>CM067345.1:15303877-15316377 GCA_034190875.2 Urechis unicinctus | reverse complement strand
TGCTCTTCATTACCCGTTTTTATCCAAGAGATTAGCCAGTTGATGTGTCCGTGCATGCATTATTTAGTTCGAACGATTTCTTTGCTAATTATCCCAACACCATTACCTACGACTATCGGTTGTTTTCATATATTAATGATTTTCACTCGTCGAGTCACCGTGACATGACAAGTGTTTGCTGATTTGCGATGCAAAAAGAACCACGTCTATCATGTTATACTTATTATTTAATCTGACGGCTGGGCAAAGCGCTTCTCACTATGCTTTGACCCGCAAAAAGAATAGGCCACCTATAAATAACACAAATAAAGCGATGTTTTAAACCGGATGCTAGTTCGTTTGTACGAGGTATACCGTGGGTTGTGCGGCGGCTGAAACCCATTTGTTTAATGAAGAGAAGCTGCTTCACGGCATGCGTCGTCTAACTTGTAAAATGCCTTACGCTGGACTGTGTGGTTCTCGCATAAATGCAAATGATTATGCGAGATGGACATCGACATTCCATTTTCGAAGCCAAAATTGTACATGAAAAGGTACATAACGATGCAAAAAGCTAGTGATTGGTGCTTCTTATTGACCTATGCTCTTAATTACATGCAGTGTTTTAGCAATTGCGTGCGTCAGATCTAAATCACACATATCCTTCAGGCGTTGCGATTCTGGTCCCATGGGTTTCCGGAAATGGAAACGAAATTATGTAGAACAATTCCAATTGCAGTTTCGTTTTACTAATGTCGCTGTAAGATTGGCTACATATTATCAATAGTTAAGCCGTCTAGCACTTGCAGACAGACAGGCTGTTGCTAAAGCAGTATCTCTGCTGAATCAAAGCAACCTCCCCCTACGCAAACATGTGAGTTTTATTAAACGCAATCCATTTAAAGGAAGTTTTGTAAGTAAAAAGAACTTTTATTTGCCCAACAGTCAAAAATATATTGTCTTTTACCAGCATTTGCATTTGAGCAAACTGCGAAGTGTTTATATTAGTTTCGCTGTTGACCAAGCATGCGTACGTGTTCTAATGCCGCATAAGTTGTGGAGTTGTAAATCAATTGGATAGACAGCAACCACATAGATTGTTGCATCCAGCCTACCGGGGTGAAATGGTGAAACCTATCGAATATTTCAATACCCGCCAATGCTGCCAATGTGCGTATTACATTGGTAGCGGCAAAACGTGGTACTATGCTTAATTTGCGCGACGTCACTGATATCGTTAACTATGAAATGGTTATATCATAGTGTGCCCTGTACTCTAAATACTTATATTACATGGAAGCATTTGTGAGACTGATTGATAATAAAGATAACTCGTACAAAGGTGGGATGAACACGATTAGGTAACAAATAAAATCCAACCCTGAGTTATGTTCAATTTACATCATAAAAACTAGCCTTCCCCCATTGTAATACGATCGGCACATTCAATAGGAATGTGTTTGATATTGTTGATGTGTTTGATATTGTTTCAGTAATCTACTCGTTCTGCAGACGAATAGCATCAATTGTATTGATGCGACCCTTGAGAATAATAAATATCCTTCCCATCCTAGCTGCTGCCATAGTTTGTATCTTGTTTGTCTCTCTTAAAAAAACAAACTAATGACCTGCAAGTGTGATCGTATCATATTTAAACGCTAATGGCATGTTATTTACAATGCTCCGCTCATTCGTACAAAAATCTTTTGTCAATTTCGTACTTTTCTGGACGGTTTCGGATGTTTCGCCAAAAGAAGAAACAACTGAGGATTTGTCATAAAAATTTCTCTAACAATTCCGCGGCATTGAGACTTTTGATCGATTGCCACAGAAGTTTGATTGGGAACATGTTCATTATATTGCCAGTGTCTTGAAACTTAATCACATAAAACAAAATGCATAACAATATATTCAAATTATATTATTCAATTTTGACATCGATCTTACGTGTAATACAGCCAGTGATTGGTTTGAATAAAGAAAGCTATCTATAGTAATACCTATGGTAATGATGATAACAGCTAACTTAACCACCATGGAAAGGGGCATTTTTTTACGAAGGGCACTAGACTGCAAATAAATGATTCGGTGTGCGTCAATCGCAATCTCAGTTTAAAGGGATTAACTTCATGACCTATAATGAATGTTTTATCATCAATAAAGCTGAGTGACTTTTAATTGATGTTTGGGACACATTAGCCGACTATGCTTCTAGCTTAATACACGCTCTTGTTCGAGCTCCAGGTTTTTTAAATACATTTTTATGTAGTCAGAGCCTAGTTGTTAAATTGGTATTTTGCCAAGATCAACTGTTATAAATTCAAAGGATTGGATGCCGTTCAATTTTCAAATATTAAGCAATCCAAAGTGAGCATGCATAATTAACAAATTGCTGTAAAAAAATGGCATCAAAATGTTTCCCGATTAAACTAATGTCACAATATCAATCATTGAATGTAAAGAATATCAGTCATGGCAGCTGTTATTGCTCCCGTTTTCAAATATGGGAGAAATTGGTTACGGAATGGCCTTGCTTACCCATAAATGCTGGAATAGTACCATACAATACCATATGTTTAATTTGTTTGCTCAATGTACTGCGCCTGCTAATGTCGTTCAATCCACCTCATGAAATGTACTTTGCGATTAGTTGTTCAGAGGCCGGCAATTTGCAGTAAAATATCTCAACATTGTATGTTTGTATCTTATATTTAATATAAATAATCCGGCGGATTTACCTTCAGGGTTGCTGGTTCGAATAGGCTTATTAACTTTGAAACAAATGAAACATTTAACAACAAAAGTAAGTGAGAAAAATAATTAGTATATAAAGCTTAATTTTTTATTTGTTTATATACCCTCTGTCGTCTTCAAAGCAAGTGATCATCGGAACAAAAAAATAAACCGGCAATTGCGGTCAGTTGATTTACTTATGAACACAAATGAGATTTTAGGCTTCTGATAACTTTTACTAGCACCTAATAAAGGAGTTTGACCATGACCCTTTTCGAATTGTTGCATTGATTACGCATGATGTGTTAAGAATCTGATAATGAAGTGACAATGAATAAAAATAGCCTCTGCAATTAATGATGGAAATCATCATTACTAGGTACTGTATAGGCATTAAAATATAAATTTCTGCATCGAATGATGGAATCATCATTACTAGGTACTGTACCGTGTATCGAGAAGCGGTTGATTAACATGAGCTAGGGTAATAACATCAGGTACTGTCTCATGTATTAAGTCAAATAAGCATGAACCTATTGTATTTTCCACCAGGTTCTGTCCCATGTATTGATCAGCAGTCAAGTTAGCATGGGGCTATTGCATTTCTATCAGGCACTGTCCTGTGTAAAGGGGGACAGTCCAATTGCCATGATGCTACTGTATTACCAACAGGTACTGCCCTGTGTATTTAGGGAAAGTCAAATTAGCATGAAGGTACTGTATCATCATCAGGTACTGTGACATATATTGCGGGTCATTTGAATTAGCTAAATCTTGCTCGGGTACTGGGTACTCACGTTTTGGGTATTTATATGGGGTAGGGGTTGCACGTTTTGGGTATTTGATATAATTATTGGCACCTTTAGTACCATTACAATGTCAGGTACAGTTCAGACCGTGCACATTAAATTGTACCCAGTAGACCTGACCACAACTCGAATCATGCCAAAGCTACCCAAATATTTCTAGCATTAGCCATATGGGCACCAATACGTACGTTATACAGTATTCGAACAACATTATGAATATGTGTTTCATAATGGTAAGACTAACACACAAAAAACACGGCACAAGCATATGACACCAGACTGAGGAGGCCTGGCCATCCTAAACATAACAAACTTAGCTTGTAATGCCTTGCGAATTAATGTAAGTGATATGATATGTGTATTCTGAGGTATTTTTGAGTCCATTATAACCGATGTAGATTAAAATGTTGATTAACGATCATGGGGGCTTTAAAATGTTGATTAACGATCATGGGGGCTTTGAAATACCATTCAGCTCTCAAAATAATCAGATTAAAAAAGACATAAACTAATACCTTTTTATGGTAGAGAAGGAGTATATATATATATATATATATATATATAGATATATATATATATATATATATATATATATATATATATATATATAGAGATATATATAGATACGTATATATATATAGATATATATAGATTTATATATAAATATATATATATATATATATATATATTTATATATATATAAACATATATATATACATATATATATATGTATATATATATTTATATATATACATATATATATATAATATATATATACATAAGTATATGTATTTAATATATATATATTAATCAACATAGATATATATATGTATATATATATACATATATATATACATAAAATGTATATACAGATATATAGCAATTTTTTTTATATATGTATATGTGTATCTATATAAGTATATATATCTAATAACATATATATATATACATATATATACGTTGAAGGCCTTTAACAAGGGTGATCGAAAGCAAACGTGCTCCTAGCATTTTCTTAATGTTTTCCTCGTTCAATAAAGTGTGGACTATGTGAAACGCACAGTATGCGAGTTTGAGAGTTAGGACTTCAGAGTCGACGAAGCAAATCTCATTCGCAACAATAAATGGACATAAAAAGTGAAATTAAGGAGAGAAGAAACGCCCATTAGGCCTTTAATTGAATAAGTGAAACCAGGTGTGAAATTGATCAATGTGGCTTAGAGGACTAACAAAAGCTATCAGTATGGATCACGAAGAGTCCGTTTTCACCACTTTGAAGAAATTTTTCACTAGTGAATTGCGCAGACAAATCTTGGAGCTAAAAGATCTGGTACGAGAAAAAGACAAACCAATCAAAGTTCTGCAACAGCAAGTCATTGATTTTGAACTTTTTGTGTAGTATAATGCACATCTTTGCACATTTAGACATTGATATTCCTGTTAAATTTTTTTATCGAGCGAAGCATCATAAGATCATGTTTTTTTGGTACATTGATTACTTCATATGGTATGTTAGTTTTTTATTTATTGACTATGGCTGAATACCCCGACTTCAATTCTATATTGCAAACTGACTTACCACAAAAACACCGGATGACTTAGATCCAGATAGATATGTCATTAGTGATTCATATAAAAAAGAATTTAAGTACTATGATGTAGATTAACTTGATGATCTGTTGAATATGAAAAGGCATATCAGAGATGGATTGTCGCTATTACACCTGATTGTACGAAGTATACCAAAGAATTTGTCTTATTTGAAGCATTACTTACAATGTTTGAATATAGATTTAACGATTAATGGCTTGAGTGGAACTTGGTATAATGAAAATACCATTGATCACTGTGAACTTCAAGAGTATCAATGTATAAGTAGATATAAATCGATTAGAACAGGGGTTGGGGTTAGTATGTATGTAAAGAATGGTGCAAAATGGATTAGACGAAATGGTGTTGATTTGTTTAACGATGATAATGAATGTATCTTTGTTGAGATGGACGGGCCAAGCTTAGGACATGTAAACAACATGTTTTTATCTATTAAGGACCATCACTTGCTTATAATATAGAGGACATGAACCCCAAAACACGTATGTGTTATATGACCAAAAAGTCTTTTTCTTGAACCAACATGTGAAAATGAAGTTATATTTATATTACATAATTTGAAGAAAAATAGCCAAGGATGGGAATTGTACAAATGGAACTAAAAATTGCAAGGGTAGTTCCCTTCTTACAAAAGTAGCAATGGATAGATTATCAAGTATTATCGACCAATTACTGTATCGCCAACAATTTCTTTAGTATTTGGAAAATTATTATTTATCAGGCTAACTAAGATCTTGGATAAGCGTAGAATAATAACAAATTGCCAATACGGCTTTCGATCTGTATATTCCACCAGTATGACTATTTCAATATTGCATGACAATATTTCAAAAGCCATTGAAAACAAAGAGTATTTTTAGGAATTTATGGATATATTAAAGGCATTCGACACAGCTAACCATAAAATATTGCTATCAACATTACAGTATTATGGGATGAGAGGCAAAGTGTTTGAATGGTTAGAAAGTTATCTTCAAGGGGGAGAACAATTTGTAGAGTACAATGGGACCATATCAAACAATAAGGAAATCATATGTGGTATACCACAAGTCTCAATCCTTGGCTCACTGTTATTTCTTTTGTATATTAATGATCTTCCAAGTGTTTTACACACTTAAAACATAATCATGATCGCTGACGATACAAACATATTTATTAACCATAAAAACATAGCAGACCCAGAGACGGTCGCAAACCATGAAATGACAAAGTTATCAAAATGGTTGAGAATAAACAATTTATCACTGAACATACAAAAAACTCACGCAATGTTATTTGGAACAAAGGCTAATAATCACACCAGCTAAAACGTATCCATCAATAGCGTTATTATAGAATTTGTTGACCAAACTAGGTTTTTAGGGGTCATCATCGACAAAAAATTACAGTGGATGCATCATGTTAAGCATATAGCAACAAAAATTGCCAAGGGAATTGGCATCCTGAATAAAATCTAATATAAAGAAAATTAACATACTCTGATAACTATTTATTACACATTTATATATCTGTATTTAATATATTGTAATATAATATGGGCAAATGTTGCAAAAATACATTTGAATGAATTGCTTATCTTACAAAAACGGATCATACGAATAATAATATATATTTATATATCCGTGTAATTTTTAGCGACGTCATTACAAATTAGCACGATGCCAAAAGGTGGCGTATTCACATATTTGATCTAGCGGAGGCGCAAGTGAACCTAGCTTTAACATCTTTGACACAATTAATATCTGTTTACGACGGAGAAAATAGCCTTGATATATTATTTAGACCAATTAATCGCATGGGTGTTTCAAATCATGCTCTTAAGGGCGTCTCCTGCCACTTGCATCCTATTACTAACTTGATTATGTCCTTGTAACAAGGCCTTCGCAGCAATCACTTGTACCTCACCAGGTGGGCTATGCTGTATATGTCGACCCTACAAATAAACTCGATGGAAAAAAGACCCAAATGGCCACGTAAGACGGGTAGGTTGTCCCTATAAACTAACGCCACCCACATACACAAGCTCAAACAAAGAAACCGTTATTTCTTAGATGGGACCGTGAGACTCTTACACCAGCTCATGACGATGACAATTTTTCTAATCTTCCATTACATGATCATGCTGTCGTCATTGTATTCCTCGCTAGGTTAATCTGTCGTGCTTTTTCTATAGTATTCCCTTAAATGGATAATAATTCACAATAGCCTTATCAAAACTATAGGGGTGTTAAAGTCACTGAAACTGCAGGACGCATGTATACATCCGCCTTATACCTTTAGCATGCTCTTATAAGACATAATTATAGTGATTTATCATGAGATATAGTTATTGTACATCGTAATGATATACAACATCAGTATGTGATGTTGATATTTGATTAATGTATATGTTAATCATATACGACCTTAGTATTTAACCTTGAAGTCAATCCATGGTATGGCATAATCATTAGGCATAATCACAGCATGAGATTATAACATATATTCATAGCATGAGATAATGGCACAGTACTGTAGCATTCGATTACTTATTTATATTGATTACCATTCATAAGTGTAATCTGAGGTCATGAAATATTATTATTGCATGTGACAATGATATATAATTATACAATTCGATTTTTTGTCATTTTACAGTTTAATCAAGAAATATCAGTTAACTACGCTGTCATGATACATAATTATAGTTTGCGATCATGGTAATAGACCAAAACATAAGATCATTATATATATTATCAATTTGTGTTAATGACATTTAATCATAGTGCTGCTTAATTATATTTGACCACCATGATGCTGCCTAGAGTGATCATGTTTGTAAATCCTGGTAGATGAAGACGATATCGCTTCATTTGGTTGCAAGTATGAATCAACCTGAAACGAATAGTATCCACATTAAGATCACTCAGATACTGTTAAGAGACCTGCACTTTTCCCTGTTGTTATTCGTTTGCTCATGTTCTGCACTGTGATAAAGCCCGACAAAAAGTAAAAGATGCCTGGCCAAATTTAGGAATGTGTTATCTTGGCTTATCATAATGTACTTGCAGCAACAAATGAACCATATCCATCTTTTCGCCTGATGACAACTGCAGAAAAAGCCCGCTGTAGGACTTTGTCGTTGTCGTGGTTTGAGGATTTGAACAACTTAATACGACTTAACTTGTAAAACACATATTCTCTTCTGGATCATGGGCTACCAATCACGGTGTTTAATTATTGCTGCTCGGTACAAAAGCAATGCACGGTCGAATATTGGATCAGACTTTTGAAATTTCAAAGTTATGAAAGCCTAGCATATCAACTGTTAATATCAATTGTATAGTTACTTGAGAATAACGACGGTTGGTCTATAAACATCGGGAACGAAGAACCACATTTGGATGGACTGAGCCGTCGGCTTCGACGGATCTACTTCCTTGCTGCCTCCTAGTCATGATGAGGATGAATGTGTCTACGATGACTGTCGAGGCCGATCCTAGACCGACATCCCTCTGGCAGTCAGGGCAGACAAAGTCGTCGTCTGGTTGCGTTAGGTTCACTGCCGCTGAGTGCGATGTTGCTCGAAGTACGTCAGGCCGTCGTGGCAGGTCTTTCGCCACGCAGCTTTGTTTCTGGTGTGTCTCTCCCAGGTGGCAGATCCGATGTTACAGAAGTTCAGCGTCGCCTTAAGGACGTCTTTGTACCTCTTGTATTGGCCGCCCACCTCGCCGTAGAATAGAGCCTTTGGTTTTCTATTGCCTTCCATACGCACCACATGACCTGACCAGCGTAGCTGAGCCTTCATAAGGAGGGCCTCGATCCCAGTGACGCCACACTTCTCCAGTACCTCTGTGTCCGGCACACGGTCCATGCACGAGATGCCACAGATCTTTCTTAGGCATCGAAGGTGGAACTGGTCTAGCCTCCTCACGTGCTGCCGGTACCACATCCACGACTCGCATTCGTACAGCAATGAGGTTAGAACAGCAGCACGATAGACGCCAACCTTTGTGCGGAGCCTGATGCCACGATCCGACCGCTGCTTACGCTGTCGACGTCCAAAGTTTGCACTGGCTTTACCCATGCGTTATTTTATTTCGTCGTCAATCCTGGTGTTCTGCGAGATGAGGCCGCCCAGGTAGCAGAACTTGTCCACAACTTTTAGCTGCTCGTCTCCAAACGTGATAACAGGATTCCGGGGTGGGGGTGGGGGGGATGAGGAAGAACCACATTAATCAACACGCAACAATATCATACCACGATCAATGCTCAAGTAGTCATTCTGTATACCGCGTAATGCTTTATTGGATGTTGGAACAACGTCTAATGTCGAAAGATCGTATTAGTTGGGTTCATACCTATTGAAAATGATCGTGTATCCCAGGGACACATTGAGATAGTGGCTATACATTTAGGTAAACAAAAATAGCACCATACATAGATTAAATCATTGGTGATACATATTATATATTTAGCTGAGCTATTCATTTTTGTATGTTGGGAGCAGCTGTCTAAGGAAACATGAATGCCTGGGCTAATTCGGCAGGAATGTCAAATATTTCATAAAATCAATTGTTGGCAATTGTTGGTCTTTTATATATCTGTTAATGCTACATATCACCGTTTAAGGATGTCGTTATTGACTCTTTAAGCATAGGCGTCAAAGCTGAATATCAAAGAATGTGATCATGGGCTATAGCCACCAGGCGAGTTCATCATTCACAAAGCAACATCTACATGTTATCTGTTTATGTGATTCAATCAAGCATCATTAGAAGTAACTCCGAAATCGTATTTAAAAACTTACAATAATTGTGCTTGTTTGGATCTAAATCATTCATATTTAACGTGATCTTTGATTCAAAGGTCATATACATATACTGCTTAAATTTATGTCACACAATAACACCGATGAAAGATTAAATGATATGCGATTAAAACTGCACAACATGCGGGATAACGGGTATTGACAGGTAACATCGAAATTAACATGCACATCGGATTAGTTGAGATTTCAGACGCATTGAACTTTATGGCACAGATATCAAATCCAGATTAATACTAGCAAAGTTGCTGTGGTAGCGTCATCACCATCACTCAAACAGACCGGATGCAGGCAATAAGATGCATTTGAACATGCTCAACCAATTATGGTGACTAATGTATATACGGATTTTCCTCAGCTGAGTGGGCCTTTTGCTCAGATAACAAGGTGATTAGAAGCAATTTGTCAAAATGATTTGTATAACTGAAATTAGGGCGTATTCGATTTGTGTTTGGTTGCATCTGCATTTGCTAAATTTGTCTTTGACTTGAATGGTCAGAGATTGTACATTGGTGTTTAGAGTATGCAGTAAAATGCAAAGTCTCAGAGCGGTGAGCTTACATGCAGTAATGTTTGGCAAAAGAATATATAGGTATAAACGTCATTGCAAACATCATCCACAGTTTTCTACATTCTTCAGATGTCAAACTGCTGTTTCGTTGTAAATTCCGTGATCATTATTTGGTTCATTTGCATTTGATTTGGTGATAAATATTATCGTAGCATCTGACGTATTCATTACCCAATCCTGAGGGGCGGTATGGACACTCTTTGGTAACATACAGCCAAGTGACGCAACTGTTATCGTCATCATTATCCCTCATTTGTCGAGTAAGAAGCTTGAGTCTTCGTTAAGCAATTAATTGTTGGCTTGAGATTTTCTAGTGTATAATACTGGGAGTACTTGAATGATGTTTCTGGTCATCATCTCTGCCAGTGTTATTCATGAGGGAGTTGTTTTGTGGGTGATTCCTGACAAACATGTTTTTTGGCAGTTTGTGAAGTGAGGAAATGTCTTGGGTTATAGATCATGGACGAATATAAAACATCAATACCAGTGTTGCGATGTTTAGAAGAAAATGGTACAGCATATTCAGATGATATGTACCTGTGTTTTAGGGTTAATTAAATAGCTTATGGCTATGCTAAGAGGGCTCACTCTGACTGGCTATGCGACGAGCACGCCCGCCTACAGGTGTCGATACCTTAAAATCAAGGAAAGGGCAAATAAATCATTTTCTCAGGGATCTTCGTCTTGAAGCATGCGGTGAGAAAATGAAGTTATATGATTTATAAAGGCGTTCAGGCCCAGAGACTAACCGGAAGCTTCCATACGATTTTTGAATCGACGCTCAAGTGTACAAGTGGCGTTTTCGTGTTGAACGGAGGTACAACTAATAGTTGGATATGGTATAACAGGTAGCTTTACCAGCTTGCTTTGTTTCTGCCGCAGGTTAGTTTGGAAAGTGACATCGTATAAATTTAAACCACTCTTCGATGTTGTCAAGGATGTAATTAATAAAACTGTACGGAGCAAAGCCTTGGCTGTTGAGCAGAAGTTAATAACCTTATCATAATTAACTAAAATGATGCATCGTTAGGATCATATCAAATAACCATCTGGCTAATGATAAAAGGTACATATACATTCATCCTCTCATGAAAACCTCAGGGGTGTTTTTGAAGAGTGGGTTCAAAGGATCCCCTTGACAGGTAGAAATTCTTGAGAATGCGATAACAATTTTTTAAAGCGTAACATGGTCCTTGCACTAGGCCTAGATTTTGCTATGCTATAACTACAGAATCTTCAAAGGGATGAAACTACTTGGGCACCGATGTTTGTCTGAGGCGGTTTGCTACCATGGAATGTTCACTCATACAACCAAGTAAAAATACGTAATTGTGCACGATTGGTATCACCTCATTAGTAAAGTGAGACGCAAATAGTTGGTTGCGTCATGTACCGTATACCTCTGATGCAGCACCAGCATCATTAGCGATGATATATATATATATATATATATATATATATATATATATATATATATATATATATATATATATATATATAGATAGAGAGATATATATATAGAGAGAGATATATAGATATATATATATAGATATAATATATATATATATATATATATATAAGATAGATATAATATATTATAAATATACATATATATAAATACATATATATATAAATACATATATATATAAATAAATATATATATATGTATATACAGATATATATGTATATTAATAATCATATATATACATATGCATATAAATATATATAGGTATCAAGGAATTTATATATATATATATATATATGCATATATGTATATATATACTTATACTTATATATATGCATTAAATATATATTTATATAATATATTTTTTAAATATATATGTACATAGATTTATATATATATATATATATATATATATATATAATATATAATATATATACATATATATATATATATATATATATATATATATATATATATATATATATCTATATATATCTCTATATCTCTCTATATATATATATATATATA
>CM067345.1:15266377-15298877 GCA_034190875.2 Urechis unicinctus | reverse complement strand
CTCGACATGTCAGTCGAACTCGCGTGTGCATATTGGAGTATTATTACATGTGCCGCAAATGAAAGAATAACGAATTTTATGTACAGTTGGTGTATCTGTAACTCATGGCTATCTATACAACATAAGAGAACCACCTTTCATGATGTAATGATCTACGGATTAATTCAAAGTACGACAAGCATAATGAACGCAAAAAGTGTTTACTGATAAAAGTAGAACCCCGATTGCTCTTGCTGACAAACAAAGAATGGCGTGATTAAATATATGTTCCGAAAATGGTTTGCTCATACGTCCGGTATAGGCTCCTAACATGATCAGAGAGTTGGTGTAACTTTTCTAGTGCTAACGCGGTTCAGCTATTAAGGTTCAAAAAGTAAATTATTTTGAGTAATAAACAGAGTGGAGCCATATTGGGAACGGACATATGCAGCTGTTGTTTCTATTGAATGTCTATGCATCGAAAAGAAGCAATTTAACATTATCGCGAATTTAACCCGGCGACATCTAGAACACAAAAGGGGTCATGTACGAATACGGCGATCGAACGAAGTTGTTAGTGACACCTGCTTGGCTTTGGGCACTTGCTTTCGTGTGCACTGTTAAGCATTGGCACTCCAAGTGGAACAAAGATTAAAGCTGTTTGCTGCTGTCCTCTCGTACACAATCTTGCTAGTGGAAAGGAACAATACAAGAATCTTACTTACCGTACTACTACATCAATCAATGCTGAATATATGAAGTTGAAAACCTCATGTGCGAATCGTAGTTGCATTTAAACAACATGCATCTTCTCAACACATTGGAGCGAAAAATCACACACACATTTAAACATACGCTCAAACACACAAAAACACAAATACATACACTCACACATACATACACTGCCCCTCCCCGCCGTACACACACCCTTGACCACACCCATATATATATATATATATATATATATATATATATATATATATATATATATATATATATATATATATATATATATATATATATATATATATATATATATATATATATATATATATATATATATACATAAATTCAAATAGATTGCACTTTGTGTGTGTTTCCGCAGGTGAAGCAAGCTATATTAGTTGATTCATTTTTGCCCTGATTGAGTGACAGCACACGCTCAGACAGCTCTGATATTTATGGATATTGTGACAGTTACTGTCCACTTATGTGGACGAAAGTTAGTACTTTGGATTGGTGATCATACCGCGCGTGCGATGAAGAGGATATAACTGTGATGCGATGTACGAATTTGTCTGTGTAGCGGTTTTTTATCGGGAAAAGTCGTACAAAAAGCTGAGCTAAGTGTCAATCTTGATCGACTTAATGGTAGGACTCAAACTTAAAGACTGTTAACCTGCTCGTTTCTGCTACAATACGTCAGATCCCGAATCTACTATGGCAGATAGCCAAGACAAAATTGTAGTGAATGAGCTGCTGACCTACGCCTTTCACCACTTGAAAAGTGCTACCAATGACAGTATCAAGGATTTACTGTCCTGAGGCCATTGCGGAGGCGAAATCAATACTCAGATCATCTGCCACCGATTGAAAAGCGCCAGAGCCGAGGGCTAAAGAAAGCACATATGAAAGAGATCGATGATATAATGAAGAGTCTGAAGACAATCGACTCAATATTTTGCGATGCCAAGCTGCCGGTCTCGTTTGTGGCAATTAACTTAAACAAGTTGCCTCGCAGCATTCCAGAGGAATGTACCGCTGTTGCGATAAACGAAAGACTTTGTAAACTTGAAGCCCAAATGGCATCCCTAGCCCCGAAACCGTTGTATTCAGCCACTGTTGCAACACCGAAACCGACACATCATGTGGCGCACATTGCTTCGGAGCAACCCCCTCCTTCCACTCCCCTTCCGAATAAAGGCGGGCCAGAAACACCCACGACCTCGTCAAGCACCTCTCAAGACGCAGATGAGTTCCATCTTCAACCGCGTCAACAGCGCAAAATGAAGAAGAAGGATCGGCAGATAGCGCGAGATAAGGAGACATTCCAGGAGAGGCCTAGAACCATTTTTGGTAACCGCACCGATACCAAACTACGTGCAGGTCCTAGAAGATATGAACTCTTTGTATTTCGTGTGCATCGTGATATCGACTCGTCAGTGCTGAAATCGTTTTTGGAAGAACAGGGCGTCAAGGTGCTCGAAATTGAATGCGCATCAAAACCAGAATCTTGGACACTTTCATACCGGATAGCTTTAGAGACTGGAGATATAAATCTGCTCTACAAGCCGGAATTCTGGCCTGAAGGTATTGGATGCAGGCGGTATTGGAAAAACGCGCGTAATAGGTAATTTCACTCATGGATAATAGTCCAAACAGCAATGGTTTTAATATTTGCTCTTTGAATGTGGAAGGGATAAAGAGGTGTACTCCCTATGTTAGCGATTGTTTGAACCGTTACAGTTGTGATATAATGTGTTTACAAGAAACTTGGTTATTAAAAGAAAATGTCTCGATGTTAAATAATGTGAATAAGGATTATCAATTTGTTGGAAAGTCTGGTATGGACTCAACATCTGACATTCTAGTAGGGCGCCCTTATGGTGGGACTGCAATTTTATACCGAAAGTCTCTTTCTAAGCATGTGTCACATATAGATATACCTCACAGGCGCGTCTGTTGCATTACGATTAATGATTCTTCTTTGGGGAGTGTGCTATTGATTTGCGTATATATGCCTTGTGATAATTATTCAAGAAACAAAGTAACAAACGAATATGAGGAGGTTATTAATGTAATTGAGTCTATTGTCAATTCAATTACCTGTACCTCGGTTGTAATTTGCGGTGATTTAAACACATCGTTTGAAAGAACCAATGCACAGACTCGCTGTTTGAATGACTTTATGGAGAGAAATTGTATGAGGGTTTCTTGGAACAGTAAAAACTCCTCAAAAGATTATACATATACTAATTTTGCTTTAAATCAGATGTCTTGTATCGACCATTTTCTAGTTAGTGATAATGTTTTCAGTAAGTTGCTAAGCAGTAATGTTATTCGTGACCCAACAAACCCGTCAAATCATAATGCTATATTCATCACAATAGATGTAAATATTGACAACGTTATGTCTACAGATAGTCAGGGATTCTTGCGAGATGATCGGCTATTGTGGAGTCAGGCAACAGAGGTAGATGTTAATCGGTACAAGAGTGGATTGGATATTTTGCTTGATGGTGTGTTTGTATCGCATGCTGTGTTTCAATGCACCGATAAGCGGTGCCGTGATAGCAATCACAAAACCGCTATTGATGCATTTTGTAAATCAATTGTTGGCTGTTGTACTCAAGCTGGTAAAGAAACTATTCCGTCAAAGAAGCCTGTTTCAAGGAAATTTGTGGGATGGTTAGAGATTGTAAAACCAGAGAAAGAACGATCACTTTTCTGGCATTGGATTTGGATCGAGTGTGGCAAACCTAACAAAGGCACTGTGTATGACATAATAAAGCACTCACGTCATAAATATCATTATGCCGTACACGTAGCCAAAAAAAATGAGTTCGATATAAAGAAGGCAAAACTGGCTGAAAACGCATGTAGTAATACAGACTTTTGGCGTGAACTAAAAAAGATCAATCCAAACTGTAAGAGTGTACCTACTGTGGTAGATAATGCAAGTGGACCAGTGCCTATTGCAAACCTTTTTCTTGATAAATACTCGGCGTTATTCAATAGTGTTCCCACAAACGATAATGAAATGCGTGATGTGATGAAAGCTGTTAATGCTGGTATTAGTTATTACAGTGCAAGATATGAGGTTGTTACATCATCTGTTTTATCTGAATGTATAGGAAAGTTGAAGAGTAACAAAAGCGATGGCAATCGTGAGCTTTATTCTGACCATTTGATTAACGGGACGCCCAAACTTGCTGGTCTCTTATGTAAACTATTCAATGCTATGATTTCACATGGCCATACAGCTGATAATTTATTAAATTCAACGATTGTTTCGATACCAAAAGATATGCGATCATCATTAAGTTGTAGTGATAATTACAGGAGAATTGCATTATATAGTTCAATTTGCAAAGTTTTAGATATGATAATTCTTAAACAGTATGGCAATGTTTTATGTACGTCTGATCTTCAATTTGGCTTAAAAAAGGGACATTCTACAATCCTTTGCACGACTGTATATAAAGAAACAATTAGTTATTATACACAAAGAAAAAGTGATGTTTTTAGTTGTCTGTTAGATGCTAGTAAAGCCCTTGACAGGGTACATTATGGAAAATTATTCAAATTGCTATTGCAGCGTTTAAGTGCCTCCGCTTATAGTTAGGTTTCTTATGGATAGCTATTCGAGACAGACTATATCTGTTGAATGGAATGCATGCTTATCAAAAGAGTGTCATGTATCAAACGGTGTTAAGCAAGGTGGTGTCATATCACCGATATTATTTACTGTGTACATTGATGAGCTGATACAAAGGTTAAAAAAGTCTGGACTAGGCTGTCATATAGGCAGCGAATATGTTGGTGCGCTTGGTTATGCTGATGACATTACCTTACTCAGTTCAAGTATCATTGCACTGAACAATATGTTGAAAATATGTGAACGATTTGCTGATGAATATAATGTAGTTTTTAATCCTTTGAAAACAAAATGCATAAAATATGGCAGGGCAGTAAATGAATTTGATAAGGTGATATTGTATGGCTCAACTATTGAATGGGCTACAACTATTAACCACTTGGGGAACGTCATTGATAACAAGTTGAATGATTATAGTGATTGCACATCAAAATGTTCTATGTTTAATGTTGCTTTTAACAAAATGATGGGGAACTTTGGAGAGTTGCATAAAAACACATTGTGTAAATTATTCAATTCCTATTGCTGCAGTTTTTATGGCTCCCAGTTATGGACCATTGATTCTGATGGTTATAGAAAAATATGTGTTCAGTGGAATAAGGCTGTTAGGCGAATACTCAACCTTCCAATTGCTTCGCGTACTTGGGTACTGGGGCCATTAAGTGGCCAACTACACATTAGCGTTTCCTTATGCATAAAAACGCTGAAAATGATTGTTCAAATGAATCACAGTGACAATGCAGTAGTTAAGTATGTGATCAAACAGGCTTGTTCTAATGCCCTTTCACCTTTGGGTCGCAATATTGCTTACCTTAGACACAAATACAACATATATGTACATAATGAGGTTGGGTTCAATATCACACAGATTATCAAGAAAGAGTCGTTAAACAGATGATGAACAGAATGCTTTGGTCTGTATCTTAATATATTGTTTTGTGTTATAAAAACAATGAAATATATATATGATATATCTTGATATATATGAATTTGACGATGAATGATTTATATTTGATGATACAAGATATTTTAGTATCGTTGAATGTAGCACTACAGTTTTAATTTATGTATCACAATTATTGTTAATGCAGGTACCTTGAGTACGAAATAAATACACACATATATATATATATATATATATATATATATATATATATATATATATATATATATATATATATATATATATATATATATATATATATGTATATATATGTATATGTATATATATATGTATACTATATATAGATATATATATATATACTATATATATATATCTACATATATATATATATATATATATATATATCTATATATATATATACATACATAAACAACCACATAGAGATATGCATATATAAATATATATATATATATATATATATTTATATATATACATATATATGTATATATATATACATATATATACATATATATATGTATATATACAGATACATATATATATATATATATATATATCTATATATATATATATATATATATATATGTATATATATATATATATATATATATATATGTATATATATAAACATATATATATTTATGTAACTATATATATGCAAAGATATAATGTATGCACGAATATAGATATATATATATATACAATATGTATGCATAAGTACATATAATCTGTATATATATATATACATACATAAACACACATATATGCAAAGATATAAATGTATGCACGAATATAGATATCTACAGATATATATATATATGTTTATATATTTGAATATACACACATATATATATATATATATATATATATATATATATATATATATATATATAGGCATATATATGAATAATTACATTATATGATTGTCTGTATATATATACAAATATAGATATAAGTACATATATATCTGTATATATATATACATACATAAACACACACATATACATATGCATACATATATATATACATGTACCATATATTATTATTTATGCATAATTTATGCATATATATATTTCATACTCGCTGAAGTCTGACCCGCCCTAATGGAGCTCTTATATAGTATGATTTAGATGTGATTTGTATTATAGTTAAAACACATATCATTGCCTTCTAATATTAGTTGCTAAGCTTAAAAGTAAATATCTTGGTGATCGATCTAACTCAGTCGAATCTATGTTCGCTGTAGTGCTTCTTGCACTATATCATTGCTGGCACATGACGTTGCTTATTTGCAAAGATTTGTTTTTCGATGAATTCATTTGTCCAACTTTGTTTCCATTTACAACATAGCAAAGATGCGTGCTATCGATAGCAAGGCCTGTTTGTCGAAATTTATGCGAGTATTATGTTGCCGTTCTATTTCATCTTGACTTGTATTCAATATCAAATCGATATATGGGGATCATAAGGACTGATTTTAGAATAGCTTGCATGTCATGCAGTTCTGTGAAGAAGTCATCCTGACCTTTAGTTAATCCTTTTTTGATGTGCTCAGGCCAGATACCTATTTACGGTTATGGCATTATCTTGCATAGTACGCCTATGGAGGGTTTCGTTCATCCGATGGGCTGGATGTCCGTAATATATTTTATGCCAAACCATTCGGGTTTCTAAGCATCATTCGCTGATAGTGTTATGACAGACTGCGGATGGCTTTTAATTATATTCCTGTTAAGAGCATGATGCGGAGAATAACGGATGGGTGCAATTAGGGCGCACACATTGGTGTACGCTTTTGACAGGAAAAAAGTGTTAAATAGAAATTGAACGCCAATCAATGAGTTGTATTGCGTTTATAAGTGAAGTAGAAAATGTATACGTGGAGAAGAATTAAGAATTCCTCACTTAAATTCATGTGCTAAACGTTGGTTATATAATATCTGAAAAAGATCATTTTGTAATTGCAGTAAAGTAAAAAATGAACAGTTATCTACGAAAGTCGATAGCGATAACAATTAAGAGTAGCTATTCCGTCTTTTTTTTATCGAAACTTCTCTTGGGAAGGCTAGCCTGTTAGCCAGCCTTGTGCAGCTTTTCAATGCAACACCGTCTAAAAAGGCCATTATTAGTATGTGAATATCTCGATTTGCTAAACGCTTGTGTATTCCGATATGAAAGACCATGATAATAGCAGCTAGTTGTGTCATGCTATGTAATATCATATATTAGAAACGATTAGAAAGAGTTGATATATATTGACTGCTATATATCACTTGTGCAGCTGCAGACAGATTGATAGTTTAGAAGGGAAATAGAATATAGGCAAATTTTTCAACAACGAAGATAAATTAGAAGCATCTATTACAATTCGAATTCTTCATTGCAGATTAAATAATTGCCTTTGTAGTATCACGGAAATGGAAAGATCGGGAGCTGAACACGCTCTAAAAAGAATTGAAAACCCGCAGGATCACCCAGCCGGAAGAATCATCAGCTGCTTACTTTACGACTGCCTCGTTTCGAAGGGCACCTATCTGCCATACCGGATGTAATTATTCCTACTATCAGCCACACGATGCCATGTTTTACCACCAGTTGTGTGCATGTTTTTTCCCTTGGGGAGCGCATATCATTACTTGATTTCCCCCTTCTTGCTGCAATTGTAAGTACTATTCCGACCACCTACAATATAAGATATTCACTTCGTGTGAGTAATCATGTGTTCAGTTGTCTGCCGATTCTTAACCGTCTACAAATGGCATACGTCAACTAACATTTATTCTTGAGACAGTGCTTTGTTTCGATTCCCAAAGTTGTAAGAGAAAACAAATAATTGGCAAATAATTAACCTGCGTTCAGAAATAATACACATCGAATTAATATTGCAAAGGTTTTGCCATTTTGTTACAAATGCAAAAAGAATATGTCAAACGAGACCATTCTAATCATGGAAAACATAGGATTGGTTAATTCATATATCATATGCTAGAAGGCTGTCGGGAATTCCGATTCTGTGGTGAGTCCTTTGAAGTTTTATGCGAAGCGCTCTTTGCTGTTTCTTATTTATCGATATTTGTCACAGTATACACTATTTGTATGTGCAATAGAACATAGTCATAATCGAAAACATATATACCACTTTATTATATTACAGCCTCATATAAGACGTAGAATAGCGACCCAGTCTAAATTTGAAGTCTGTAATTGATCCAAGACGTTGCAAGCAAGCTATTCAATCTGAACAGACATTATGCAGCTTATGTAATGCGTTCTTGAATGTGGCAGCCAGTCAGCTATTGTCAAGTGCATCGAAAAAGATATCCTTTTGAAATCAGAACAATGGCCAATTATCTGTATGGACCATAAACATGGGTTTATTTGGTGATCCAACAAACCACAATAATTTTTCAGTATTGCATTGCATCCAAATAAGAGATCAAGCCTAATAAGGCGGCAATCAGAGCTTGGATAAAGCGACCAAAGGCCACAGACAGTCGCTACGTACGTATAACGCACAGGTGCCAGGTGAGAACAAGTAGGGCGCAATTAATGCTCAGGAATATCAGCAGCTGTCTGGAGGCATTGCTCCTCATTTGTTCGACCAATAGTCATTCTTAACCTCGATAACGGACGCAAGGCCAGCTGAATCCGTAGCAATGGCAATCGGCATATAGCCTAAACATAAGTATGTTCATAAATATGCAAATACCTATTGTGGGTAAAAACAAACAGAATTCCAAATTTACATAGGTAATTGAACTGGTTAAGTGAACTTGAGGATTATTTTTTTAATGCATGGGAGGTCATCATTACTATTACTATTACTGCAGTAGAAAGTTTACATGAGGACTAATATCGATTTGATTTTTATGAGTGGTTATCCATAATCACCATTAATAGCCTGCCGATTATCACCAGCACTCACACTACAGGTTGTACAGCCTGTAAAGCGCTTACCGTGCCTACAGACTCTGGTATCGGCCGTTTCGGTCACCTTGCCTGTTAGGTTTTCAGGTACCCTGAAAAGTAAAATGGTCATACATGACAATAACTATCGCAAACCATTCAGAATTATAATAGACCACCCCAATAAATAACTGCGTTCGATTTTCTGAATCGACCTAGTCAAATACAGCGTGAATGCTATTACATATAAGAACAACAACGGCCATGGGATCTGCACACCCTTATATTGTATGAGAGATATGCATCATTACCGCGCACGTAAGCAGTTCATCATGATCACATATTTATATTATGTATCATAAATATGTACCATGTTGTTGTTATATAATGTCCATAAACAAGTGCTAGTTGCTAGAGGTGAACATTAATCACGTAATGTGGCCGACATTATCTCATCATCACTTGTGAGGTAAATGCTAAGACCCCTGTAGAATATAATCAGTCAGCCTCAGCGAATCTCGACGACAAATATAAACCAATCTACCCCACCATATGAACAAAGACAATATCAGGATGTAGGATAGAAGGCCTATTCAAAAAGGGGTGTTGAGGTAAGTTCTTGCGGCGGAGTCAATGATTTATGGCTGAGTTGTTATAGGTAGAGGACGCCAAATTAAGTATGGCCTAGGGATGGGCGCATATATTTTAACTCTTGAGAAGGACATACTGCAGTAAGTAATACGATGCTCGGTGACAGGGGACGCCCTCATACCCTTCATTGAAAAAAGCTCGCACAAAACAGGATGACAACAATGGCATCATGGGCGTCGTTATTCAGTCCAAATGTTGATGCCGAATTCGAGCGTACACACCTGCCATGTCCCATGTTATTTATGTATGGTATGGTCACCTTTGGTTGACCAATGGAGTTGGTTAAATGAGATTTCTTCTTATGTCGATGAAATGAATAGGATGGCGATGTAATGCATGCAATGATCAATACAACTTGCAAATTCACAAATTGATTTATCTGTAAAAATCTTTCATTTGTAATTCAGGTCATTTTGCAGTAGTGAGAAATGACAGTAATCAAATTATCATGAAAGAATCGTTTCTTCTCGTCATTCCCAATAAAGCAAGATCATACCACCATCTTTGTAGGTGAGTCTAAAACCAAGCAACACCGAATACCACATAATGTTGCAGTGATACGTTCAACGGTTGATACATTTGGGTAAATTTACCAACCGTTTGCCATCTTAGTTGGCGAAGTCTCACTCTCGTTACTGTGAATGTAAGGCTCATTGTTTTCGTTCACAATCACTGGAGTTGGAGTAATGATAAAGCCCAGCGGGAATATTGAGGCCGTAGTATGTAACAGGCGGTTGTATTCCGTCTTTGCTGATTACTGTTATATTAGATGTCGTCATATGAGTTTTTGAGAAGTAAATAGTGTTGATAGAAGATGGGTGGATGATGATGCATGAATCGGCATCTCAAATCGTAAAAGAGTACGACCTCAGATTCAATGATGTATTTACGAACCTAAAAGGATCAGCATTAGTGTGTACTGGAGTTAATTTCTATCGCAGTGAAATTTATTGCACAAAAGCCTGGCGTTTGGTTCGTGGCATATGGTTTCCATTAAATAGTCGACACAGTAGCACACTGTATCCATCGAAGAAGTTTTAGATAAACACACAATGTATAGTAGCGCTCTTCCCAGTATTATTCCCTTGTTAACACTAAATTATCGCTAGCAACTTGCAAATGAACCTTGCTCTACTAATTTGCTTGAACCGAAACCCTTATATGCCGGAAAATGCATTTTAGAGGAAGACATAACAAGCCAAAATACACAGAAAAGGTAAGATTGGTTGATTAGATCCATAATGCACAGGTAAAGAAACATGCGTAATGTGATAGTCGCTACAAATCAAGCTGCTTCTAGTTGATTCAGACAATGCTCATCGTTTACTGTTGCAAGTCAATCTATATCATCAGAGTTTTAATTTGAATATGATTTTACGCAATTAACCCAATTTTGTCGTTGTAACTTCTAAACAAAATATTGTCAACATAGATTAGTTTCCTACTTGCTTGCCGGTATTGATATTGTATTACTTGATGAGAAACTTGCAACCTTCTGATTGACAAATGGAAAAAAAATAGATGTACCTTCAATTGTGTTACAAATATATTCTTTGCAGAATGCCAGTCGCTTATATTACATTGTCTCCAATGTGTAGGTCGTCAGATTTCTTCAAACATCGTGTGATGATGGGGGTTCAGATTACAACTGTCATTACAGAGGGAATCACTCTGAGCGGTTTTTGTAATTATGCTTCCTTGGTGGGAATGGTAATTATTTTCCTCACAACGCTGCGCTGAAGTAATTGCCTTCTCGAGCCTGGAAGCAATTACTCAGTTAAATTGCTTGTTACGTTGATAGTCTGCTCTTGGAAATAATCTTTAACACGTGGACATTGTAGAATCGGGGTCGGTACTGGCTCACTCACGCATCAGACTTAGCATCGTGGTTTCGATTGCAAGTCTACATCAAAACAGAATATGTGCATACGTTTCAGCTTTTGAATGTCAACCCCAACCCCACCCCATCGCCCCAAAATGAGTAGATGGTTGCATGTCGGTAGCTGTTATTAGTCGTGTTGCAGCGGAGAAGATATTACCAATAAAAGGCCTGCATCAATGTAATTGCCGTAACTTTAACCACTAACATACTGAGACGACGAGTGCAGAATAGGAAAGAAACATCGTATTTCTTAAATGTTATTCAAACCCTGTCTTTTTCCGCTACAATCACTATGAATCACGCTGTGCCCCCAAATGCATGTTTGTGATCATTACTGTAGGTTATTAATGTAGTCATAATTATGAACATTTGATGTCCCTGCTTTCTCGGCCACTGCGTGAAAAGCGACAATACATTTCCGTCTGTAACTTCGTCTGAGTGCAAAGATGCGAATAGTTCTTGATAAGGACTTGACGGAAAACTTGGATTGTAACATATTTCACCACTAAGATGTTTCTTTTTCCCAAGTTACATTATTGCATTCACTACCAAGAATTTGACGATCATCTGCTAATCAAAACTTTTCGTACCTGTTTTCGTAGCTGCTGAAAGGCTCACCAGGTATTACAAATTGTTTGTTAAGTCATTACTTACACCCAATGATGCAACTTGATGCCTTAAGTTTAATCAGCATGAACAAACATCTAGTCCCTTTGCACGGTACTCTCAATAATTAGCAGAAGCCAGAATAATTTACCCACTTCTTCTAATCTAATTTCTTAAAACGACCACACTACACAGTAGACAATTTAGCAACCTAAGAGCCTTCGATTAGTAGCTAACATTTTTCAAACTTAAGCAAGTGGGGTAAATAGATTTAGTTGCAATTCTTTTCATGGACTGATAGACACAGATAAAACACGTAGTCTTATCAATTTTATTATATAAATCATCCGTAAGGCACAATTCGAAATAGCGATATTGAATTATACAATGTCATCCGCAAGTATACAATGATTTACAAATGGTAATTAAGCTTGACTTCGTTGCCCACTAATGCCGAACAAAACTGCAGTGACAGTGGTGTGTTTATAACATTGTGGATATTTCCCTGATTAATAAGCCAATTATTATATTGATGCGATTCAAAGTGTAAGTTGCTCGATCTGTTGCGGAAGGTGTAATATGACCGGACATCATAATGCTAACAACATTCTCTGTTTATATATACGCAAATATGCCAGCATGGTCGAACAGTGCATGCGTTTGAGGTTTTATCAGCGCCAAATCAGTAATTCATCATACCTCGCATTAACTGAGAATATAAAACGTACTTAAATTGGATCAACTGACCTAAAACTACTCAGTGACGTTCTCTACCTATCAATTTGAATAGAGCTGAAACCCCGAAGCAATATGATTGATACTTAAGGTTATGTTCCAGGAGACGTGCTGTCTGCACGCTCGGAAACATCATCAAAGATTGATATAACGATCATTCTCGTTTGTACGGCTGCGTAATCAGCCAAGCAAAACTAAAAGGATTGAAGCAGCCTCCAAAAGGTACAGTTATGGAAAGTTAATCTCAACAAGAGTATAGGTCAATGCATTTCACAGCGCGATATCTATTGATAATGGTCTCTTTTGATATTGTGCTAAGTTTCAATTGAAACGTATACGTTTTGCGGGATTATAGACAGAATGAAAAGTGCAACTCGATTTCCCGTTATAGCTAGCACATTTATTTGTTTTGATGATGGTCATCACGGTTAACACGATTGATTGGTCGCTCTCACTCAGGTTCACTTTTCACATTCCATTATTTCCTAAACCTTACAGAGGTGCCCTACTTAACTCGCATGCTGGAACAAAAAAACCCCAGCATGCTGGAACAAAAAGTGGCAAATTATCTCTGCATTAAGTGGTTCGGCAGCATGTTCATGTCCTGTTTTACATAAATCACTTACAGTCATCACCTAAACATGGACAAATATTTCTGGATAACGCTACAGCAATGTACGCCTTATTTTAGCAACATATTGTACAATTGGAAATTTACGGCTTGATTTGTCCCCCCTTGTGACACATATATCAGAAAAACGGATGATTTGGCAGGGCAGTTTATGGTTATTTGCGTTTTAGTAGTCGACGCATGAACTGAATTAGACTTTCAGCTGTGAAAATATGGCAAGAGGCTGGATAATTAGTGATTTCGAAGCCTGAACACGTTTGTTTACATGGACCTTTACTCAACCATTGTAGTGTTCCGAACGCATGTGGCCGACATTGTTTATCTGTTGAAGCAGATAGCTGAATGCTGCGAATCATATCGGACAGTTGCATTATGCTTTTTACGTACAATAACACGAAAACATCCCCGTGGTTTTTTTTCCAGATCTTTTATACCCAGTAGGAAATGTTAATGTGTGTCATCGCATCAATGGCTAAATAGGTGAGCAACGTCGCTAAATTGTCTGAAAAGTCAAACCAGTGATTAATTTAAAAACTGACAGCGGTCGAAACGACCATTGGCAAATCTTATATGTGCGATGTTTGTATGCTATGCTTAATTATTTTTTTAGGCTCGATGTTTTGATAGTAAGAAGTAGCCTGACTACGTGACGTCCTGATGAGGGCTGGCTTGTGGCTTTTGCTTTGTTAACTTGCTCGGTAATTAGAGGGTAACAAGCTAGCTGTCAGTCTGTACAACGTACCGTTAATCACGAACCAACGAGAATAAAAACGACAGTGGTCCTTCCCATCCAACAGAATGAAGGTAAAGTGTAACAGATGTATAGGCTTGACAGAAAATAGAGAAGATTAACTGTCCCTGATGACTGGTATTGTGAGAAGATGTATACGAGGAACGTGTTCGATTGATGAAAGGAATTATGTGTCAACACAAAAAATACAATTGAAGTAAGATTATAACATCACCTACCATTCTAATCCCATTACAATCCTTATTAGTGAGATCTCTCATTCTCGGATAGCAAGCTGCCGGCCGGGCATGACCAAACATTGGTGAAAATATCCTTTAGCCCCTTGTAAATCTAGACCCAAAGTATCCGTCACTTCATGCTGTATGAATATAGACTCGAGAAGGTAATGTAGCTCCCATGATAATGAAAGAGATTAAGTAGATATGATAACATGATAAACTCGCGTGTGTGAGGGAAATGTTTGGTGTTAGTGTTGGCGCTTATCGCTCTCTCTTTCGATGCGATGGGTGTGGCGCTGTATCAGTGCAGAATGCATGTTGTAAGCTGTTGCGCTGGAGACTGCTAGTGTTGAGCAAATTTTCCACTTTGAGCTTTTGACTATGTGAAATAAGACAGGATCACTTAAACGTCGTTAGTAGTGTTGTTGTGTAACTCTGCTATCCAAGCCAACCATTTGTCTGCTACACCACGTTTGCGGGTCTGTACCAGTTTAAACTCAGGTGCATGGCATGGGTTGAGACAACGCCCACAGATACAAGTCATTTGCATCGTAACCCACGATTCCTGCACACAACTTCGTTCAATTCCGTTTTGTTCTCGTCTGGTGTAAGTTTTTTTCTTTTTTCGTGATAACGATGAAAAAATATTCGTCTGGTTAAGTAGAATAATCTTCCAAGTCTTGTCATATCACATGGTTAATCCAGGTACTTATATTCCATCCTTCAGCATATCTATACCTCTCTCGCTGTAAAAAACGACTCTGTGTCTCTATGACCTTCGGAAAATGCTTGACATCTGAATTGTTGTAATATATTCAAGAGTCTCTAAAAGTCTGTATATGACCAGCTTCTAGCGCTTCTTGACATTCAGTTTACCCTAATACGTTTACCAGTCATTGATATGAGGTATTAGTTAACTGTTAACTCATTGACCGAAGACGAATGTCAAATAAATAGAAACACCCCAGAGAGAGCTTTTTTCTTGTGTTATCTTGTAAAGGTTATCAAAACACCCAGAGTTGGCAATGACATACGCAAGTCTTCATCGTGTTTTGGTACACAGCTCACAATGACTCAAATTGTTTGACACATGCCGTTACCTTATGACCATTGAAGCGCATTGTGAATTCGACGATCAGTAAATCACATCACCCTACTGTGTAATTATACCATAGATTCATCAGGTAAGACAGATAACACTTCGTTCCCTGGGATAGGGGAAGTTAATAGCCACATTCAAACCTCAATAAATAAATTGCTTATTTATACACCTGATCCAGCTGATGTAAGGGGTTTTCCATGATCACGTGATGAATTAATTTCAGACCTGGTAAATTACATGGTATCGCACACACATCGGGGTTGTGCGGTTCTTCTAACGTGGAAGTTCAGCTTGCTGATCACGTCGGGGATAACATTCTGCTGTTTTTTCTTAATTTTCGATTGTGAATTTAGAGCTTATATTAACAGTGATATTTCAAGTGTTGGGTCAAAATCGCATTCGTAACAAACCCGAATTGACTCAGAAGACAACGCATTTGCCTCAGGGTTCTTTGTTTATCCTGAACAGGTGACTTGGGTCTATATGGTTGTTGGGTCTCTGCGACTCTCTGACATTCAACACATTCTACACAAGTATCCACGTCGTCGCTTTAAAGATTCTACCATTACTGACAGTAGATACGTTGTTAACCGATATTCATAATTACTTCAATCCATCTCACTTCTGACACAATCGTGGTTAACTGATGATCCATTAAACACTCTCTAGCTTTGATCGCTTTACTAAGAGCCTTGTCAAAATCGTAACTCTGCTCCACCAAGACCTGTTGATTTATACTAATTTGTCTATACATCTTATTGTCTCTCAGGTCTTGAGTAGGTTGTGTATGCATCTGTAACTTGTCTTTTAAAACAGACCACCTGCTATATGCATCCGTCATGTTGATGTCACTCTCTCGCTATCTTAGTCATATGTCAACCATCAAATTTTCCCTCTTCATGACATACATCCCCCAAAATAACACTGTCATATATTTTCATTCATTTATTTCACAATCTGTTAATTACACGTATTTCAATATCTGATTTCACCGAGTCTAAACAATATTTCCTATAGTCTACACACAATCATTTGCTACATTCCAATTACTAGGGGCGGGGGTCAAATAAACCTGTACTCAATTCCCATAATTTTGTCACATGCAGTTCATCAACGCGTCCGTCATACACATCCAAACTTGCTCCTCATGTGCAGCCATCAAACAGCGATCATGCTTTAGCTGACTCAGGTGGTCTATCTGACATCTCTTGCATTTTTCAGTTATTAGGGTGCCTATTAAGCCTGCAATCGTGTCTGAGTACACCATCAGAAATTCCTCCATCAATTTCGCTCTCACCACGTGGGTTTCGTAAAGCTATTTTAATTCATCTCGCGCTTCTAAAAGCATATACCATGCATAACCGTCCAATCTCATTGTCACCCTTCTTGGTCAGCACCAAAGATACCTCAACAAAGTTTCTGTGACAGCAGCCATTTCATACCCACAGTCCAATAAACAGTTCATACCACACTCTATGTGACATTTCATGAAATTGTTTTTCATCAATACCACATCTTTACTCTTAACCAATATCGAATACTGGGCAAAGTAGCGAGTGTATAGCGTTTTCACTTGGTCCATCTCAATTTGTTCCACGGCTTGCAACAAGTCTGTATCGATCATCAGTCTACCGCGTTTGCTCGCCTCAGAGAAAGGTTTCATTTGTTGTTTGCCTGCCATGGTAAATGATCAGCTGAGACCACCCTCTCGAGTTTATATCCACCCCCAATATATTTAACGGTCATTGACGGTATTACTTACCAGACGCGTTAGCAAGGGTCAACAAATGATGGTGAAATATCTGAAGAGATTGAGTAGATAAACGCTTGAATATCACCTCATTACCTAGGATAGAGGAAGTTAATACCTACTTACAAAACCCGTTCAATAAAGCCCTCCTGTAATCACAAAAGAAATAATTACAATACCCTTAACACATTGTTGACCTTTTCAATAGAATCCAAACGGACATCCGTATGTCGAATGAATAAAATTAAAATATCAAATCAAAGAATTAAAATCAAAGTAACATTTATTCAGTATATAAGTCTCCTGTACTTTTCATTTATCAGTAATTGAATATTACCATGGTCGGAGGGCCAGTCGACTCCCTCGCCTTACCACAATGGCTGACAGATATTAAACATATGCTCCCATATGCTGTTCTCAACGACTACATCCAGACGTAAGTGTTCACTCGCACGCTAGATTGACACCATCATTTGCAGCGGGTGTAAGCTGGCTTTTAATCCTACAAGGTCATTGGCAGATGTTACACCGTTTAGGGATATGACCTGCTATGATTACATCAAACAGGGAAATTGTCAGTTTTGCTTTTCCCCCCGGCCGGGACTTGATCAGTTCTGCCCGTTCGGCTTTGACTGTATCATAGCTAGTGCAGGCAGCACAATTGAAGGCGAGTCCATGCGTTTAATAACAGTGAGGGCAAGGATATACATATGTGGTTGAATTAATGTTATATTTGTGTACATATAAAATATATAAGCAACTCCTTTCATTTGTCAATGTGATCACTGTACTAAAGCTATTCTCACCGCACATGGTATCTTTTTATCTGGACCGATCCATTATTGGTGACTTAGAGCTTTCTCAATTGGCGTTTTAGATCTCTAAGAACAGCGAGCCTAATCACCCTCCAATCTGGATTGACTCGACGATTCACGCCCGCGAATGGTTGGCTACATCCACCATGATGTGGACACTCCGCCAGGTTCTGTGTCAGTGATCACACATACACGGCATCAGGTTCTTGTTAAAGTCGTGTCAAACAAGGTGGCAGTATACCTTGACAATCACGTGGGTACTAAGATAACCTGTTGTTTATGTGTACAGCTCGTCGGGTACTGCACCCCAGGGGTGCGACAACCCCATTTGACACATATGACTTCGACATTATGCCAATCGTGAACCCAGGTGGTAACAATAACACCCACGCCGCTGAGGTAAGCTGTTCAGCAAATGCAGCCAATTTCCGCCTTGTCGTAATGTAATTGTCTCAGCAGGTTTATGTGCGCTATATGGCGGTCATTTTGCGACACCACGTATGTTTGACAGCGACTGTGGAGGAAGAACAGACGCAACAACGCATGTTCCATTTGCTTTGGCATTGACCTCAACCGCAACCACGACAACCAATTTAGAAGTAAAAATTCCCCTCAGCAGTTTTATTATCCTTAGCTTAAGAATTAACCGCTTGACTGCATGCTTGGTGTCACTTGAGTACCGGCGACTTTCCTTCCCGAGCTGAGAGGCAATAGATTCATCGTTTCCCCTGCTCTTATTCTGCTGTCATTCAACGAGATATGGGCGGGACTCGATGTCATCTTTGCTGAAGCAGCTGATCTCTAAACTTTACATTAATACATTATCTTGTTACGTAACATTCGCCGATTCCATGGATATGTATGTGTTTTTGTTAGTCAGTACACTTAAATGTGGTGAAGATGGCAAATTTGGAAAATACGTCTCAAACATTTTACACAATGCAAATCTGGTTGATTCGTAGTACCGGGCTTTGTGGTTTAGTTTTGACCTTTAATTCAACATTGGTTTAATAAAGGTAAAGAATAATAAAATCTTGCTGCTCGTTAACTCCGAAAAAAAATAAATGGTAACATTTGTGGATAGCTTAAAGTAACAATAAATGTTCCTAAAAATTATGTTTCAAAGAAATTTCATTACATTTTCTTAGCACCCCATTTGATAAATATAGCCTATACAAACGTCAATGTTTTCTGATAGCGATCCAACTATGGACGCAATTTGATATGGCGGACGGACTACTTAATTATGACAGAATTAGACAGGGTCACTCATAGTGAAAGCGTTTCTCAATTTCGAGTATTAGTTAAAACGTCGCTTGTCTGTCGATAAAGGTTATATCGTATTATCGACATTCGGTATCTGCTCATTCTCTTCCAATATCCTATTTTCACATATTTAAGGCTCGAACAGGCATCGGCTTTAAGCTGCTTGTTCAGCTATGCCTGCAAACTAAGTTTCGCGTAACTGTTATGCGAAATTTGTGATTGAGGTGGATTGAGGTGGATTTGTTCAATCTTACACAAATTGTCCCAAAGGCAATCTTCATTGGTTCGTCCGTTCTTTCTGTTCATCATGGTCAAATAAGCACCGACTGATGTGACAAGCTGAGATTTTGACGGGAAGCTCAATTGCCCACATCTTGATGCTCTCTTTTGAAGCTATGCGAGTCATCCTATGCAACCCCAAGAAACCTCCAGCAAGGGTAGCTTAAGTTAATGTTCCCCTCAGGACCCTAAATACGACACAGTTTTCCTTCTGATCAAAGCGTTACCAGCATGACAGAGTTTAATTTTGTTTCACCCTTTAACTAACAACATAATATTTGCTATACGTGACCGTCTAATGTAACAAAAATGGCATATTGTGTTGCTACAGAGTGCCTAACACTACCTGAAAAGCAATGTTTCTTCTTCTTGCAGCCGCTGCCGGATAACTTGGCCCCCGGCATTGAACAACAGATGAAACACAAATTATATCGTAGTAATGTATGTTATTAATGAAAGAATTTTCTATGTAAATGTTACCTATTTACTCAGCCCAAATTGACTGATTTTAACCCTTGAGCGAACAGCGCTTTTAATTTGTTAACCATGGTGTGTTATAAACAATTGACAAAGCAAAGCTAGATGTAAGTGTACCTGTCTATGCGATGGTCGGGTGACGAGGCACGCGAGTGTTCTTATAGAAGCCTGGTTGAGTAAGCCAATAATGGAGCAAAAGGAAGAAGGCAATGTCAGCAGTGGCACCATGCGACGCAGTTGAACATAAATTGGACAAAATAGAAGAGTCTGTGGTCAACCTTAAAGATATATATAATAGCTAGAAATTTCACTGACAGAAAACTAGAAATTATCCAAATAATCCAAACATGCTCCCTTTTTATTTACATTGTGACTCTTATAGAGTTTATCTCTCTTGCTACCACAATGTCCACTTTTACCACCCTCAATAACGATCACATATACTGTTGTAACGAATGGAAATGAACATACCAACCTCGTTAACCATACCGGACCATTCCTACGCTGATGCCGTCATTCATAGTCATGGGGATATCCGTTAGAGTCTGCTTTAACCATTGAACTTTATTTATGTCCGTTACTGTGATTTGTCTCCACTTTATGCAGCATGGTTATTGTTGGGGCATAAACGGGTGGTAAGGTCCTCGTGTTTTACTATTACATGGCGACGCGGGAAGCCTCGACCACATGTACTTTAGTGAACAACGGATGTGTTGTTTCAGACTTGCTCGCATATTGCTGCACACATAGCGGTCATACGTGCGAGATGAGCTGCGGATAATCATTGATTAAAACGTTGAAACTGCATTTATTGGACAGTTGAAAACTTTCAATAGCAGGTGCTCTCGAGTCAATAAGCATCGCTTGTATCAATGATTAATTCATATTCAAAGGGCCACATTTGATATTATCTAGCTCACCCGATACCGTTGTGAAATAAGAAAAGTTATTCATCAGTTATATTTTCTACAGGTAGTAAATGCTAGTGTTTTCATGCCATTTATGATTTTGTGTATGTGTTCAGGTGCAAAGACATGTGCGCTAGCGGAAGAATATATATTTCTCCAAAATATTCTCACTTTATATCCAATAACTGTTCTTATGCACGATAATGATTATTGTCTGTTTGAACAACGATTCAAACAAATACTTGACCGTTTATGTGCTGAGCAGTAAACGGGTAAAATTCATCACATCGGGTTATCGTCCGTGCTGAGACTTGCAATTATCGGTAATAAACAGGAATCTCGCTGTCGTGGGCCACAATATTAAAATGTGGTCTAATGTATTTAGCGCATATCATATATGATTATTCGTGTTTTACAAAAGAGAATAAACCCCAAAGTAGACATAGTGTTATATGTGCGCGAAGAAGTTTCGCTTATAAACTAATTTATGATGTGTTCATGTGTTATAACCCATGCCGTTCGGATGTGTTGCATCTTGATGGGTGAACAGGACGATACTTAGAGAATGGGTGATAGTGTTTAATCACATTTCATCAGGACCTACTTTCTTTAAAAGCGTAAAGCGCACAACACGTTGGCGGAAGAGTTTGATGCCCTAAAGTGCTATCCTTATTGTTGACATCGTAAAAATGTGGCATAAAAAGAAGAAACTACAGAGCAAAGGTTAAATTTTCCTAGCATTTATTTAAGCAAACGCAGGAGCCGAGGAGCCGCTTGAACAAATCACACATCCGTGCTCTTGGTGGACGGTTAATTTAATACTGGACCCTATCGACCACCGAGGGATGGCTGTTGGCTTCACTTTTCTACGGCCACACTGCAAGAAGGCTGCCCCAAATAGTTAATACTAAGCTCATTCTTTAATGATTACATAATGCTTATATAAACATTAAACTTATGTGTTTCAAAAAACAATTATGCATGACCATTATATGACAACCTACCAACGAAGTGAGCTTAGGATCGGCACATTGACTGTTAACGCAGGTTCTTGAAGAAAGCATTAGACATCATATTTACTCTCCATTTGTATCCAAACGCCCACACATGCACTGCCGCAAAACATATCAGATCAAGCATTTCACAGGGCAACCCTATTTTTCCTGACTCATGTTATGTCAAAAGGTTGTTGGATATACGAAACGCACTTGTGTACATAACCGCTTTTAGCATTATTGTGGTATAAATGAATAGGAGAAACCGCTAAACTCGTGATATAACTATGTTTCGACGGCCGCAACAGCACCAGCCAAGTCTGCATTTTAAGAACATTGTGTACCGCAATGCAAATCTTTCCGTGTTGAGTTAGCTTGGCTTATTAATAATCTATTTGCATTACCTTTGCCGGCTATCATGGGTTCCTGGACGATATGAATTGTTTTGCTGGATAAAACACTTTATTATTCTTATTAATTGCGTGTGAGGTCAACGGCACAGGTCTACTGTTCCACCTAGCAAATAACTATTTAGATAATACTTGACAATAATAAAGTGCATAGTCATAGGCGGCAATGTAACTAATTGTGGATTAACCAGAATTGCATGTGGCATTTCAGACATAGAGTTGCCGATACATTTTCTGAATCGAGATTACATATAAATGCGCTTTCATGTGTTGGAACATGATGCATGAACATTTTTATAACAATTACCCTGGAACATAATTATGGCATTATTATCAACCTGATCTCTCCCATGCATGAACTTGGCCCTTTAAGTCGATATAAAATGGTTGTGATTACAATGATTGTGGCGTTTGCATACATTTCCAAGAAAATGTACTCCTTTACAAGACATTTTTTCCAATCCTCCTTAATATCCTCCTTCGTCCTTGATTAAATACCAATTGGCAACACGCGTCGCTAATAAGCAGTGGTCATTTCTGCTTAACGCTCTCTGTGTGTCCATCACTGTGTGCCAGCAAGACTGTGACAATGCACTATCGCACCTGAAGCTGTGTGAACTACGATAGAACTGCAACGTAGGGCATTATGCAAAATTTAATGCGATATTCCCGCCATATACATATCAAATAAAGAAACTTTACCTGTAGTCATCCTCAAACTGATGTTGTCATGAATATGTAGTTTACAATCCCTTAGGTATGCTGTAGCTCGATTGCTTTTTGTTGTTGTCGATTACTGAGGTATGTGTGTATCTCCTCCATTGTGCATGCAGGTTACAAACATATATTTGTTCATGGCCAGTTAAGCCCATAACCGACGTGATTGTGGACGCCCATGAGCGAAATATACCGTCAGATATAACCCAAGAATGACTAATTATCAATCTAACATTAGACTGGCAAATATCATTAACGTAAAGTTGGGGTACATTGTCTTCAGTACATATTAGCTTAAATATTATATCAAATCATTATCTTATTAACTATTATCATCATCATCATCATCATCATCATCATCATCATCATCATCATCATCATCATCATCATCATCATCGTCACCATCTCCGTAATAATTTTCATCACCAGAATCGTTAGTCACCTCTGATACCGGCTCTGGCTGTGATTAAGATGTTAAGATGCTTTTGCCATCTGTGATGTATTTAATCCTATGTTTACAGTCTTGACTAATTTGATCATCTGGTGTGTACGAAAGATTAATCGCCGGTTTTTGACATGCATCATGAAAAAATGCGGCATCATTCCCCACACACACATATATCAATGATGCAGCTGAAAGTTCTACGATATACAGAAATCAAGACACGGGCAGTCGCCATTATAAATGTAATAAGCTGCCCGTTTGCCATTTTGTGGGAATGCTGTTGCGTGGTTTGAAAACAGACAAAACGACGACCAGATTTACTGGAACGAAACGTTCCTTTTTCCGCAAGAGACAATAAGCTGAAAGGTTAAATGGCCTCAACCTACATTCGACCCTCACCATATTTTTCGCTAACTCATGAGATACATTGTGTTTTTTCTAAGTCATCTCAAGTCATTAAATCGCATCATTTAACTATATCTTAGTTATATTTTGGGTAAAGCTTACCTAGATTGAGCTTTTGCTCTGCAGCGATGCCTCACTGCATCGGCTAGCTCCACTCCGCCGACTCCTTTATATTAGAAGTACTAACACTCTGCAAATGGGCCTGCATAGCTAACTATTGTCCTGCACCATAGACCTGGCATTGATGTCTGACATAAGATTACCACATGAACAATCATATTTGCCACCAATGTTTCAGCCCTGAATATGTTGAGAAGGAACCCTTATCACAACTAAATTTATGTGTTACTGGTGGTTACATTCAGCGAATAAATGTTCACAGTATGAAGTCAAACACCTATAAGCGGATTAAATATGCCATGAAATACACGTGACACTGTTTGGCTGTAGGCCAAGTTCACAGCCAATGTATGCATGTTATATCAGACTTGCATATCCCTTGAAAGGGAGATATTAAGCAACAGGGAAGTGTCTGTCTACTTATGTCATCAGAATGTGATTCGTTATATGTTGTGTTTTATCAATCCAGTTACCTCAAACAGAACTTGCTTGAAAGCCCGTCTTTCCCACAAAGAGTAAACGAATCTCGGTGAAACAAGCAATGGGAATATTCTGTGTCTAGGCAATTATCAATATGCCTCTTCGTCCTATCATCATATTCAATCATCCAAAGTAAGAGAAAATACTTATATGAATTATTGATAGGCTCTGTTAAGAACACTTTGATATTTATCTGGCCATTTTGTGTGAACATCGACCATCTGCCAAATTAGTATTCACTTAATGCGATATTATCAATCATCATCGGAGGTAAGAGCGCACATAGCCATATTATATTATAACATAGCTTTAAAGGGTAGAAGAATAAGTACAAGTTGATAAATAGTGCAGATTCACTAGATGAGGAATCAGCACTAAAAGAAATACCGAAAAAAGCAGTTCCAGTCTGAAAACCAAACAGTTCTAGTCAAAATTTACAAATCAATGTAAAGAGCTCATGAGACATATTGAAAAGTCCTCGCTGTTACTAGTTTTGGTAAATGGATCTAATTGTCACAGCAGACAGATTAAAGTGTATTATTGTAGCGGGTTACCTTGACCTTTTTTGCTTCAACAACAGTTCCATGATAGGTCTGTCCTGAATTACAAAGGCCAGCTTTAATGAAATAGCTGTCCTACACATGGCAGTAGATGAAGATAACTCGTTATTATATTTAAACTGACTAAAATAGTAAAAGCTCTAGGTACAAAAAGCTAAGCAGCAACATAACCCGATATATATAAGAATAAAGGGGCCGATATTCTGTAGGCAATAAGTTGCTTTGCTGCAGGGTAACATCTTAACGAAGACAATAGTTCCCTTATGCCCCTCGTATTCGCTTTCTGTGGTGCCGGCAAACTTAAATCATTAAAGCAATTCGCCATGGTTACCAATCCATCAACGAGTACTCTCACTTATATCAAATGTTCCCGATAGAATATCCCTAAGCCGACCATAAGTATATGATTGCCAAACCAATTCGGTATTCGTGGCCTTCATATGATATAACACACTAGTTAGTATGCGCGTCTGATGCGATGATAATATAATAATCCCATAACATGCCATAGCCGTCATCGATCCATTTAGCTTAGCTAATGTTTTCACAATTTGCAGTCTGAATCATTTACTAGACAGCGCTAAATTAGATAAGCATGCTTGAGATGAGACAATTTGGCACAAACATAGTTGCTCGGCGTCCCATTACCCCAGCCATTACGACAATTGCATTACGTCGATTAGATATCTTTTGCGACTGGCAATAGCGAGCTATGCTGTTGACAATTTGCAAAACTTATATCAATAGCCGACGTAAGACAATGCAACATATATTGTCGTAATCAACTCAAAACTCCTAATGAAACAGACGATGAATCCAAAGTTGATGCCATGCACGCGACGCATTATGCACTTATATGATCGTAGCACATCTTATAGAATTTACATTTCACATATTTCTTGCAAGACCACTTTGTGTATTAACAACCTTCATTAACTACGCTTTCTCAGTTCCCAATGTGAAGCAAATGTCTCTTCTAAAAGAGTAATAGCAATAGATATTACCTCGCCCCTTATATTGTTCATATTGGTTAATGTATTCCTATATGTGTGTTCAGTAATAGACATCAGTATGCACCACTTTTGAAATGTCCAAGTCGAATCGGTGAGCGAACTTGTGGAAGCGGGTTTAGGTAAGGAGTCCATAGAGCCTGGTGGAGTTGATAATATTCAGATAAAGATTGCCATGCATTAGAAATCAATGAAAATGTGCGTGGCTTGTGTCTGGTAGTAAGCATGGCACATGTAAGTGTGGAGTAGCAGCGGGGATTAGGGTGGATTGAAATGTCATTGAATACAGAGGTTACCATTGGGTAGCACGATGGGGTTTTCTTCAGGACGAAATTTGGTGAGGTTATAGCCAACGACTACTGGGGTCAGGGCGGTTGCATGGAGAGACTGCGGAGCTGTGCATGGCGGGGATAAAGGTAGGGTAAGGATCGGAATCAGGATGGCTCCTGGCATGGATTAAGGTAGGTGAGCACACAAGGGAGAAGGCAGTTCAAGGGGGCTAGCATGCCAAGGGTCAGGGTAAATAAGAATGACGATAGATTAAGGTGGCTACATTCAGAATGCACTGCCATTTTCATATCAAGCAAAGAATATTACCGATTTCTACAAATATAAGATATAGAGCCGCAAAAGCGAACATGTTAGTGGCTTCCCATAGGCATTAAAAGGCGTTTTGAATCAACTTTTTTACTGGTATGGACCGTAGATATATGATGGTTCGATTTGTAACGAATGGCTCTCGGCTTCCACATTTCATTACTTGTTCGATCAAAATAAACTATGCGAAGGTGCATCGGCTGTTATCTTGTTTTCGAAGTTCGTATTTCACAACATTAGTTACATTTAAAGGATGTACATTCTATGACATGCGGAAGGGAATTCCAAATGTACCTATCGTGTATTTACCTTTGATGCGAATCGACAGAGATTGAGCGAAATTATCAATGGAAATACACAGGGCGGCGAATGTGATTAATATTATGCATGGTAGTCATAGTGTCACACTCCAGTGTTGGAATTTTTCCACAAGGCATACCACACATCTCCATGTTGTAATCTGAACGACAGCTGTGATTTTCTCAATAATAAAAGAAATGTCGAATACTAATCTCTAGAAAATTGCATGTAACCCGGCTCCAGTTTTACCTGTGCCTATGCACAAGATTGGGTTCTTTAGCTGGTTAGTTTATAAGCTTCAAGATGCGAGAAACGCCAACCCACACCTGCTCCACGTAACTTGAGAGTTAAGAAATGCTGAACGTTAAAAGGAGACTCAGATATAATTTTTTTTCGCTTCCACTGCATATGATTTGAATAAGTAGCGGCCTACTTCATTACCGAGTGCCGTTAAATCGCCTTATGCTTCAATATGCAATTTGTTAAATTGGATTTGTGCTGGAATTTGGTAAGGACTGAGACTTACTGGTCATTAAGGGTGTAAACATTTAACGTAGCTAATTGGGCCGGATGTACAAGGCTTTATCATGGTACAATGCACGCAGTGTGTCGCATGCGTAATGACACGAGTTTAGTGGCTGCTAATGATAGTGATTCTTTGATGAACGCGTTTTCACATTCTCTTCATTATTTGTTTCAGCGCTGAGTTACGTCGTCATAGGAGAGCAAACCACCATTAAACGTCAACTCTGTCATGGCTACCAGCAAAAGCACTTTATGATTCTTAAGTTCATGCTAATAAAAGGCATAATGTTAAATTGTAACAAGCGGCTAGGTGGTGACGAACGAATGTGAGAAATCTAATATCAAAGAACGTACAACCGCATATACAGTTGTCCAACAAAATCTTTGATGCATATCGTGTTTGTGATACAATTAGGCAGGTGGGTGAATTTGCAGTTTTCCCTAAGATTGAGAACGCGTTGGATTGTGCCAAACTAATGCGATGCTGCTATTTTTTTGTTTAGTCCGAATTGACATTCGCCTTGAGTTACTGTAAAATATCAAAATTAACGATGCTTATTTTAATGGGTTGTACACTTTTAAGAAGAAGACCAACAAAATAGCCGCAGCATATTTTTAATAAAAGATTGCAATTGTATTGTTTTTGGATTTCAATTGTGGAGTTGCTAAATAGTGATTATCCAGTTTATGTCAAGATTTATTTCCCTAAATGGCAGTACTCTTTACTCTTTGTGGTGATTCAAGACTTTTGTTGGTATCCTAATTGATGGCACCATTAAGAGAAGCTTTGTTGGGCGACATATGTTGACGCGCATTGCCCCGCACTGGAAGCCGCTGATACGAGAGCGCAAGATGAAGCTTCCCGCTGAATGCCGGTTTATAACAGTTTTATCATCTTGTATTCCGCTATAGCCAAGGGTGACTGCTACTGGTGACAAGGAAAAGCGTACAGTAGGAAAACGCTAAGGTTCCATAGTGAAAGAACAACAAATTTAATTATGCAATATGATATGATCGACACCGCAATGGGACGGCTCAAAATGAAGGTTCTTGATGATAACTCAATGGAGCATTGTCCTAATTTAAATTCCTTAACCTGGCCTTACTTTTCAAGTGTTCCTTCCTTAAGTACACAAATGTAATAACCGAGTGGCCTTACCACACCTGGCTACATCGTTTCTCTCATACAACGATCTTGCCGACCCTGTTGTACCTTGCCTCACGCCCAACCATGTGCAACATTTTCACTCGCGTGACTTTCGCCTTTCTGTTGTATCCCCCAACCGATGTATTCACTGATTTTACAATTATCTCGCGCCCCTTCATGCCTCCTGTATGCCGATAGCTTTTGCGAAACATACAGGGATCTTATTCTGCATACTATGCAAAGCTATCAACAGTTATATAGCTATCATGTTATGTGTTGCATTAAGTGTCGAGCTATTATAATCCATAACCACATTACGGTCAATTATACCGCTTTCTTCAGATGCTTAGGCTTTCTGTCCATACCACGAGTATATATATATATATATATATATATATATATATATATATATATATATATATATATATATATATATATATATATATATATATATATATATATATATATATATATATATATATATATATATATATATATATATACTAGAGCTGAAGTATGTTTCCACCCCACGTGTATATATATATCATCAAATAATGATATATATGTAAACATTGCAGATTACATATTAGTTCAAGTTATAATGTAGTTCCGTAAGTCGGAGTTGGTAAATCTCTGTAATTTTTGAATGTAATTTTATTCTTATAGGCTGTTTGTTACAATGACTCCGGATATAATGCCTTCTCAGTCTGTAACTAATACTAACACTGTGTCTTCAAAAGATTAAAAAACAGATATGCAAATGATAATCTCTCCGAAAAGCCGAAGGACTGGGCTTAAATATCCTTGGAAAATCAACTAACCTTAAAGGCGACACCAGACATACATTTTATAATAACGGTCAATGAGTTTGATGAACGCGATCTACTATACACTTTGCTTCTCGGTTCTCATACGAAGATAGGTTTGTGTAAACACTTGTTGTCATCTCTGAACCATACACACGAAGAGATGAAGAGAACCCAAAACGAGCAACCATTCTATGAGAGACTTATATAACAACACTAACTTAGATGCTCATGCCTTGTATATTAAATTGCCCTATGAGAGTGTTGTGGTCGGCAAACAATGTTCGCGAGTAGTGTACTCAGACTTACTAACAGTCGAATACATTATCTTCTGTTATATTCACCTGTAAGAGTCAGCCACAATTAAATATTGGTAGATTATTTTACTAATATCTGTTCTTTTTGAAAACTCTACTATTTCACACAGATGTGAATAACTGAATGATCGTATCTAGTTAACTGAGCAATTTCAATTACCAAACTCAATTAATACAATGAAGATTTGTAATCGATAATGCCAAATTGGTCAAATTTCATCATCCTGTCACCGCTCCGATCGGAACTCAAGCTTCACGACATGTACGTCGTGACTTCCCAAATTACTCATTTGTACTCATATTTGACCCGATTATGTGGGTAGCATTTTATAAAAATTTAATGTGTCCGCAAACTGTGATGAAGAAATAGGCTTATAATGGACAAGTTCGCCGTTGCCTGTATCAAAACCAGCCCCATCTGTAGTCAAATAAGAGGTAACAAAGTATGAGTACCTTCTTCTTTATATGATTCAGAGTGACTATACCCTAAGACGCTTAAAATGTAGATACAATACAATGTAAATAGTCATTTTACGCTACTATACCATATGCACACGGCTTATATTTGTATATATTGTTGATTATCTAATAGGTATTGCGGTTCAAAACTGCTATGTTGCATTTGATACTGTTAGCACCGGAGCTTCACTCAGTAATCTACAAAAAGTGATGAATGAATTAGCCTGCCAACATAACCCAAATAACGACGCATTAGCGTGATGTTCTTAACAATGCAATAACTAGACAGTGAAACTTTTTCATAGCTAAGCAGGTGTTCTATGCGTCTTGCAAATTCATATCAAGTAAACAGTGTCAATAGGAATACAATGAAATGTTGATCGCGTCTTTAAATATGTGCTTACGGCACACATATTTCCGGAATTAGGTTTTTTCTTCAGCAATAATATCTCCTGGATTACCACGCCTAACTGCATTATATCGCAAGGACCCGCTTCTTGGTGCGGCTGTTTTGAACGCACATATCAGTCATTGCTAGTATGGTGCTGCACAAACATTGTCGGATTAAGTGCACATTAGAGTAATATCAATGAGTAAGCGACTCGTTTTTGCCATATATCAGTGGGAACACGGCAGCACAAATGTGGTCAAACCAGCAGAATCTTTCACAATGCTCTCATTGGGCAGCAGCTGCTGTCTATAGCCCCATTAGGTTTCTGCTTATTGCTTAATAAACAATGGCTGCTTACTACTAGTGCGCACCTAGTGCCCCGGCATTTATTTATAATCATACAATTGAAAACGACTCTACGGGGGTTATGATTCCTAGACAAATGTTTCGTCAACATTCATTTCAAGAATAGTCAATTGGTAAAATCAATAACAAAAAGAGTAGAATGCTGTGAAATATATTTTATTTCTTACCCCTCTTCTACTTGTTTGTGTTATAGAAATTTAATTTGGACGGCTAAACATGAGGTTATTTCTATATCGTCGTATTTGAAAAATAAAGGTCGAATAAATTTATATGTTATGAGCCTCACAGACCCTTCGAACGGAATCAAATGATGTGGTTGTTTCATACATCGATATCTAGAATAGATTGGGTCATTTGTCATATGTAATAATTATATTGTCCAGTAAAAAATATTCCAAATGTTTCACCCATCGCGCTGTGAAAGCAAAAAACAATTGGCCATTTTATTCATTTATATATATACTTATTATCTAATAATGCCTGATGTTTTATTACAGGTGCTTTGTAGTTAATCGATCTTTACTAAATCACCATAGACAATGCATATAGATAAATCGTGCTTTGAGATTGCGAAATATTGCATTCATGCGTTTTAATAGTAATATTGGCACAAACGTGTTTGCTCGTGTGCTCTCAGCGTACTGCTCCACTCCCATGCCTTTTGTAACTCAGTTTGATACAAATCAAGCTGTGATGTAGGAGCTGTCCGAAGGTTGCCGCCTCTGTAAACATGTTTGTGGCATTTTATTTGTGGCAATATATTGATGGTATCATTTAAATGGCCGAATTTATATTGCATCGTTTGTAAAACTCGTCTCGCTTGCCAGGTGTGTTGTTGTTGCTGAAGAAACATTTTCATGTTATTGTCTGAATTTGTTCCTCGTGCAATCTCATATGCAAAAGTGTGCACTCAATTAATCCTCCACTGCCGTTACTCCTCCTAATAGTCCCATCTCAGGTTTAATGTTTTTCAGGTTGCTGTCGCTATACTTCACAAATGCGAATACATAATGCATTCTGCCCATATATGAGACATGCATTATAGTCCCACTGGAATTATCTAGGTATAGCAATGTCGATATGAGGATTGAATTATTTTCCAAATGTTCAAATTACTGTGCGTATGTATATCCAGTCAAAACTGAGACATTTTCACTCACACTGTATAAATATTTTAGCAATGATAAACCTTTG
>CM067345.1:15240789-15258289 GCA_034190875.2 Urechis unicinctus | reverse complement strand
ACAGATGAGTCGTAGAATATATCGCATAACAATTACGCGAAAACTAGTATATAGGAATTGCAGAGCAAATATCTTATAGGACATGAGATGCGTGTTCGAGCCTTCTATATGTCAAGTTAAGGGCCAGGAGTGGAATAAGCAGATACTGAATGAACCTGATAAGGTGCTGTCATTATTGACTGACAAGCGACGATTTAACTGCAGCTTGAAATTTAGACATTTGCATTGCCAGCACTATTCTTTTAATTGGGGTGTTTGGGAATATTATGCATTTTCATTTAATCAAACGTTTGTTGGGAAACCGATCAACTGGTACGCTACAGGACAACTCCGGACGAGTACACCAGGTCCTGTTGATTGGCCATTTCCGGTTCCGTTGCCACCGATTGACCTCGGAACGTCTCCGAGCAGTGGCTGGTGCTAGTGCCGCTTGCTGGTGGACTATGCAATTATTTCATGATAGAACCAGTTGCGTGTTAGCGTTTACTTTAATGATCAATTATAAGACTGCTTAACGGAATGTTAACTTCTGAATTGGTAGTCGAAGTTTCGGTTGAGGTCGATGCCAGAGCAAGAGGAGCCTGCGTTGTTGCGTCTGTTCATCTTCAACAGACGTTGCAAGCTTATGCGGTGTCACAGAGTGTGGCACACATTTACCTGCTGAGACACTGACATTACCACTGCATTCGTTAAGCAGCATTCCTCAGAGGCATGGGTGTATTTATAACCATCTGGGTTCCCGATTGGCATGATGTAGAAGTCATATGTATCAAGTGGGTTGGTTTCCTCTGGCGTGTAGTACTCGACGAGCTGTGCATATAGCAAGAGGTTAGTTGAGTGCATCGCCGCCTTTTGACACGACTCTAGCTGAATGTGTGTGTGTATGTGTACACTGTACCTGCGGTGTGTCCACATCAAGGTGGTGGTAGCCAACCAATCGCGGACGGGAGTCAATCCAGATCGCTGGGCTCGCAATCCTTAGTGATCTAAAACACCAAAAGAAAAAGCTCTAGGTCACCAATAGTAGATTGGTACAAATAAAAAGATAACACGTGCTGTGTGAATTGCAATGATGCGATTCAAAGTAGCTGCTTTTAGATATTGTACATGATTAAGACATTCATTCAAGCACATGTATATCTATTCATGTTGTCCTCACCATAATATAACTCATGGGCATGACTTCTATTGTGCTGCCTGCACAAGCTTTGCTGCAGCCAAAGCCGGATGGATGGAAGTTTGACATAGCTCACGTTAAAATAAACTTGCCGAAGCTGATTACCACTAAAAGTAGACTAAGAGGGTACAAACTCATTTGCTTAGCTACTTATGATATATCGGCTCCAGCAATAAAGCCAAGTGCGGTAGACTTTCGAGGCAGTTGAGGTACTAGCATAACATAAGCATCTTTAGTCGTGTTTGTAAGTATCCTGAGGACCCTTTGGCAAAATAGGGATTGCCCGTGCTCGTAGTCTAGTTTGCAGTTCTCCGCTGACTTTTCAGTGGTTCCGGTTATTACACTCAACGATATTTTTAAACTATTTGATAGCATCGCGCTCTGACTTCGACAAAAGGAAATTGAAGAGCTACAAGTCTTTCGAAGACTATAGACTTTTTGCTGATGGTCATGTTCTGGGGTATGCAACCAGAATTAAGTCACTTTATTGATTCTGTCTGTTTCAAAGAGCAACCCTCACGCTCAAGTCCTCGAACTACTTGAGAACCCAAGTCAACATAGGTCTCCAGAGCCAGAGCCCATATGCCTTTGCTTGGTGCGCTGGATAGAGCTAAGGAGTTTGTCGGGCACATCATTCAGTCTGCTCAAGCCATACCGGGAGCCACCACAGTTTCCTGCACTGCAGATGATTTAGTCCGATTGTTCCAATACGCCCCTGCTGATATTGAACTCATTGATTCTGACACTAAAGGGCAAGCCGATAACTCTGTCTGGCATGCAATGAAGCGAGGAGGAATAACAGCCTCGGTGTTCCACCAGGTGTGCACCAGGATGCACTTCATCGTGAAAAAACCCGATACTGACCCGTCTGTGCTCATTGCTAAAATAATGGGAGACAATTTACCGTTATCACTCCAGCTCTCGAATTGGGTCGCAACAAAGAGAAATGGACCCGTTCTTTATACACTACGGTTAGTAGAAAGATGCACAAGCACCTCAAAGTTGATACACCAGGACTACTTGTGTCTTCAGACAGACCGTATATGGCCTGTTCTGCTGATGGCATTGTGACTTGTTCATGTCACCTCAAAAGACTTCTTGAGATCAAGTGCCCCCATGCACTGAGAAAAAAAACATCTTCGATTGGCAGCCTTGGGAAAAGGGTGTGTAGAAAGTGAAGGTGGGCTTCTTCACCTCAAGCACAACAGTGCTTACTACACTCAAGTGCAGGGACAGATGGGAATTTACGGTTTTCAGAATGGTGACTTTGTGTTGTACAAAATAAAAGGAATCCACATTATCAGTGTACCCTTCGATAGAGACAAGTTTGCAGAAATTGTGTGTAATGTGTCACATTATTTTTCATCATTTCTCTTTCCAGAAATAATCAAGTTGGCACAGCAATAGTATTCTTGTTTTCTTGTATTCTTGTATATTTTGTTTTAATTGATAATATTTCTTTTCATGTCTTTGTTCATAATAGCCATAATGTTGATAAATAAATGGTACTCGGTTAAATGCAATGGATGTGTGTTTATAATCATTTATTGTAAAATTAATCAGTATTTTGCAGAAAGTAGAGGCACCATACATTAACCAGATCAAGCAATTTTTGTTATGACTATTAAGATATCAAAATTGGACCTTTACTGACCAGTCAGCTAAGTAACCAGATAACATAATGTAGGGTATAGCATGGCTAGCAACCTTTGAGTTCCACGAGGGATAAAATTTCAAAATGTACAGTTGTTATGCTTACAAAAAATATATTGCATTAACAAGCTTCGTGTCCATATTAGCCAAAGCACTGCAAACAACTACACAATCATCCATAATGCGATGATGTTTTAGTGGTATCACACCAGACAGAATATAGAAGGTCTTCAATCTTCCTGTTGCACGTTCAACATGAATCCTGAGGGAAGCAATACGACGGGTCCGTATTAATGCTGGCTTGCTGAGCTGTTTTCAATGAACAAAAGGGGGAATGTTGAGAGTGGCCCCTTAAAAGCATATCACTGTAAATGTTTGAGTGAAAACTTCCCAGGGTTTGGCTGGATATACATACTGGTAACAATCTGACGATAATCATTTGGAAAATAATTTAATCATCATTTCGACATGATAATGCTTCGATCATTTCAGTTCGTCTATTATTCATGTTTCAAAGGAGCTCAGATGTGGCCAGGGTGAATTATGCATACGCATTCATGTAGTATAGCGTCCTGTGGAAGATCGATTTAGAGCATGCATCTTGCATATGATTTTGCAAGTACCCTCATTAACATCGAAACAGTTCTTCAGCAACTGTCCGCCGAGTTTTACTAAAGATACATTGAAATGATAAAATAAATATATTGCCGTAAAGTCACAAGCATTTTGATATAGGCATTATAACTTGAGTTAAGTCGAAGGCTGATAGGACATGAATCAACACGTCTGTGACTATATTATTATTAAAACTCTCAATCATGTGATTATGATACATCGCGATCTCAAAGCGCGATTTATGTTTGTACAAAGGCTCTATGTTGATCTACAATGAGAGTAAGTTATGCTCGTTGTATGCGACTCCTTCAAGTCCCTTCAGTAGGCAGTTGAAGTTATACCTAATTCAATGGTAGGGCCTAATTCAATGGTAGGGGCGGTAGTCGACAGAGTTTACCTAGAGGTTGTGGGATTCAACGAAGGCGAGAATAGCAAGTTAGCTTGTGCTAGAAGTTGGTACTAATGACATGGGATAGGAGGTCGGCTCTGATCATATGCGGACGGATTACTAACATATTCTAAGCAAACAAAGTGACAGGTCGCAGCTTGTTACTCAACGGTAGATTACCAAAAATAAGATTTCTCTTTATTATTTTGTCCCAAGACCTTGGTCAGTAATGATATATAGCAAACCGTCTTGTGACAAGAGATGTAAAAGTCAAAAGTTTGTGTTTTTGTTGGTCAAGCTGATGGGGCTATTAATCAACTAAACATGATACCGATATCGGAAAAGAATTTTAACTTTCAAACGGCATATACCGTCTAGACAATGCTCGCCATTCGCTGATTCAACGATTTTGCTATTGTGAATACAACAAGAAGAAATGTGTAAAAAAAACAGAAGTCCCTAGTAGCTGCAATTTATTTGTAGAACGACCCTTTGATTTATATTATCTAAGTTTTCTATTTTAGGCTATCCAGCTTATGAGGTAAGAAGCTATTTCGTGCATAGTCGCAGCTGTTCAATCTTGCAGCCACTAGTCGCTTATATATAGCTGACTATATAGAGTTATGTTGAGTTATACACGAACTTCAATGAACAAAAAGCTAAGGCACCGGGTAACACTGCAACTGTCCTGTAGTCAAGCGACATAAACTCATTGCCATTTAACACGAATAAGAACCTTGGAACGTTTGATACAAACGGTAACGCATCAGTTGACCAAGTCATGTAATGATACCTACACAGGGATGTCTTTCGGATCTATTTTAAAGCGCGCTGATCAATACAGCGGGAAAGATTTCATGGATTTATTGTTGACAAAATAATTATCACGTTGAACTGCAACCCATCTATTCTAGATTACGATGAATATAACTACCCCATCATTTGTTTGCATCGAAACAGTTCTTCAGCAACTGTGAGGATCATATGTAAATTATTGCAATGGCCTCTTGTTATATTGCAAGCAGGACGATATGGAAATACATCATGTTTAAGGCATCCATTTTCGAATTTCCGAACAAAAGTATAAGCGGTGCGAGAAAACAAAAGTATCACAGCACCCGCTAAAAGCGTAAATGTACACGGCTGTATATGTAATCTACCACAGATATGAATAGCCCGAATAGTCCGAATTCAATCAATCAATGTATCTGGTCACATGATACAGCTGTTCCGCCAGCTCTAGATAGTATTTAAGATGGATATAAACTTTCTGTACCAACTTCTCAAAATGGTCACCGACTGACCATACGTTGGTCATTTTAAGAACTGCGTAGTCACATATTGGTTAAGGACGTTAACCTCAGTCTGCTTAACCAATGTCGCATCGGTGCTGCTTTAGTATCTATCTAAGTATACTTTCTGTATAGAGACTTGAGGCTCAAACACTAGATGTGTCCATATATAGGTGATCACAAAACAACAGTGGTCACGCTATTTTATGATGCAAAGTAAGACATTGTTTATGCCAAATTTCACCATATCTGGCAACCGGTAACAGCCTAAATCAGTAACCCATACAATGGTAATACTCTCAAGCATTCAGTTTCTTTCATGCTTGCTACCGCGCGTATGCTATCACGGGAATAATTTCGAGTCATTCCCTTCATTTGGTACATTTTGTTTGCCCAATCCTATTTTGTACATATCCCTTCTCTTCTTATGGTTGCTGGTTTTACCAATTAACAAACTGTGAAGCGAGTGTTCACACAATACAGCATTTGCTTACCAGCAATTGCCCCTAGAGAGTCGTCTCCAGTTTAATGGCTACGTCGACTGAAAATAACTTGGTGGTCACATCGATGTGTCCTAGTAGGAATTAGCCATCATTGCCTACGGCATAGCTGTACACGTCATTAAGCAATCAAGAGCAGCCATCACTTATTGGGCTATAGACAGCAGCCGCTGCCCAACGACAGCATGGTAAAAAGTTGTATTGGTTAAACAAAACTTGCGCTGCCACGTTCGTACTGATTTATGCCAGTGATGATAGTGATCATTACCTCTATCTTAGTCGTTTACTTAATGATATCAGTCAGCATATATGGGTAAGTGCGGTCGTAAAATCGGCAGAAAGGAGCGAGTCATTGCCTTATGACGCCAGTAGGCGAGGTAATCGTAGGAATATTATTACTGAAGACACAAGCTAATTCCGGTATCATGTGTGCCCTAAATACATACTCAAGGATGCAATAAACATATTGTTGTATATCTTATGTCACTCTTCATTTGATATGAATCTGCTAGTCCTCGAGAACACCTGCTTAGCCTAGAAACAGTATCACTGTCTAGTTATTGCATTGTTAAGAACATAACGCTAATGCATCGTTATTTGGTTTATGTTGGGGAACTGGCACATTCATCACTTTTGGCAAATTACTGTAAAAGATGCCAATATCGACGCTAGTACTACTACATCATAAGCCTTATCATTGATCAAAAATGCTATTTGCGTAGGATTTGGAGCAATTTTCTAAAGGTAAAAATGGCAATTCAGGTCATATGCAATGCGTTCCAACAAAACACCCCTCATCCATCAAATATGACAGTGTGTTGGTTTTTGTCTACGCAGCGCAACTGATTATTTTTGGAAATTTGCTGTTATCTTCCTCATTCAATACAGCACAACCAAGCTTGTGCAGGAGCTGTGATAGAAAAAAAAAACAGTGAAATGGATTGCAAAATTATGTAAAATGACAGGATATCTATCAAAATACGATGTAACTGATGTGTCTTTTTTGCACAATCGCTGCTACAGCACCGCCACTAGTTACACTCGTCCAACATGGGCTGTGTAACCGTCGGTCAAACCGTGAACTATTGCGTGATAAAATACACGCAACGGATAAGCATTTTGTAAAGGAGCTAATGTCGATTAGCATCAAAGATAAATACAAGGTATATTTGGAAATCCCTTCCGCACGTCATAGAATGCTCATCCTTTACATTTAACTAACGTTGGGAATTAAGAACTTTTCTTTTGCAAACAAAATAACAGCCAATGCAAGTTTTGCATAGTTGAGTTCGTAAGGGACATGTATTTAAATGCAAAACTTGAGAGGCATCTGTTAAATATTGATCCACAATATACCTACGGTCATGTTTGCTTTTGCGGCTCTGTAGTTTCTGTTTGAAGAATTCGGTTCTACTCTATGCTGTATATGCTAATGGCAGTACATCAGGCATGTACTCACCTTAATCCATCGTCGCTCTTATTTACCCTAACACTTGGCATGCTAGCCCCCTTGAACGGCCTGATCCCTAGTTTGCTAATTTTCCTTAATCCCTGCCACTACGCCATGCTGATTTCGACCTTTACCCAATCGTAATCCCCGTCATGAAGATCTCCGCTGGTACTCCACGCTACCGTTCTGATCCCAGCAGTTGTTAGCTATTAACTCACCTGAATTTCACCAAAACCCCAACCTTGATCCGCACCATGTTAACCACCCTCATCTTAACCGTAACCTCTCCCATTTTCCCGTCTTCGTCCCAAAGAAATCCGTACCGTTCTCACCCATAGTAACCTCTGTTATCAATACCATATTTATCCACCCTAATCCGCTCCGTTACTCCAAACTAACGTCTGCCATGCTTTTTACCTAAAACAAACCGCGCTCATTATGATTGCGTGGCAAGCATTACCTGAATGTTCCAACCCCACCCGACCCTTTTGACTCTTGGTGGCTGTAGCCTTACTTAGACCTCTTTCAACTTGACAATTCTGCTCCCCGTCTTTGACGAGAGTTCTGCAAACTGATATACTTTGACGAAAAAGCATATAAACATACCTTATCAATTATGTACGAGATAACGGGCGAGGATCTGCTGGCAATATCTGTTACTATTACTCTTTACGCAGTTAATGAAAATTTGTAATACTCAAACATGTCACATAGTAGTCTTGCAGGAAATCAGTGAAATGCATGGTTGTCTCAATCTCTGTAACATGTGTTAAGATCGAATAAGTACAGATTGCGTCGCGTTCATAGCATCAATTTGGGATTTATTGTTCCGTTCAAATGGAGTTTCCTTCAATGAGAAAGGCGTTTTAAATTGATTACGACAATGTGATTGGAATCTCTAACCGCGATATTTGTTTCATAGGCTTAAGTCGGCTATGAATTGCACATTTGCAAATTATCAACAGCATAGATCGCCATTGCCAGTCGCAATATATACGTCAACGACGTAATGCTACTTGTAGAAGCAATCGTCGCAACGGCTGCGGTTGAGCAACTAACTTTGTGCCACATTGCCTCATTGTTGACCCCAAAGGCACTGTCTAGTCAAATGGTTCTGACTACAAATTTTAAAACATTGGTGAAGCTAAATTGATCGATGATGGCTATTACATTTTATGGAACAGTAACATTATCATTGTATCTGACGCGCAGATTAACCTGTGGGTTACATCATATGGAGGCCACAAATACCAAATTGGTTTTACAATCATATATCCTTGATAACTTTAGCATACCTTAAAGAAATGCCCTATTATGTATTAGAATCGGGAGCAATGACGGTTCAAGTAGCTTCCTGTTTTTTAAGTACTCGTTGATGAGTTGGTAACAATGGCGTATTACATTAATGGTCGATGTTTGTTGCCATGAAGAAAACCGGATGCGAGGAGCAGTAGGGAACAATCGTCCTCGTTAAGGTGTTACTCAGCAGCACATCAATCTACTTGCCCACAGAACATCGGCCCCTTAATTCTTATATTTATGGTTGTTATGCTGCAGCTTTCTTTTTCAACCTAGTTTTAGTTTCACTAGTTAAGTCATATGACTATGTGTGTTTTTACCTATGATGATTATAAATCATATTGCATGAACCGAACGTTAATTATAGAGATAGTCGATATTGAATCGAAACGGCAAGTTAATATCAAAGTGATCTCAGCAGAGCCTGTGTTCTTACATTGGATGATTGGATATGATGAAAAGATGGAGAGACATATTCCCATTGCGTATTCCCATTGCGTATTTCGCTTAGCGTCGCTGACGCTTTTGTTGAAAGCTATCTTAACACCCGAACCTTAGCGGCCTTTGAAAAGAGGTCATAAACAGAGAATCAAGCAACTTTCAGTCAACTCAATAAGAGCTTTTAATGAGGGGTTATTTTCTCATAATAACATTGATATTCATGACTATAGATAGACGTGCAAATGATCAGGGGATCTTTGTTATCATTTATCTTTAATTTGAAGCTACTTGAATTGGTCAGTGTAACCATAAAACTTATTGTATTCGGTCTGCTGCAAATGGCTGACTACGACGTGCCTCCAGGAAGTGCCGTTTTCGGTAACATGGCGAATTAATTAATTGGTTGAGTTGACATTTAACAAAATTATTACCGATCATTGCACCCCCCAGTTTCTTCAGGTTATGTAGACCAATGTGATTATAAAACTATGATAGCTTCATTAAGTTAATCACGAATTACGATGGAAAGAGATTTTTTTTTCAATTTAATATAAGCGACTAATGAATAACACCCGAACCTTGGCGGCCTTTTAAAAGAGAGGTTATAAGCGAAGAAACAAGCACCTGGGGTTCCTCCTTAACATATTCAGGGCTGCAAAATTGGCGACCGATGGGATTGTGCATGCGGCACACTAATGTGCTACATCATTGCCAGGTCTATGGGGCAAGACCATAGTTAGCTCTATCCGTGCGGGCATTTCGTCTCTAAGTCAGTTTTGGCAAGAATATAGCAAACTCATTGATACGATTTAATGTCTTGAAATGTCTAAGTCCAGCGACCAATATCATGTTCTGAAATAATACATGTATCTCATAAGTTGGCGGCAAATAAGGCTATATATATATATATATATATATATATATATACATATATATATAAATAGATATCTTATTATATGCTATATATATATATATATATATATATATATATATATATATATATATATATATATATATATATATATATATATATATATATATACAGCAAAAATAATCTTATTTTTGCTGTATATATATATATATATATATATATATATATATATATATATATATATATATATATATATATATATATATATATATATATATATATATATATATATATATATATATATATATATATATATATATATATATACAGCAAAAATAAGATTAATGAGGTAGGTCTACGACCATTTCATTCAATCCACACTCGTGTTTCTAATCAAATTACCAAATGCATTTAATGAAATGTTCCCGCGGGAATTAGGCCTCAGAACATTCCAGCTATTTGTAATGGGACTACTAGCAATGACTGACGCTTTAAACAGATGAGTCGTAGAATATATCGCATAACAATTACGCGAAAACTAGTATATAGGAATTGCAGAGCAAATATCTTATAGGTACATGAGATGCGTGTTCGAGCCTTCTATATGTCAAGTTAAGGGCCAGGAGTGGAATAAGCAGATACTGAATGAACCTGATAAGGTGCTGTCATTATTGACTGACAAGCGACGATTTAACTGCCGCTTGAAATTTAGACATTTGCATTGCCAGCACTATTCTTTTAATTGGGGTGTTTGGGAATATTATGCATTTTCATTTAATCAAACGTTTGTTGGGAAACCGATCATCTGGTACGCTACAGGACAACTCCGGACGAGTACACCAGGTCCTGTTGATTGGCCATTTCCGGTTCCGTTGCCACCGATTGACCGCGGAACGTCTCCGAGCAGTGGCTGGTGCTAGTGCCGCTTGCTGGTGGACTATGCCATTATTTCATGATAGAACCAGTTGCGTGTTAGCGTTTACTTTAATGATCAATTATAAGACTGCTTAAGGGAATGTTAACTTCTGAATTGGTAGTCGAAGTTTCGGTTGAGGTCGATGCCAGAGCAAGAGGAGCCTGCGTTGTTGCGTCTGTTTATCTTCAACAGACGTTGCAAGCTTATGCGGTGTCACAGAGTGTGGCACACATTTACCTGCTGAGACACTGACATTACGACTGCATTCGTTAAGCAGCATTCCTCAGAGACGTGGGTGTATTTATAACCATCTGGGTTCACGATTGGCATGATGTAGAAGTCATATGTATCAAGTGGGTTGGTTTCCTCTGGCGTGTAGTACTCGACGAGCTGTACATATAGCAAGAGGTTAGTTGAGTGCATCGCCGCGTTTTGACACGACTCTAGCTGAATGTGTGTGTGTATGTGTACACTGTACCTGCGGTGTGTCCACATCAAGGTGGTGGTAGCCAACCAATCGCGGGCGGGAGTCAATCCAGATCGCTGGGCTCGCAATCCTTAGTGATCTAAAACACCAATAGAAAAAGCTCTAGGTCACCAATAGTAGATTGGTACAAATAAAAAGATAACACGTGCTGTGTGAATTGCAATGATGCGATTCAAAGTAGATGCTTTTAGATATTGTACATGATTAAGACATTCATTCAAGCACATGTATATCTATTCACGTTGTCCTCACCATAATATAACTCATGGGCATGACTTCTATTGTGCTGCCTGCACAAGCTATGCTGCAGCCAAAGCCGGATGGATGGAAGTTTGACATAGCTCACGTTAAAATAAACTTGCCGAAGCTGATTACCACTAAAAGTAGACTAAGAGGGTACAAACTCATTTGCTTAGCTACTTATGATATATCGGCTCCAGCAATAAAGCCACGTGCGGTAGACTTTCGAGGCAGTTGAGGTACTAGCATAACATAAGCATCTGTATAGTGCGTATTAAGGTAACAGGCTCTCCAACAGAGCACGAGTTTCGATGTGCTATGTATATGCACAATAGGTTAAATCCCATTTGATCCTTTCTGATAATTTGATGAGTGTTTGGGTGGGGTTGGTTCCGATGTCTCTTTATTAGAATAATGCTAATATTGCTACACCTTTGCACCGTATTTCATCATTCCTAACCAGATTGCTAGTATTCACAAAGATACGGTCGTCACGACGAGAAAGCACAACTGCCCTATAGCATTCAAATTGTCTGTTATGGCACAATCTGATGTAACTCTTCTTATTTGAATAAGCAACTTAAGTGGGAATTGCACAAACATAGGATAATTACCAGTGAATAAACTGATTTATCATTCCATAATATATTCTGCCAGGAGCAAATGGACCCCATGCATTAACCAGTTAAGTCTCTCCGGTTATGTTGCTTGATGGAAAAATAAAATTGCATTGTAATATGAAGAGGTAACTCTGAGCCCTGCAACAATAATGTATCGCTAGAGAACCTATATAACCCGACACTCGTCACATCTATTCTTACCAACGGCGAAATGGGATGATCAAATACCAGGCAGCGCGACGATTTTCTGGAAGGTCATCTGGCCGAATATCGTGCTCTTGCATCCTGATCTACATTGCATGTATCACAGTTTCGTATTTGCTGTTGCGTATGGAATGCATCATGTACATGTCACTAGCGCCATGTTGACAAGACCCTACCAGCATTTTTCTGTCTTTGATATAGAAATTCGTGCTCGTCAGTCCTGTTGACATAAAGTCCACTCTATCCCAGAATGGGAATCTCCGACAGCCTTCCAGCTTATGATATATAATATAAGTTCCAGTATGCTAAGTTGGCGATAACTGTCCTCCAGCTACACTTGGAATTCGACAAACAGACTGAACTACGATATTATCGATAGCTGCTTGAAATATATTGATTAGCAAAAATCCCACAACAATGTAAAAGCAAGTAGTATTTTTTCCGTCTGTTTGAATCGAAACCTGACAAGGGATGGTCAGCCTCTAAACAAGCCCAGCGCTGCTTTTCAATTCGATGATGACTGATGAAGCTGATTTTCTAATAACAATGATGAATTAGAAGAATCCAGTTCAATTCGAATTCTTCATTGCAGATTAAAAATTTGCCGTTTTTACTATCAAGAAAATGGAATAGTCAGGAGCTGAGTAAGCAAACTATACTCCATGTTATTACTGTTTTGTGCCTCTCGTATATGACTGGATGTTCTTTATTTTTTCCTTACAAAACGCCACGCACGGATTGCAATTACTAGGCTACACCCGCAAGGACAACAGTATCTTTTTTTTAAGTATTATATATCCAAAGTTTAGTGCATGAAATTAAGTGAGGAATACATAATTCCTCTTTACGTATACATTTTCTACTTTATATATAAAAACGATAAATCTTAATACGTTTTTTCCTGTCAAAAGCGTACACCAATGTATGCGCCTTAAGTGCATTAATCCGTTATTCTGTTGATTGTGCTCTTCATATGTGTAATGAAGTATGATCGGATTGGGAAAAAGCGCTTTAAGTGATAACTAGGCGTCATTTCGGTAATACAGGTCTCTTCTTATCCTAATGGAAAGGCCAGTTCATTCTGATAAACTTACTGAACGTTTTCAGCAAGTGCTACTTACAAAACCTAAATGGTCTGGCATAAAATAAGGTACGGACAACCAACAATTCGAATTAGTGAAACCCTCCATAGGCGTACAACGCAAGGTTATGTCAAGACAATATTGACGATATATGATCAAAGCACTTGGAGTAATGACTGATTAAAAGTCAGAAGGACATTTTCCACAGACTCGTATGACATACAAGCTACTCTTAAATCACTCCTCGTGGACCCCATCTATCTAATTAATACAAGACAAGATGTGATTGAATGGCAAAAAAGCACCAGCATCCATTTCACCAATCAGGCCCTGCTATTGATCGAACGAATCTTTACCATTATGTCTTAAATATAAACGCTCTTTGACAAATGAATTCATCAAAGGAGAAATCTTAGCCAAGTAGCCACGTCTTGTGTCAGCAACAATATAGTACAAGGGGTTCGATCGATCACCAAGGTTTTGAAAATGTTTGTATAGCAACAAATAACTGAAGGTAATGATGTATCGGTTTTAAGTATCACACAAATCACTTCTAAACTTTATAATATAAGAGCTCCATCGTAGCAGGTCTGGCTCAAGCGACCTTATGATGCATGGTTTTGATGGAATCCTTGCATAAGTTATATTATCGAAATTGGGTGACGGATTATATATATGCTAGGTAATCTCACCAACTGTAAGGCCCTGTTAGGAGCCAATGCCAGGAGCATAGGCAACACATTTTCATGATCGTTCACAATGCTTGATGTAACAACGGTGTTATGCACATTATTAATCTCATTCAAGCAAACAAAACAAGCTATACATCAAAATCGCTACCTATGTTTAATCACGCCATTCTTTGGTGATCAGCAAGAACAATCGGTGTTCTGCACCTATCAGTGAACACTTTTTGCGGTATATATGCATATCGTATTTTGAATTACTCCTCAGATGCTTACATCGTGAGAGGTGGTTCCCTTATGTGGTATAGATAGCCATGAGACTTTGTATGCATACATGATATGCACACGCATTAGTATGTCTCATCAGAACGCAAGATGGTGCTACTAGAGGGTCAAGCCGTTCATAGTGACGTTTCCATTCTATCTTAAGGGAATTTTCATTTAGGTTTGTTTTCGTTATTAGTTATTATTGTCTTCCTTCGAAGAGTCCCGCCATAAACAGTTTATTTTGTCAATTAGTCGAGTATTGATTAGGGCGTTTAATGCAAATATCGGAACAACATCTGGGGGAGCCCCGAGCAGCATAAGATCATCGAAACGATTCGTTGATGTAACCGATGCGCTGCTGTATCTTCGAAGACTTTTTGTACGATAAACTACCACCCGCAGCACAAACAGAGAACTGTGCTTGCTGATGATAATATAAATGATTGATCTCACAGTTAAAGAACTCCCCAATTGTACTGCTCTTAAATAAATGTTGTAGTCGAGCCAGCGTCACCAAATATATCAAGCGATGTGATTACCTTAGTTATTAACAAATGTTTCTCAGTCAGTCAAAAATCTCATGGCTTCGGTGATTGGAGTAAGATTTGGTTCTTCATGAAGCCTTTAGTCTATTTAGCCAGGTATTGCTTGAAAAATGACTTGATAGCATGAGACAAAGAGCTATATCTAAATTATGTTTAAGAGTTTTCATAGTAGTAACCGCTTAGTCGTGACGGTGGGCCGCATATACAAAGTATCCTTTCGTTTACATTTCCCGAGCTTAAGATATGTTTGTACCTGTGTCTCACAAGGTCAATTCGATCCTTATCATCAAATAAAGATGGGAAATACACAATGTCAAAGTCCATACAAGAATAATTGTGTCACTTGTTTACAGCACATATGAACATCAAAGTGAGAAAAATAAACGACTGGCTGTTGTTTAAGAAGGCGCTAGCCACCGATGACCATCGATAAGTGCGTGAGATCTTACATGGTACGGCATAGTCGTTGAACAATACTGTGGCTGTTGGCAGACTATCAGGCATACCTTATTTTATTGATGATTATGCATTTCACACACAGTATTTGATTGAAAACGAAAACTTTATTAGTTCTCGTAATTTGGGTATAGATTTCTGCTCCTCATCTCAATTGAAACACATTATTTTGATTACCTAAATAACAGATCTGAGCAGCTGATATTTTAAAACTCAAAGAAACCTGTCATCACAGATTTCTTGGATATTTAATAGCTCAGTCTGAAGAATGCGGAAAAAGGTGTGCGGTGCATTGATATTCAGGTGTGACTGTAATTATGACATACAACCATGATATGTAAGTGCCAACCGATGCATGACGTTAAGGACAATCCGTTAGCGAGCAGTCACTTAACATATATTATACATATATCTATAAATATGTATATATTTTTTCTGAAAACACATCTTACACAACTACACACACACACACACAATATATACATACACACACACACACATACATATATATACACACATATATATATATATACATATATTATATATATATACATATATATATATATATATATATATATATATATATATATATATATATATATATATATATATATATATATATATATATATATATATATATATATATATATATATATATATATATAGTCAAATCTTCTCTAGTGGGCTGCCATAAACACTGAAATGAATCAACCTTGGATCTTTTATCCTTTGTCGTGCATGATCACAGTACAGAACATGAGCAAACGAATATCAACTGGGACAAGTGCAGGTCTCTTTACAATATCTGAACTTTCTTAATGTAGAGGCAATTCGATTATCCATACTTGCAATCAAATGAAGCGATATCGTCTTCATCCACAAGGATTTACATGATCACCCTAGGCAGCATCATGACAGTCAGATATAAGTAATCAGCACTATAATTAAATGTCATAAACATTTATTGATAATATATGTAATGATCTCATGTAATGGCTTAATATCTTGATCACATACTGCAATTATATATCATGACCGCATAGTAAACTGACATCTCTTATACAAAGTGTAAAATGATAACAATCGAATTCGACAATTGTCATTGTTATCAAATCCTATAATAATATATCCTGCCTTCGTATTATACAAATACATCGTTATCACAATTATTAAATAACCAAATGCTATAGTAAAATGCCAATATCTCATATTATAAATATGCCTCATGATCACATACCATGGATTGATATAGTTATTAAATAAGTCCTACACGATTATAACCTGCATTTATCAAATATCAACATCACTATGGCTGTATATCAGTACTTTGGACTATAATTATATCTGTTGATCAATCTTTATAATCATGCCTCATAAGATCATGCTTAAGTTATTACACGGACGTAAATGTGCGTCCTGTGGTTTCAGTGACTAAAACATAACTATAGTTTGGAATAAGATAAGGCTACTGTGAAACAATATCCATTTAAGGGAATACTATCGACAAGCCAGACCGATTAACCCTGCGAGGAGTACAAAGACGACAGCATGTTCATGTAATGAAAGCTCAGGGTAAATATATAAATATATACATATATATGCAGGGTAATTGACATCGTCATGAGCTGGTGTTAGATTCGATCACATGGTCCAGCCTCAGAAGTAAGAGTTTCGTTGTTTGCGTGCGCGTGTGTGAGGATGAGGGTGTTGTCGGTGACTATCACACTTATTCCGGTGTGGCTGCAGAGGAGGGAATAAGTTGTTTGGGCCAACCTACTCGTCTTACGTGGCATGTCGTCTCTTCGTTCCATTGACTAGACTTTGTAGGTCGTCGGCATATATTCAGCATAGCCCTCATGGTAAGGTACAAGTGACTTCTCAAAAGAATATAGACCAGTTAGTAAAAATGTGCGAGTTGCAGGAGCCGCCCTTGGGAGCTTGTTTTGAAACACCCATGCATGATACGGAGTGATAATCAAGTTAGTGCGTAACATTGGTTTACATAATATAACAAGGCTATTTTCTCTGTCGCAAACATACTAACTGTGCTTAGTTCTTGTCATATGCGGTATCTTTAATATACTTTTCATGTGCGTACAAATAGGTTATTGCTATGCGGGTTCACGCAAGCTCCGTCAGAGCAATCATGCTAATTGGTAATCAAGTCTCATAAAATCACGTAGTCTTTTCTTAAACATTAGAGAAAGTGGTCATCTTCGCTACTCAGAAGACGTCAGATTTTTTTCATACACAGCCAGATGCCGCGTACTTGAGACGTTTGAACAACAGTCTTTGCGCTTTTGCTTATCGC
>CM067345.1:15185789-15235789 GCA_034190875.2 Urechis unicinctus | reverse complement strand
TTTTGTAATTGGTCCCTGTCTTGAGATCTTGAAGAGATGTTTCATTTTGTTCCTACGTGATTCATAACAAGACCTCTATGACGTGAGCGGCGTTGATGTCTTGGCGATCCATCACCCAGGTTTTCCGCGCCTTTTGGGTAATCCTAGATATTATCATAAACATACCACTTATAAGCAGCACTGTCACGTCATCGCATCATGATTTAGGCTTAGCATTTGGATCGAAGTGCATGATAATTAAATGTCAAAAGCGGCTGTTTTTCTCCCCTAAAATCATATAGTATTTATTTGATTGTTATCTCCGATGTTTGCTGAATGAATAAACCTTACTTATTCCCGTACTAGTGCTTTATATATTTTTTACAATTAAAGTGCTTGTTAAATGCGAACATGCTGATTAAAACTAATAGTCAATTTACTCACGCCATGTTGTAGTGTGGCAACCTTGTGTGATTGAGTAGCACAATATTTTTTATCATGTGCTCATATAATGTCAAACTCGTAACGTTGGTAAGCCTCTTAACGTAACACCTTTTGTGTAAGGAGTAACCGTCTTCTAGAACCCGGTGCACAAAGCAAGAGACCTGTGTTATAAACAATAGCCTGACTTATATGAAATATGGTAACGAGGCCATTAAGCAATGTGCAGTTCTACAACATTTGAAATATACCAATATGCTGTCACATGAAACAAAATTACACACTGGCATGCTATTATGATTTGCTCTGTTATCATCCTTCTTTATAGGCTAGTGCAAATACGTTGTAAATATAAATGTGCACATCAAAGCTTGATAAATAGAAATGCTGTACAACAAAACATTCAGCAAATATCACTCAATATCAAATTAATTCAACAGCCTATCAAACGTTCGCATAACAACTATGTGGTATTCACGTATCCCATTATGACTCACTAACGATAAGTCCACTAATGCTGCAATACAGAGCCTCATATACAAAGGATGCTTCATAATGTGAAGCAATTGCGTCAAGCACCCCAGTGTTTACATTGCTATCTCTAACATATTATGCTGAGCGTCCATTTATACCACAGTTTGTCACACAAATAGCATAATTCATTTCTGAAGTTGCCCAGGCTACCATTTTGTGTATGGACATAGAGATGGGACCATATTTCTTTATTTTTACTTGTGAAAGCTTAAAAAGACAGAAAACAACTATTCCAGAACGAACTACCAATTCATCTTCTTACGTGCCATATCAAAGAAAGGACAACTGAGAATATTGGTACCCATGCCAATCATGCAAAGACGCCATGCAAGTCAAAGCCAAATGTAAAGCTTAATCCTATATTGATATGCTTGACAATAAATTACAATGAAACAATCACGTCACTGAAAGCTACAAACTGTTGGTGATACAGCGGAGGAGAATCCCTAAAATGTTTGATCAACTCCCAAATTAATCAATAAAGTATTAATCATTGAAAAACATGGGTTTTTGTTGAATATTGCGAGTGGAATGTCTCATCAACATTGTGTTCTGAACAAAAATTGATTACATCCGCATTTTGCAAAATAGGCCACATTTAACCTGATTATTGTTTGCCGTGATTATTGTTTCATAAATTAAACGAGTGGCACAATAGCATCACTTGGAACCGATATCTTTCTCCATATTCAAATGGTCAGTGAAGATTACTTCATGCACAATAGTACCATGTTAGCGTTTGAGCAATTGTACTGCCGTACAATTGCATAATATAGATTGACAATTGAGGGTATATTCAAACATATAAAACCAATCAATTGAAATCATTTGTGAGATCAAATATGTCAATGGGGAGCTTACTTAGACATGCCAAGTGAAACAAACGTCGTGATGTCGATACGAAATGCTATTAACGCGGAATATATCAGATGCTATATCAAGAGAGAAGAATTACTTAAACCAACTATTTACGCACCCGCCACTGTCTACATAACCAATGTTACTTGGTATGGTGCATTGAGTAGATATACGGCACACTTAGTTTGACACTGCACTAATTACATTCCGACCATTTGCCTTCTACTATTAAGCTTCTAGCATACATTCTGAATTGCTATTAAGCTTCTGTCCACGCCCATATTTGAGCAAACCGCAATATACCTGTATTGTGGTAATTAATTAAGCAGTAAATGTTCTTCCCATGAACGCCCCCTTTTCTTTGTACATAAGTTCTTGGATTCGAATCGAAAGGAAATTAAAAGACGCCATCGTCTTTTCCAATCGAAACTAGTTTCATACATTGCGACATGCAATTGCACAACCATTGTAGTTTTGTACTCATGCTGGTCGATTCTATGATAACGAGCAGCCGGATAGCTGTTATATAAGATGACAATGATATGTTATTTATCCTACACACGAAAGTGCGGGGCCGGGTAGGCAAGGGACGGGGGGTCATTATAACATAACATTCAGCGTGGTGAGTGCAATGATAAAACAGCTATAAATTACTATAGTGAACAACACGAGGTTATCAGGTGTAACAGAGAGCAGATTGCCGGTTTTAAAGTGACACGTAGCAATCCTTCATAACTGCGATCATGGAGGGCTTTAAGATAACATGAATAAGTAACCCTATACTGCCTACGGGATGAATAAATCAATCAGTCTGGCTGGGATGGTTGAAAGGGTCACTAGATATTTGCGCGAAGATTCTCACATAGACTTGGTTATATATTCGTAAGTTCGGCGCGATACTGATACATATTTACAAATCTAAGCTTAACTTGATCTGCATCGGTGATAAGGAATATAGCGTATCGGTTAATTAAACAACACAACGCGTGGAAAACCGGTAAACATTGTTGGTTATCGTCAAGCACAAGTTTGTTCATGGCAACAATTTGTTAAGTGACCCGCTGCCACTAAACAATTGCGTAATTGTCGAGGCCGTTTTATATAGGCGCTTGCTAAGCAAATTAAAGACATTCATTCACGGTTATATATGAATCAATCAATCAAAGATATCTTAGAACTCTTCTGATATTTGGGGCTTCATGCGTCACCCACCTTATGCTCCCTTGTTGTTATTTGAAGCGTGTCAGACTGAACCTATCTGTTGTAACATATTAATGCAGCAATATGCTCTATCATGAACAGCCGCCTGAAATAGAAAGCCTGGTCAGTGAGATATTTATATAGTAAAATTAAAACCATTAACAAGGATATACGATATGCTGTAGCATTGCATAAATGCTCTGTCGGCCACTCCGTTGAGCACATTCTAAGTTTATAGTTAGATACAAATTAGATTAAAGTGATTGAACAACCTAAAATGCACGGTAGGGGGCGGGTGCACCTTGCCATGCCTGTACTTGGATGCCAAATGATATTTCCTACAACTCTTATGTATACGACAACATAACGATGGAATAACAATGAATACGTTTGACATACATTCATGTTACATACTGTTATATAGATTTGATATTAGTCGTGTTCAACAATCAACACAACTTAGATAATACCAGGTAGCAGCCTCTGGTAGCGAGTGTGGTCTGTGGTATATTTAGGTGACGATGAAGATAGATAATGGAACGTTGTCAAATGTTGTGAGCTGACTACAAGCGTTTATCACTGTAAGACAAATACCATAATCAACAGTTAAATTGCGTCCATCAAAGTTGCTCAAAAGGGATCCACAACTCGCTGGGTGCCTATGTATTGTCGTAGAGGTCTTAAGTTGGCGACTGGCAAAGCAAACAGCATCGCGTCTGTAAACTTTGCGATTGGCAAGAATAATTAACGGTCTAGTTCATCCTTTTCTGTTGATAAAGCGAAGGGTGTGGTAAAAATATTGCGGTTTAGAGGACACATTTGGATTCCGCCATTTTTAGTCAGGGGTACGAGCAATTTAAGGATGAAATTTGATATTAGGAAAAAGCGTGTTACACTGCAGTCACCATGAACAGCCACAGCATCTTATAAAATCAGCCATCAACAAATGTACTTCCAAAGATAAGGAATGGCCTCTAGTTTGCAAATAATGCAAACATGCTTAAACATTTGCGACATTTGGAACAGCATGTGCTTTCGGCCTTATCTGGTTCATAATGGTGGCCACTTGCTCGTACATTAATGTGTTGAGCACCCTCAAACATTCTCGGCAAATTTGCTCAATTCAAGAATATTTGTAGATACCTGACATGACTGATTGCAACGTCTTACAGCTCAGTGTGCACTTAATCTGTACGCGCACATATGCTTTCTGTTCGCATGGACCTTCATGGCCGGCGTATACGTATTGACTGATAATTTGGCAAGTTCATTGTTTCTCACCCCACCTAGCGAGCATATTAATGCGACGTGTGACATATGTCCATGTTTGCAAATTCCTCCTCTGTTCATTTCTGCCGCTAGCCCGAATGTTACGACGTACAAAACGACCATGCTCGGGCACTCTGCCGTACACATAAGACCTCAGCCACACCATCAGTTTGATGCACCTCTTTGTAGGTATTAAACACACTCTGATATGCAATGCACTATGAATTACATCTTGTTTATACTACAAATTCGGCCCTCTAATGAGAAGGTAATATGCACCTTGAGCGTTTGTCTCAGTGGCTTTCAAACAGAAATAAGTACCCGAAATACAAATATGAGATATTTAACACTTTAAGTCATTGTTTACCGCAACACCTACATCTTATTCTACATCTCGCCTAGGCATGGTTTTCTTACGACTTACAAGACATTCGTATTGTGAACATTTAAGAAGCCCGTAAGACAAGCCGTAATGGAAAGCTGATTGGCTTGTCACTGAAGAATGATCCACTCAGAGAAGGTCTCTTTCAGTTCTTATTCTCCAGCAAACAGGTTACCTTTAAGAAGATCACCGACTTTGGTTTGCCTGCAGTGCTATTTGCAGTTTCTGGGCTGATCAAAGAGAAATTCGATCTTATACAAAACGAAATGATCGATGAAAGATTAAATGGTCTCATACATACCGTGATATGAAGTTATATGGTATAGCTAAGACATGCTGTAGCATGTTGTGGTACGCTGTCATACGCCGTAGCATGCTATCTTCAGACGGAATGCTACGTACAGGCAGTATAGGCTGATCTCCTGAGGTTTATATTGCAGTTAATGATCATCAAAAGCTGACATGTGATGTAACCACAAATATGGACCAGTCCGCTGGTTACTATATTATTTGACTTACCTCTCGAACTGGAGTGGGGTACACAAAGTTCTGGTCGAGCTGTCAAGTCGGTAATATTGCACTCCAAGTTGTGCTTGACATGCAAGTTGTCGTAGGAATTGTAGTGTAAGAAACTGATGTGCAAAATTTATTAAAAACATTCCCATGTTCAAGAGGGCAGCCATGAGGTCGAGAAAAAATTTGGCTGAGATCTAAACAGAAGACACAAATGTTCTAAATGGACAAAGCGAAGTGTTAGTTTCATAAATACATAATGCGTATGTATTTCCACCAAACTGCGTGGGACAACATTCTTGGGTTATGTGATATATATGTTAAGTCCAGAGCCCAAAATAAATTATAATTGAAAGGAATGGAAATAACGTGTTATGGCTATGACTATCACAATATTCCTTTGTAATAGGTCGTGCACGCTTAAACGATTCCTGATCTATTAAGTGCTTTGGAACCCATACGTCAAGTCAGCCAAGAATAACCGCCTCGTAGACAGTTCTGTAGAATGTAATAAGAGAGTTAAGGCTTCCAAGCAAATGCATAGGCAACACATTATGTAGAATAGAACAAACGGCAATGTCAGGTCCAGGAAAACAAGTCAGGTAAAGATACAAATGATTTACCATAAAGGTACTTCTTTATCACAACCACGAGTAGCTCCGAGTTTTATTCATATATTCGTCCCATCATATCTCCTGAAGCCATTATTATTATTGTTGCGTTGTTAGGAAACTAAGCCTTTGGTTTCCAATGGACTTGTTATTAAAATAGCAGCATGTTTTCACCAAAATTATGACTGTCCCAGATTTCAATGAAAAGCTCCATTAACCAAGTCACGTCGCCATTTATCAAGGACTCATAGTGTTTGCCATGCGCGTCAACATTCTCAGGCCCATAAAGCTTTCTGTTATTGTAGCATCAATAAGAATAAAAACAAAGGCCCTGAATTACCGCAAAAATCACATTGAAACATTGTTTAGAGTAAGGATATAAAAAGCTTTCAGGCAAATATGGACAATGCTTTATGTTCAACAAAAAGCGCGTGGTGACAATTGTTCATTGCATATACATTTTACATCTGTAGCTCGGGGTAATATCCTATCCTTCAATTAAAGAAGAGAGTGTGTTGACGACAAAATATGTGCTTATATCACGGAATTATTTTAAAATGGCAATCATTGCCAAAACATTTCCCGCAGATCAGCTTCACGTTCGTATTTGACAAAACTCTGAAAACACATAAAGGAGACAAACTAACGGAACAATTCAACATGGTTATCTGCGCAACCGATCTTGTCAAATAATTCTGTGTCATTCTTGGAGGATATTATCAAAATGTTAGACACTGGGGATTATGTGGATGTAATATATTTGGACTTTGAAAAGCGTTAAACCAAGTTCCCTGCCAAAACCAAGTTCAATAGCCTGCCAACGGTTAGCTATCACGGTTACAGGGGTGCTCTTGTTTTACGACGTATCAATGAGCATGATGTTGAAAGTATCAGTGGACCAAAAGATGATGACAACATACAAATGGGGATGATCGCAAAATGAGTTATTAAAGTCAAGATGCCAAATGAGCCGTTCTGATTAATGACGCAGGTTCGTTATGGGATTAGAAACAAGGGGAATGCAGCTTTACCTTAATTGTTAGGTGAATGTCAAATTAAGTCAGAGTGGCTCAAGTTGATGCTTCAGAGGGCCTACCGTTCCCACCACCAGGGGCGTAGCTGGGCCTAATACGAAGTATAGGCCCACTTGGTATGGGGGGTTCGGGGGACCTCCCCGATATTTTTTTTAAACTATAGATCCAATATGGTGCGATTCATTTTTGGAAACGATGTGTAGGCCGGGGCCTACCGTGCCTATTGGAGCTACGCCGATGACCACGGGGTAGTCTTAAGCGAAAGGCAAACAACGGCATGTCCTGTCGCTTCGGCATCAAATGTGCCAGCTTCCGAGTACAACTTAGGTATCTATAAAGTGATTTAGATAGAAGTTATAATGATGAGTAGGTTTGTTGAGACGCCTCTCCATATAACAGGCGTGCGAAAGGAGACGACATAGGGACGAAGCAGCCGCCCTGTATGAAATGCGCCACATCTCCTGCTCTCTAGGACCAGAAATTAATCCTCGGTAAAGCGCAAGGAAAAAAGTCAGTGGCTCAAGTTGATGTTCAGAGGGCCTACCGTTCCCACCACCAGGGGCGTAGCTGGGCCTAATACGAAGTATTATTTTAAACTATAGATCCAATATGGTGTGATTCATTTTTGGAAACGATGTGTAGGTCCTGGCCTACCGTGCCTATTGGAGCTACGCCGATGACCACGGGGTAGTCGTAAGCGAAAAGCAAACAACGGCATGTCCTGTCGCTTCGGCATCAAATGTGCCAGCTTCCGAGTACAACTTGGGTATCTATGAGTGATTTAGATAGAAGTTATAATGATGAGTAGGTTTGTTGAGACGCCTCTCCATATAACAGGCGTGCGAAAGGAGACGACATAGGGACGAAGCAGCCGCCCTGTAAGAAATGCGCCACATCTCCTGCTCTCCAGGACCAGAAATTAATCCTAGGTGAAACGCAAGGAAAAGAGTCAGTGGCTCAAGTTGATGCTTCAGAGGGCCTACCGTTCCCACCACCAGGGGCGTAGCTGGGCCTAATACGAAGTATAGGCCCACTTGGTACGGGGGGTTCGGGGGACCTCCCCCGATATTTTTTAAAACTATAGATCCAATATGGTGCGATTCATTTTTGGAAACGATGTGTAGGCCGGGGCCTACCGTGCCTATTGGAGCTACGCCGATGACCACGGGGTAGTCTTAAGCGAAAGGCAAACAACGGCATGTCCTGTCGCTTCGGCATCAAATGTGCCAGCTTCCGAGTACAACTTAGGTATCTATAAAGTGATTTAGATAGAAGTTATAATGATGAGTAGGTTTGTTGAGACGCCTCTCCATATAACAGGCGTGCGAAAGGAGACGACATAGGGACGAAGCAGCCGCCCTGTATGAAAATGCGCCACATCTTCTGCTCTCTAGGACCAAAAATAAATCCTCGGTAAAGCGCAAGGAAAAAAGTCAGTGGCTCAAGTTGATGTTCAGAGGGCCTACCGTTCCCACCACCACCAGGGCGTAGCAGGGCCTAATACGAAGTATTTTTTAAACTATAGATCCAATATGGGGTGATTCATTTTGGAAACGATGTGTAGGAACTTTACCGTGCCTATTGGAGCTACGTCGATGACCCACGGGGTAGTCGTAAGCGAAAAGCAAACAACGGCATGTCCTGTCGCTTCAGCATCAAATGTGCCAGCTTCCGAGTACAACTTGGGTATATAAAGTGATTTAGATAGAAGTTATCCGTAATGCGAAAGGAGGCATAGGGTTTGTTGTAAGCATATCATGATTTTATGATACAAAATATGCATCATATGAGTGTAGGTTTGTTGAGAAGCATCTCCATGTTACAGACGCAATCAAAAGAGTAGTGAATTCAAGACATGGGACAGTGGCTATAGCTGCTGTTCATAAAGAAATGTCCATAGTTGGGCTCTAATACGAGTAAATTAATCTTGGTATGGGGCGCAAGGAAAAGATCCAGATATTTTTCAAGTATATGCTGCGATTCAGGGCCTACACGATGTGTAGGCACCAGGGGCGTAGCTGGGCCTAATACGATGAAGTATAGGCCCTTACTGCGAAAGGCAAACAATGGCATGTCCTGTCCTTCGATATCAAATGAAAGCTATAGATCAACTATGATGCGAGTCATTTTTAGAAACGAGTTATAATGATCAGTAGGTTGCCTTTGAAGCTATACTGCCGATGACCAAAGGTGACGACATAGGGAGAAGAGCCGCCCTGTAAAATTGCGCTATGTCCTCCTGCTGCTTATTCCACTCAGCTGCGAAGTTAAAAAAAGAGTCGAGTAGAAGCACAAGTAGTGTTCAGAAGTTTCCCAATACAAGAAACGATTGGTAACTCACATAGCAGCAGCCGCCCTGTATGAAATGCATACATATCCTGTTCTAGGTTTGTTGAAATTAATTCTCGGTAAAGCATATAGTAACGTGCGAAAGTGGACAAGTTATAATTTCAGAGCCGCCCTGTATACCGTTTGTAAGTATTATTTTAAACTGTAGATCCAATATGGTGTGATTCATTTTTGGAAACGATGTGTAGGGAAGCTGGCCTACCGTTCCATTGGAGCTACGCCGATGACCACGGGGTAGCGTAAGCGAAAAGCAATAAACGCCATGTCCTGTCGCTTCGGCATCAAATGTGCCAGCTTCCGAGTAAAACTTTGGGTATCTATGAGTGATTTAGATAGACGTTATAATGATGAGTAGGTTTGTTGAGACGCCACTCCATATAACAGGCTTGCGAAAGGAGACGACATAGGGACGAAGCAGCCGCTCTGTAAAAAATGCACCACATCGTCCTGCTCTCCAGGACCAGAAATTAATCCTAGGTGAAACGCAAGGAAAAAGTCAGTGGCTCAAGTTTATGAGTCAGAGGGCCTACCGTTCCCACCACAGGGGGCTGTAGCTGGGCCTAATACGAGTATATATGGGGGGTTCGGGGCGGTGCGATTTTTTTAAACGATACCTTTGACCATATTTGATAATGGCAAACGTTATAATGATGAGTAGGTTTGTTGAGACGCCTCTCCATATAACCGTGCGAAAGGGACGACATAGGGACGAAGCAGCCGCCCTAATACGAAGTGCGCCTTGTATCCTGCTCTGGGGGACCAGAAATTAATTGCTTTAAAACGCATGATCCAACGTGGTGCTTTATTCCTCATAGTTGAGCACGATTTGTGGCCACTCACACGTCCGATTCAGCTACTCCGTTCAACACGGGGTAGTAAAAAGTGGCTCCTAAAAAGAAAAAAAGCCTTAGTATGGTAGCTTATGCAGGTGGGTTGCTAAGTTCCGACACTACTTAGGAGTCAGTTAGAAAGTGATTTAGATAGTCGTATTCTTGTTATTAGGTTTGTTTTGTGGATATTCATTCTACTTGTGATGTCTATCAGGCTTAAGCAAGATATCGACACAAAACGCCGCCCTGTATGATAATGCGCCATTTATCCTGCTCTTTGACAGAAACTTTCGGTAAGCAAGTAAAAAAGTCACCAAGTTAATTTCTTATGCTTACCGCAAACAAGAATTCTTAGTGTTTGAGATATATGTCCGTGTATTAATTGATCTGATCAGACAAGAGCTAGGCGTTTAATAGGAAGCTAATATACAAATAAGCTAGCCACCCGTAATGGGCGCATAAAGTTGACCATCTGGCAAATAGTTTAATATTTGCTGCGTATCTAACGCAAATAGAAGCAGAGAAAGGCAGCTTCTGGAGTGCTGTATGCCACTCATGTTAATAGAAAGTGCTCAAGTGCCACGGCCATAATTCATACCTTTACCATATGAGTGCTAAATTGAGAACAAAACTACCCCGGATCATAACGTACCTTCTAAATCGTCGGTTAAATGGAGTTACCCCCTAAAGATGATATTTATTATAAGCCCCAGCTTCCCCTACGAATGATATACGTTACACCTGCTCCCCTAATACGAAGTATAGGCCCACTTGGTAGCTTCAGGAGAGCTGTATGCCACTGATTTGTTAAAACTATAGAAACGTTCACACCATTCAGCCCCCGTCGTGGAAACGATTTGCAGGCCGGGCCTCGTCCCCAATTAAAATATACACTTGCTGCTCGAAACAGCGAATTCATGCCTAGAGTATGTATAATTTGTACACTCACACCACCAACCGCTGTGGCAAGGTCAGCTCATGCTGCTCGCTCTATGAGGTACACACGCAAGGAAAAAGAGTTTCTGTGGGACAAAGCAGCCGCCCTGTATGAATGGCGCCTCCTGCTCTTTCGTTTCAATTTAACCTAAAGGGCGTTTAGCGTTGTATCTTCTATATAGTTTGTGTATTTAGGTGTGTATTTCACACTACAGGGGCGACATTCACGATATTTTTTAAACAAGTAGATCCAATATGGTGTGATTCATTTTTTTGAAACGATGTGTAGCTCGGGGCCTACCGTGCCTATTGGAGCTACGCCGATGTTCACGAGGGTAGTCGTAAGCCAAAAAGCAAACAACGTCCACATGTCCTGTCGCTTCGGCATCAAATGTGCCAGCTTCCGAGTACAACTTGGGTATCTATAAAGTGATTTAGATAGAAGTTATAATGATGCAAATTTTTGTTTTGTTGAGACGCCTCTCCATATAACAGGCGTGCGAAAGGAGACGACATAGGGACGAAGCAGCTGCCCTGTATGAAATGCGCCACATCTCCTGCTCTCTAGGACCAGAAATTAATCCTCGGTAAAGCGCAAGGAAAAAAGTCAGTGGCTCAAGTGGATGTTCAGAGGGCCTACCGTTCCCACCACCAGGGGCGTAGCTGGGCCTAATACCTAGGCCCACTTGGTACGAAGTATCCCAGAGATTTTTTTTAAACTATAGATCCAATATGGTGCGATTCATTCTTGGAAACGATGTGTAGGCCCGGGCCTACCGTGCCTATTGGAGCTACTCCGATGACCACGGGGTAGTCTTAAGCGAAAAGCAAACAACGGCATGTCCTGTCGCTTCAGCATCAAATGTGCCAGCTTCCGAGTACAACTTGGGTATCTATGAGTGATTTAGAAGTTATAATGATGAGTAGGTTTATTGTCAACTTCGCACTCAACACATAATTGCGACAAAACTGAACAGACGCGTTCTGAGCACGCATAAAGATAGGGTAAAAAAAAAGAACCACGCCGCGCCAAATGACCCTTTCCTTGGGGTAAAAATGAGGGGGTTGGGAGAATAACAGGGAATGAGAGAGACTTAGACAATAAAACAGAAAAAAGAAATGAGAGTTATAGTGGATTGAGAGAGTTACTTGAGGGAGAAAAGGGAAGGTTAACAGAGAGAACGAGGCATATGGAACAAAGTAGACGAAAGGTAATTTCGTTGTAGGAAATATAGAGGCAAAGAACGGGAATGAACGAATGAACCAGGAAGAAAACAATCCCAGATAAAGCGCAAAAACATAGGGATATAAACCAGGGGAATAAAAAGGAGAACAAAGAGAAAATGGGAATGAAAGGAAGTGCTAAAATGGAGAGAGGTAAGCTTAAATAACAAAATAGAGAAAGCAGCAGAGAGACGAAATAAGAGTCAGATGGACAGAGGCAGGGAAAGAGGTTTGTTTGGAAGAAAAGGGGCTGATAGAGCGAAAGAGGAAATGATATGGTGGTCTACAGGGAATAAGAGAGATTTCGAAAGAAGGATAGAGACCGAGTCAATGAAACAGAAGAAGACAGAGACATGAAATATTGGCGAATGAGCGAGTTCGAGGGCATAAGACAAAAAGATAAAAAAAAGAATATTTTAGAAAGAGTGTCAGTAAGTAAGATCCGCTGTACGTTGAAGTCAATGGGGCGGGGGTTCTTCTGTCAAAGAGTTATGTGAACTAAGTACGAGATAAAATGAATTAACAAGGATCTATTCGCGTGGTCTGAGTCATTGCATTGCAAATGCCGATCCCCGTTGGGTAGTCTATGTATTGCCTCTACTTGCTTAATGCACGAAGTGTACAAAAGTGAACAAAAGTGGCCTGCACGCGTTACACCTTATCCATTGCCTTGAAGATGCACGACACGAAATCTGTGCAATGATCAATACTTATGATAAACCGGAACAGCGGTCTAACCTCGAGGATATTAACATATTTAGACGTGTTATATGCTGCGGGTTGGGTTGAAAGTGACAAATTCCCAGCAACAACCGGTAATAAAGGTACGCAGCTGAATACACTTTATACCGACCTTTATATAAGCAGCGTTTTGGTCTCCTTATTAATTTTGACAGAATACTTTTGGGCAGGAGCACTAATTGCCAGCAAGAAATGTTCCGCTTGCCAAATGAAGCCAGGAAGCAACGCTCTTACCAAACTGAAAACAACCTTTGCACTGTGTCCTGCATTATAACACTAGCCTTTGAGACTTTATTTTGTGTTAAATGTGAATGTCATTGTGGTTGACCTGTTAGGCCAGCATATGTAATGATAGCGCGTCTAGTGTGTTTCAATCAGACGCGTATGAGGCTTCTTAGAATTGACATTTCGTTATTGTTGTAATTGTGCTAACGTCACAACTCCGAGAAAATGTCATTCTGAATCATGCAGCGGGTACGTAGTTTTTATATTTTTTGGGTATATGCTTTTCTCCAGGTAATTGTAGTTCAATTTGATGCATTATAATAATATGAATTAATTCTTAACCGGCAACTCCTTAAGCAACAACCTTTATATGTCATCAAATATTGCGGCACGTTTAAGTTAAAAAACTGCATAATGTCCAATTATTATATTTCCTGCTGTACAGAAAGTGATTTTTTAATTTTGCTATAGAATATGACAAAATGTCAGCACAATCTAAGTGCTTATAAGGTCTCAAACGCGGCAATAAATTGCTGTTATTGAATTATATTGCTATAAATATTAGATAAATGCCAGCTACAATGCATCACAAGAAAATAATGCTAAACAACTGCATCGTTTATACTTAATGTATATATATTGTTTTACGTTCCGTTTACTGTTTTCTGTGCATTTTTTACAATGGGCATGCTGACTGCTATGGTGTAGCCTAACTGAGCATCCCCCCCCACACCCACTTCTCCGAAAAACACGCCTAACCATAATTCCAATATCAAATAAATTAACGCATGACGTCATGAAGGGAAATAGAAATTTCTTTTAAATTAAACGAAATCAAACAGATCAGGGTCAATAACCGCAAATGCCTCTTGCCGATTCTATATAGGAATCTGAAAATACTGTATTAACCTACAAGTAGTGGCCATGTAAGCAGGTATCATTAAATATGTGAGACCACTCCAGGATTATACGTTATGGTACGCTATGTGTCTCTGTCATCGTTGCGTGTGCCACAAAGGAAGTGGTTATTTTAGAGCAAACTCCCCGACAAACATTCAGCTACGAGTAAACCATTGTTACCCAGCCATAGCAAATATATATCGCTGCCGTGCTATACGTATATGGGGTCAGTTAGTGTACTCAATTAAATGTTAACCATGAGAGGAGACATGTTCTCGAAATGGCAACAGTACAATCAACGAAAAGAACAATCCAAGGATTCGTGCAGTTTTGCCACACATTTACCACTCAAATGAACATTGTAACAACTTTATGGCTTTAAGTGAATATACAAAACTTGTGTTGATCTTCAATATACATTCATATACTGTTTTGATATGACGTGGAATGAACGGATATTGTATATATATATATATATATATATATATATATATATATATATATATATATATATATATATATATATATATATATATATATATATATATATGTATATATATATATATATATATATATATATATGCGCTCATATCACGTCATATATATATATATATATATGTATATATATATATATGTATATATATATATATATATATATATATATATATATATATATATATATATATATATATATATATATATATGCGTCTGTGACTGTGACTGTGTATGTGTGTGTGCGTGTGCGTGTTTTATAAGGTTTGGGCAGAGACTATCATGCAGGTGTTTGCAATTAACCTACATAGATCAAGGTTATTCCTCGGTGGGTGATCATGTTTTATTTCGGAAAAGGAATGAACACTATTTAACAATTTGGACTCTTTTGGGGCTTGTAATGAAGATTTATATCAATGAACATAACAGTATTGGTAAACACGTTTTAGCTGAATTTGCCACCTGAAGTTTCAAAAGTATTAACGCTATTTCGGGAACTTTCTCCAATTAAGAAAATGTCCCTTATCCAGTCATTCATGAGCATAAAACTTCGTCGGGCGTCGAGGAGTTACCTTACAGCAGATACCCACCTTTTACATATATTATAAAATGGACTTCCTGTGCCTATAATACTAGCGACCACAAAAAGTGTAAGTGACATTGACTTCCGACATCTAGAAGCCCCTAAGCATTGAATAGCACTTACCAAATACGTCTTGAAGGATATAAAATTCCTTCACTGTTAATTAGGTCACCATATAGAATCACTTATATTCGAAATTTTAAATTGAGGGTTGAACTACCCAAGGTCCGAAAAGCGAATTTTTGAAATGCAATTCTTGAACACAATCGCACAAACTAGATATCCCCAACGACCTTCTTCTGACACCGCTAAGGAAAATACCTAACCCTGCAAAAGCGGTGAAAATACAAGTGCAAACAATGGTCCATACGATTCGAAATAGTATGGTAGTTGTCACCATTATACCAGTATGGCAATTGCTTTAACTAATATAAAAGCGTTCGTTCTAGAATCAACAGGGCTCATATAGTGTCTGTGCTGGCGCATATATGGTATTTTGTTTCATATTTGAATATGCGAAGATGCTATTGCGATTATGGAAATCGCTTGTATCAACACTTCTAGGTACAAACAATGTCATCTTATCTACGAGTCTGGATTGCGTCTTTGTCATGTTGACTACTCGTGCGTAACAATAGTCAGAATCGCGTTTATCAGTGACTTGCAGTGTTGTGTTACGAAGCACATCAACAGTGCAGCAACCTGACGTAGTTCTTTGCCGTGCCGCGTTATTTGAAGATGATCATCATTCAATTTGCAAATATCTCTTGTAAACAGGTACACACTATTTGTTTTCGAGAGACTCTTGGTTGAAATAAACTCAGACGTGATTTTAACCTATCTAAACAGTTCCCCCGGCAATGAATCCATAATATAATCCATGAGATTCGTCGCAAAAATAAGGAGATATACATAGATACAGATATAGGTATGTATGTATGATATATATATATATATATATATATATATATATATATATATATATATATATATATATATATATATATATATATATATATATATATATATATATAGATATATATATATATATATATATATATATACATCTCTATATATCTCATATATATATATATATATATATATATATATATATATATATATATATATATATATATCTATATATATATATATATATATATATATATATATATATATATATATATATATATATATATATAAATATTCAGGTTTGCGTACCAGATCCAAGCTTGGGTGCGATTGGATGAAAGTCCCGCCCACGATAAGTTGATTGAAAATACAATTACTTATGTGTCTATGCGTAATCTGGATATGGCGGATCTTCACCGTTATTTACCGCATGAGCGTCAGCAGATTGTACAATCTGCGACGTCACGGTCTCGTTTGCACACCTTAGAACTAACTCATATCCATTCATCTTAAAATGGTGCCGACAAAGGAAGTGTTGCGAGGGCTTAAATTTATGCTTAATAGTGTTATAGGCCTTGATGTTTGGGTATTGACACTTATTATTCATGTTACGGGGATGGCACTAGCGGATCATAATTGCATTTACGGGATTAATTTTCTGAAAATCTCATTCATTAAGATTGCTTCGAAAGTCGCATTAGCAGATAAGTTTCCCACATGAAACGACCACGGAAAAGCATTTTCCGTTTTGACTACAATTACGGTGCTTCCAAGATTACCGAATTGATTCATTGAAAATGTCACTGCAGCGGCGACTGAAGTTACATTGCCCAGTCCATGTATAATTGTAACAAACATCTGTATAAGACAATGCTTAATATCATAATCAGGATATATTCAACTGTAGGAAGTCTACGTTTAAAAAAAGAACGTTCTCGCTAAGTCAATTGGGACCTAAGCAATGTTCCAAGTGTGTCAACATCTATGTTATGGCTATGAATGATTTTGCCCTAATAAAAGTATTTCCCCGTTTTGCGATTGTTGTGTTTCAACATTGAGTGTTATCTCTGGCCGCCTAAAATGAATGCAGTTATTTAGAATATATAACACACCATTTATGTGGTATTTAATTGAGTGATATCCTTTCCGTAGCAGTAAAATACCAGTGTAATGCATGGGCTGCTTAGTAAGTTATCAGGTGGAATTCTCGGAATGCTATGGGTAGTCATAGTATTAGAAATCCATTCTTACATTACGCTTTCTGTGAGGTTTATAGCATCGATTGGTAAATATGTCCCTTTGTTGATGCTAAAGGACATTTGTCAGATCCTGCCTGCATTTCTTAAATTTATGCATTATGGCCCTTTTTCCGTATAAGCGAAATGTGGGTTTGGACCATGTGTCGGCATCAGGAACAGCAAAGAATTTCAACAGATGGAGTTGAATACGTGGTTTATACACTGGGCAGAACCTGGGACCAGGTATTCCATATTTTATAGACATCTTACGAGACTGCTTGAGGCAATTGTGCTCTGCATCAATAATCGGACGATTAGTTGGTATCACAACCATGTAAATGTCATGACGGTAAATACCAACTGTGAGATAAACCTCTAGATGATATATTCTACATAGAAAGCTTTATGTTATCTATTCCTTCATGAATGGTATAATATGTAGGGTGCTTTTAATACATTTTAATCGTTATCACACCGTCCATTCTATATATGACAGTAATATATATATATATATATATATATATATATATATATATATATATATATATATATATATATATATATATATATATATATATATATATATATATATATATATATATATATATATATATCATATATATATATATATATATATATATATATATATATATATATATATATATATCATATATATATATATATATATATATATTTGTCATTAGTCTTCTATTGTGGTTACAAGATGTTGCTGTTCACCTCTTGACACACGAGAACAACATCCTTCGGCGTCGCAGTTGAGAAGTGATTTGGTACATAATTTGAGATGTACGATGAATGATGTATAATAAAATGACCGCAAGAAACTTCCCTAATCTATGAATGTGGATATCCCGGTAGATTTATCATGGGGCAATAGACCAGACGGAAAGAAGACACCTGCTCACCCTGAGGCAAAACAGCGCCTAAAGGTGCGTATGTGCGGAGGAAAGGAATCATTGCATCCGCCAGGAAGAACTCGGCTAAAACCCGCGTTCTTTGAAATATGGTAGCATATACGATTATATCAACCACTACATCCTTTCGTCTAGATATAATGACCTTGTTTAGCATATGTAATCAGACTTGATAAAAACATGACCACAAACATGACACAAACGATGGACTTTATAGCATTAAAATAGTTTGCGCGTTTTCTGTTGGAAAGCACTGTTAGCTACCGATCTAAGAATGAGCTTGTTTGATTTGTAAGGCTGACGTTCACGTTATATTCGCAAACCGGATTTGCCCATCGCTGACGCATCACTGACAATTATGTCAGGCTGTGTATCATTTGTGGACAGTTCGTTTTAGATATTATGATCGTATTCTTCATTATGTAATGGTAATTGCAAACATATCATATTAATCAGCCTTACACTGATTGATAGGGAGTACATATGTTATCACCTCCCACGTTATGCTAGGTTCCCACTGTCGTGCGATCCGTTAAGAACGCCACGATTGGCCATTCGTATTAGATCTTGGCATTTCTCTGAAATCTCAGGTTTGGATACGAGGTGATACGAGATCATACGTTCTGATACGATTTGTTGCGCTCGGATGCGATCTGTACACGATTTGTCAATTTCAGGCGTCACGATCTGTCACGGGCTGATCTACCGTTCAGTTACGATCACATGCGTTCCGATAGGATTGTTTTGATTGGGTCCCCGATTGGGTCTCGAACCGACACGATCGCCACGATCGGGTTCCCCGAATTGGGATGATCTGGTACGTGCAGATACGTTCCCATACGTTCATCAAGAACCGATGCGCTCCGTTACGTTAAGATACGATCGTGGTCGCGATGTTTTTCACGATCATGATCGAGGGTGATCACGATTTGAGCTACGACTGGGCCCCGACGGGTATATATAGTTTCTTGAACTTTTACAGAGTAAACACTACAACCCACAACCATTAAGGATGGCAGGAGTTGCGGATGATGACAGCGTGGCATTTGCAGTATTACTGTATACTTACATTATCGCCAGAGAGGAAGAAGACGAGCAGCAGACAGACCAGCTACAATCTAAACCGCAAAGGGCCAGGAGAGCTGCAGTCAGGCAGTTCTGGGTGCCACCATGGCTCAGAGAGGAAAGGAGACAACAGCTTGGTCAGTTCTCCAGCCTCATGGACACCCATTTGAGGATGGAGGATCCAGTAGCGTTCCAAAACTACACAAGATTAACACCACAGATCTTCGATGAAGTCTTGCAGAAGGTAACCCCAGCAATCGAGGGGGAAGTCACCAGTTTCAGGCAACCCCTCTCGCCTGGACTGAAACTGGCAGTGACACTGAGGCACCTTGCAACTGGAGACAACTATCGGTCCCTTGCGTATGCCGTAAGGTGTGGAGTGTTCAGTATCTCAAAGATGGTTCCAGAAGTGTGCAAAGCAATTGTATAATGTACAAAGATGAAGTGTTCAGCCTACCTGTGACCCCTGAAGCATGGAGAGCTGTAGCTAACCAGTTTGAGCAAAGATGAAACATCCTCCAAGCCATTGGGGCCCTGGAAGTACGCAAATGTCACAGCGAAAGATGTCGCTCTGAAGCTCTCTGCCGCTGTCATTTAATTAATTTTACGCCCAATTAGCCAATCGTTATTATTGCTTTGATTGCTGCAACTCTTCAAATACTAATTTGGCACAGTCTGATTACAAATCGTTTATGTTAACAGGACGCTAATTTAGGTCCTCTTTTCAGAGTATGATATTTATTTTGACAGTGTCAGGGCAATAATTAGCAGAAGTAATGGTTCTTTCCAGCTGTTATTGGTCGTTATATCAGTGTAATTAGAAATAGTCTCTATATCATGACCGTTAAAGCGCTTTGTAGTAAGCTATATGGCCATGTTGGTGTGTCATCTGAAGAGATCCGGTTCAAGTATTTAGCCGATTAGCTTGCATTACCTTCCAAAGACTATCACTTCGATATGTGTGTCTGTGCAAACTATTCAAACGCATAAATTCTACTTAAAGGCATTATTGTCCGATAGCGTGACAAAGTAATACGAAGGGTACACTTATTACATAGCGCAGTACCCGTCACGACCACACAAAGCGAGACAGCAAATGCGTACTCTTCAGCGTTTGTTTTATATTCTGATCATTATTTCTTAAAAGCTTAATGACGGGTAAGCATTCGGTCGCTGCAACATTGTGATCGCTATATCATTGCTCGCTGCCTCATTTGTCTTCATTTATCTGGAAAATCAATCAACTTACAACCTACCTTCTGAGCAATCAATAATTATCCCAACTTTAGTATTCGCGCTATCAATGATCATCCATATTAGCAAATACTACAACTTCAGCTGATCATTGTGTTGTCACCTTGCAATATGACGAGTCCTTCGTGGACTCCTATCACTATCCACCCTATAGTTGATAAAATTGCAAAGCTTACAGTGTAGCTGAACTGTTTGGGTAATAGAATATGAATACGTTCAATCCACTAGCAGAGAATTTCCTAGAATGAGATGGCATATTATTCCGCAGATGTTCGAAACGAAATGTGGACTCGCTGGGTCATTAATCGATTATGTATCGGCTAATTCCAAAATTAATGTCATGCATTTTTGAAGGCACGTTTTCCGAGGTTGGATTGAAACTCAATTATTTGTTTTCCACTCGATACCCACGCGTTTACACATGCCGTACAAGCTGTTGTATAGGCAATGTCTATGTTCGATTTTGCTACACAGCCAAATATCGGTTATTATTGCATGTGTTTGCGTTTGATACACTACAAGTAATTAAAATTTCATGGATTCTGCATTCAATTGCGGCTGAAATATGGACATACAGCTTTATATGTCTTACCAGGCTTGCTGCATGTTCTTAAGTACATTCATTTACTATTCATTTCTCACCGGGCAATTAATTCTACCACAGTTCGATGAAATTACTAACGTTATCTACGTACTGCACATTGATTCCGCGTAATCACCTTATCATAACATGCGGTGCACCGACCGTAAATCGATGCAATACATAGTAAGACAACGACAAATTTAGCGCACAGTTGCCGTAAAATCAAGCCTGATGAAGTGGCCTACCTTATAGGACGACACCGCTCACGCGAAGATATCGAGGACGACGCGTGGTACAATTGATCCATGAGTAGAATTGCGCCAATTGCGGAAAAGCTCAGTTTTCTCATAAATCTATATATTAATGTAGCGAAATGGACTGCGCTTCAGACGACTGCCAATTTTAAGCTGCAGGGATTATTATATCTCATATTAAATGTCGCTGGCGGTAGTTTGACGAGACATTGTGTAATCATGCAGGACAAATATACTTAATGGTTTCTTACAGGCGATCTAGCTAACTCACTTATCGATTCAAGATTAAGCCATTGTATAACAAAATGGGCCGCAGCTGTGGTAATTCAGACACCTTAAGGCTAATCCGCGGTATAAATACTAACGACACTCCAAAATAAAAAGAGCCCGCATATTTATAAAGGGACCTTCGTTCAGTGATTCCGTTTTAAGGGTTCGTACAAGTCTAACAGAAGAGTGCACCCGAGTGATTGTTCAAGGACCACATTACCCGCTCTTATTGTCCGCCGCGCTTGATTGTTATCATCGCAGCATGCATCAGCCACCTCAAAAGCGTGTCGACAGAAAGCGTTTGGATGCACCTAGACACGTCAGCGAGACATTAAATGAACATTCCGAGGGGAAACATCCCCTGTAAAAAGAATTGATGTGACATTACTCCATAATATCATTTCTACGTATCTCTGAGCTTATTGAACTTGACCCTCTGAGATCTACCTGCCAATGTTCGTATGTCCACTATCAGACCGCTTCCATGAACAGGTATATTGCAGCACACCTTTAGCTACCGAAAAAACTCCACAGAGCGAATGATTAACTGTTGATGATGTGTAGTGCAGCACAAAAGACGAGACCGGATAACATTGGTTGAGCCAGGATTATGCATAGATTTGACATGACTTAACCGCTCAGCTACGTTTTATACAAACTGAAAAAAACAACGGCAAAAAAAACAGTGTACGGGTATTGCAAGACAGTAGACATTGGATGACAGTTGTCATATTAGCGGAAGATAAGGACATTTAAAGCGCGTAGTAAACTTCATGGTTTAACCAAATAACGTCGTTACTACATTGTTAAAAATATGAATTTGACATTTGACTCCAAATGTTAGGATTACTTTTGGCCCACTTTGTTTTGTGAAGAATTGGAGTCAATATATGATAATCGTGTGAACATTGTTGATATAGCTGACTATCAATAACACAGTGTTGGCAGAAAGCACATATGTGCAGTTGTTATCGATGCCGTTGTGAAGGGGTTACCTTGCACTCACCTATAAGTTAGATAACGATGACAGCAAGAAGAGATTAAAACGCGTTCTTTAACGATATATATTGAGTGCCTCGTCACATATGATGACGCCTACTCGCGCTTTGTTCAATAAAAATCCAGTGCAATGGTTGATTAGCTCCGGACAAGTTGCCCACTCTGCTTGTATCGATTTATTGCATACAATACTGATACAAATTACAATTGAAATATACATTCGCACCTTGACAAAGAGCAATAAAGTTCTGATAAGCAGTTGGCTAATAGGATAGAATCACATTATTAAGGATCAGCAACGACGGGACCGTCATAAATATAATGTTTTTAATGTTAGCAAAGAGCTTTATATGAGGATTTTCCATGCAATTGCCTACGTTGAATAAAATGTTTAACGTTCACCTTTATCAGCATCCTCAATCGTAAATATTACTGATTTCTAGACCAAAAGACTTAGCTCGTGTTTAAACACAGTGCTCGAAAAAGTTAATGTGTGGTATCATTATGCCATAGGCTTTGATTTATTAATGTTGATTGATAAGCTTGTATTGAGGTAAAAATTCAATTGCTGTTAACGTGCTAGCACTATGATTATGCATGGTTTTTCCTGGTTTTCAGAACTGTTGAATATCATATTCGTGCGCCCAAATTGAACAATTATTCTATGATTTGCTCAGATGTACAATGAATTCAAGGTGATTGATTGATTGATTGCAAGGATCTCATCACTTACGACGCGTTTGTTTCCTGTTGACATCACGATGGGCTCTAAAAAGGTTTGGAAAATCATCGGGGAAAAAGTTGGATTAAAAAAAGAAAACTAAATAACTCGTAGGCAAGAACAAACATATTTACAAATTATTAATAATGCGAATTATTTGCCTGCTTAAAGGTAATCAACTTTCCCAACATCCTGGCATCTGAATCCATCACTCTGTTCGTTGAAACAGAAATGGCCCGAGTTAATGATACATTTGTTCGAATTACCATGCGTCAGTTTGTGAGCAAAGCGACTCAAACGCAGTTGCAGGTTCACTTTAACATAATAAAATATCTTTTAAGGGGCCGTCCAATAACGTCTGCATAGTATCATGACATACATCACATCACCGGTCTGTTGAAGAGCAGCAGGGCTGACATGATGCATGTTTACGAGAAAATTATTCTGTAAACATGCATATACTGTTGATATATCGGTCTAATCTCCGAGCCGCTGTGGTACGGTTACTTTAGCTTCGTTCGCATTCCGGAAACAGGCGTGTGGTAGACATAGCTTTTAGGATGTTATGAACTATGCAATCTGGTCGCATCATCTCACATCACATGGTTTATTCGACTTATGAATAACGCTTTAGTATTTTCCTCCTCGTTCATCAGCGTAGTGCGGTTGATTTACTCGGAATTGGGAGTCTATACTATGGTAATGAATACTAAAATGTGATAACGCCTCACTCTGCCACCACAACCGGGTAGAGATAATATTGTCCTTATCAAGTGATATCGATGCATTAAACAGGTTCCTCAAGATTGCGCGTACATCGTACTACAAGTAATTATAAAGTTGCTACCCTCTGCGGTAAAATCGAATATGCTGAAATCATGAACTAAATAAAAGTTAGGAATGTTAACTACCATCAAATCTATTTGTAAATAAGAGTGATTAAATCGACTAATCGCTTGGTGCGAACCAATCCTAGACAGCTTTATTGGTCGAAAACTCTACAGACAGAATGAGGTTCACCCATGCTGCGATCTACTTGAGATGCGAGGAACCAGTATTAATAGCCGAGGTTATGGATATAAAATTATTCACATTGAACGCATTGATGCACAATTAAATCATTGAACGTGCCTCTGAATAGGATCGTACGATTTAGTACCATTTACCAACGTAGATTAATCACAACACATGTGATGCCCCGACCTGCGATGGGTGCAATACGCTATTAGACAACCCACTCGACGACATTGACGATGCCGACGACGACGTGTGGTTCATATGATTTTCGAATAAATTATAGATGGCACCCTGTCACCCTGAGTATAATACATGCGTTCGGTTATTTTGACCGATATTAGTCTTAGTTCGGGTGTTATGGCTGTTAATTCTTAACATTCAACGATTCATCGTGCTAGCTAACAGGAAAAATATACTCACTCATATAGTTACAGACTCAAGCAGGTAGGCATCTTGCTAGTTGGCTAACGCACACAGTTACCTTCTCGGTATAATTCGGTACCAACTATTTGTGTATTACTGGAAAATTAAGATGATTGAATGGTGTGCCTTGCATATTATTACACACCCCCCCCCCCCCCCTAATGACATTGCATATCGATATCCACCATAAGTCAACGTCCATTATTCAAACTATTGCACATATCAAGTGCATAGAAACTAATGGACAGTTTGATCAACTACGACGCCGTATCCGTGTTAAGTCTAGAAACCTGAAAATCCCCATGCCAATAATATTCGAACGTTTACAGTTCGTCCATACGTGGATTCATATTCGGGCCCAGATATGAATAGCTGCTTGTATTATTGGTTTTCTCGAGACGACAGTGATCTGCTTAAGCTATAGAAAGGGATCAAACTATTCATGTAGACACATACGAAGGCAAACGTGAAGATAAGCGAAAAGAGAGACTGTGGAAGGAGAGAGAAAAATTGCAATCAGAAAAGCATAAGATTGAAACAGAGAATGGTGACGAGAAGGGAGAATGTGGCGATTGAGAAATGGAGAAACTGAGAAGAAAAAAGCATGTCCGCTGTACGTTGTAGTCAATAGGGCGAGGGTTCTTCTATCAACCAGTCATGTGAACTAAGTACGAGACGTACATAAATGAACATACATATCTGTGGCCCATGGTAGTAAACTGCAAATGCGGATCCCCGTAGGGCCGTCTTATGTGTAAGGTGCCGCCACTTGGTTAATACAAGGAGTGGCTTTGCGAACAGAATAAGCCCGCACACGCTACTCCCCATGCATTGCATTGCAGGTGCACGGCATGGACGCTGTGCAACGATCATAACTAATAACCAACTGGATCAGCGGTTTTATCTCGTGGATGTTGATGTATTTTGACGTTTATTGCGTGTCGGACCCATCTTCAAAAGGTGACAAATTTTACTATCACTGCCGGTTTTAAAGGTGCGCAATTCAATACAATTTATTTAAACCGGGAAGTAAGAGACTTGCGCTCTTACAAAACTGACAATAAGCTTCGCACTGTGTCATGCATTGTGACCAAATTTGCCTTTGTTATACTGAACCTCATTATTCTGCATATAATGTGATTATAATGGCGGCTGTCTTGTTCGGCCAGCATATGTAAAGATGGCGCGTCTAGTGTGTTTGGTTCCATTCGACCAGAATGAGGCCACTGAGAACTGATATTTCGTTATGGTTTTGAGCTAACGTCATAACCCAGGAAAATGTAATTCTGAATCACGAAGCGCGCTCGAATTGTTGTTTTGTGTACATATTGTTTGTAGTTCAATATGATCGATTATAGTAATATAAATTGATTAATAACAGAAAAACCATCATTCCTTCGTCCCGTTATTTCAAGCACTAATTATAAATTATTTATTGCAATATTCTCAGCTTATTGGATAAAAACAAAGATAGGGCAGTTATACCTATTTGTAATCTAGTTTGAAAACATTCAATTTCTATTTGCTATATTAGTAGAGCAATAAATCTATTAAACATGCGATGAAGCTTTAATTTGACGCGCAGAATGTACGATTCACTAAATATGTGCTGTTTGGCTCAATCTCCTTCCTTTATAACTATTGGCGCCAAGTAGCGAATAACCTTATGACTTATATCTAATATGACTGGGGTCAGTAACCATCAAGCGTCTAATTCAAGTACTATCTTAAAAATGTTTCTGCGGACCAAAATCGTCAGTTAAATCGACTTTAATTTTGCTACCTAAACCAATTATTTCAATTATTTGGTAGGGCCACCGATCTGATTCTGCACGACCTGTGACGTTTCGTACCGAGCGTGGTTAACAGCATGTGGATCCATAATCGATCCATTTAGCTCATTTGATTATTCATAGACAGTAAATGGGCTCAAGATTTGCCAAACGCGGAAACAACAAATTCTCGTAGAAACAATTTGTTTTTGCGAATATCATTGTGTAGCTATTCAACGCTGCATAAACGAGCTGCAATTAATTAAAGTCCACCATTGGAAAGATCAATATCCATCCAGTTTTATTTGTCGTGAAATGTTACGACAGATTTGACATTCATGTCGGATTTCCTGCAGTCCTTAAAATGAATTAAAACGGGCCTTTTTGCGATGTATCGATGTTATACGACGAAATATCAGCTACTCATTATTTTGTTGAATTTAAGTGCTGATAGAGGATTCACTCCTGACAAAATGTGCCAACCCGCCACCTGTGTTAAGCACGCTGTTTGTCATAAGGTCGCCTTGGAAAATAAATTACAAAACTGCAAGTGTAAGGCACAGCTATCAGCTAATTTCGAACGGAAGCATCTCCTTTACTCCTTCCATACAGTGTCCGAATAACCCTAGCATGCATGATGTACTGGGGCAAAACTTACGTGGAAAATAGATTTTGCCATATAATCTGTGGGAGGGTAACACTACCACATATGGGAAAAAAGAACAATTTCGGGAAGTTTTCACAATACAAATTTTCTGGAATAGCATACAATGAACATTGAAAAGTCTTTATGTAAATCTGAGCAACCGGTCGTGATGTTACGCTAAGATGCAGTGGTGTGACTGATATGAGCATGATGATGTGTGAGAAAATATGTAACTACTCAAATATTTCACAATCTTTTTTGCCAATTACAAACATTGTGTCTCAACTTTTGCCATTAAAGATTGCAGCACACTAAAGATTCGAATTATACATACCGTGTCTATGTTGCACTGACTGACGATGAGCAAACTGAATATCCAATGGGTTACTTTTGCATGATTGCAGCGACATCTCGTTCACCGAGCTGTCACGTTAGTAATATATGATTTGCATTTATGACCGAATTCAGCGAATGTCAAATGTCACGTTAGCAATTTGCATTTTCAACCGAATTCAGCGAATGTCAAATGTTAGCAGTATTTTTGTAGCTATGTTTTGTTGCGGTTGAACATCTGATTGACGAGGCCGATAACTTGCTTTTAGTCCTAGAAAGCATTTTTGCACTTGGCCTAATTTTCGGCAAGTCACACTTATTACAACAATTATTCGTTTATCAAATCATACGGCATCGCGCACTCACACGCTTCATTATCATTCTAGAATGATATTATTTCTAATTATACATAAGCAGGCGCATTTGTACGCTCTTGAGCACAATAATCTAACTATAAAACATTTCTGCTCATAAAATATAATACAATAGGTTTACTTATATAGCGCTTGTATCCGGATGTTTATTGTACCTCAGTTAGCCATCAACATTACATGCCATTTTAGTTGCATTCTTAAATCAATTACAGCATCGGTGGTTCTAAAGGGGAGAAAATGAAGCAAAAGTATGGCGATATAGGCAATATGATATACAATGGGCAACAGATACACATAGGGAGGGAACGGCGAAATAAGGGAACAGAAAGAATGAGGGAGGTATAGGCAGATATATGATAGTGGAAATGAGAGGTAAGAGAGAGTGAGAGTGTAGTGAAGAGAGAGAACTTGGGAATTCGAGGGGAATCAGCGTAGAGATATAAAAAGTCAATGCAATATAAAGAGAGGATGAGACAGAAAGTGCTAAAATGAGACAGTAAACAAGAAATATGCAATTACAGTGAGAGAGACAAAGTTTACCGGGTATTTTGTGTGCATGCAAACGACAATACCTGTAATCACGTGGCCAATATGTATTGGTATACATCTGGTCCATCCCTTAATTGTGTCAATTTAATTTCTAAATGTACTTATTTTGCTGACCTTTAAGATATGTCATAGTTTCAATTACATATTATTGCTGCTCATTGGCGCTAAAAATGAATGTGAACCAAATAACATTCGCTTAATTTAATATTTGTCATTATTCACATACCGTGTTATGCTCAGGAAAAATAACAGTTAAATGCCATGTTGAGGAGTGAACCGTATTAAAGCTTTTACAAACACTTTCTCATTATATGTAACCTAAATTTGTGAACTTTGTATTTATCAATATTATACGGCCACCCACCAGCAAATTCACAGCATGCAACGATATTAAATATTAACCGGGACTGTCGTGAAAAGAGACTATAATTTTGATGATTATTATCTGTAAACAAAAGTATACATATACACAACAGGGATTATGATCTATACCAATGTCAAGTGGCTGCAGCGCAACCAACGCAAAAATCGTTTTATAGATTAAGGTACAAATCTACTCTGACTTGCTTGAATTGCATATAATAACATCTTATGGCCAACCAATAAACGACCATAAGAATATTTATGCAAAACGGAGGTATTACTTGTCCCATTATTTTTATCGATTGTACAAGGGCCTTTTTGACCTTTAGACAAAATCAGCTGTTCTTAGCCAATCAAAATTCGAGCAGTTTTGGAAGGCGCGAGTTTGCATTATCCTTCCTCTTCCGGTTTGGAAAAATCTTTCTTGTACGCAAGAATTTTTCAACGCTTGAAATCCACGCTATCTAAGGCTTACCTATCCACAACCAACCCGATTTTCCGTCTTTTTGCTGTTATTGGATCTCGCCTTATACAACAGGACAATATCCAGGTACATTCGTTTTCATTTTTGTTTTATTTTCACTTAGTTGTAATGAGTGCACAACCGACCGTGGCCGTTATCGGCCATTCCTTTGTTCGTCGTTTGGGCGAGTTCGTACAGCAAAAACTTTGGTGTGGAGAATCGGAAAAATATTCCGATCTACGTCTACCTAGTCAGATAGTAACATTTCACGGCATTGGGGGAGCTACAGTTCGGGGTAACAAATCAATCATTCCTTATTTACATGAATGGTTACACGGCAAAACTCTCAAAGTTGTCGTGCTTCAACTAGGCAGCAACGACTTGTGCAATCCTAATATTACACCCGAACTTCTTGCGGATCAATTGCTGGCCGTGGCTTCATTTATTCTCACCGGCTATGATGTTAACTTTGTGGTGATCAGCCAAATTATAAAACGCTTTCGGTGCCCCGATGATACTTACAACGAACGCGTCTTGGCGGCCAACACGGCCCTCATCAAAAAAGCTGAGCACATAACACGCGTTAAATTGTGGACACATCGGGGCTTGGCTAATCCATCAAATAGCTATTTTCGTGCTGATGGCGTCCACCTAAACAAAGTCGGCTACGAAAAATACTTTGCCAGCATTCGTGGCGCAGTCATTCAAGCCCTTCGTTCGGATTCACCATAAAAGTTTCTCTCGGTATCTGTATCTTGAATTTGACCTCTCCATCCAAGGCAGTTGCCTTTTTTCTTGCTGGCATTTGCCATGCCTTTACCAGTCATTTGACTGTTTGCTGGCAGTTGCCATGCTTTTTCCAGTCAGTTGACTGAATCTTTCTACTGTTAATTTTTCCAGGCTCTGCCTGTATTTTCAAGGCTCGAACTTGTCGCTTATTCAAAACCACTTGTCAGATTTGGTGGTGTGATTGCCCCAATACCATAGGTCGGGTTTTCACATCACACAAAATCTCAAATAAAAGTTCACTTTCAATTAATTTCACTTTGGCTTTACCACAATTCGGCCCTTCAAAATTTTTCGGTTCAGTCATGGGACTTGCCTCTTTCAAATTTGTTCGACATGTTGGGGTTTTTGTGTTTTTCACGTTCTTATTGGCAACTATTGCCAATATTTGACTCATATTTTCAACTGCATTGGCATGTTGGCATAAATATTGATGTTAGCTTGTTGTGCATCGCACTGGTTCAGCCATGGGGTTGCCGTGTTTTTCATGACAAAATAACGTCCTATAAAAAATTTTACCTCATGATTTATTAGACAAGTCAGCATGTGGTTTCAATTTACAATTTGCCAATTTTACTGCGCAATTATAATGCATTTTTCAGGATGCCTCCCATCAAAGGGCAGTCCAAGGGCCGCAAGACAGTCAGCAAGGTCCATGCTACCCGACGGGCCACTGCAGCGCCCGTGTCAGAGGCAACGGTTACCGCACCTCAAACAGCATCTGCCACCTCCTTTCCCCCCTATCCACCTTCGGCCTCTGTCCAAGATTTTCAATTGAACAAAGAAACAATCTTGGATGGAATATACGAGCGAATGAAGGCGGATGGCCTTATTCCCTCTTTTAACTCGACAACCTCCTCCACACCTGCGACAGCCGCACCAATACAGCTTGCGGAGCCTACACAGGAGACGCCCTCACATCAGCCTGACCCAATGGCCACAACAATCAATGCGGCGCTATCTAGCCTCATTGAGGCTCAAGGTGAGAGTAGGGAGGTACCAGGTCGAGTGCCAATTTCTAATTGTATTCGCAATTCGGCACCCATAGGAGCACATATTCCTATCAAAATCAAACAGAAAATTTGGGAGGGAACTTTCATTAATCTACAGGAGCTGGTTATCCAGTCCACTCCATCTACACTAACAAAATCTGCAGAGCAAACTGCAGCTTTACCTCCCCTATCTATTTCTGAGTGGTCCTCGGCTTTCCACACATACATTGTAGTGGCAGCCGAGGCCGATATTTCCCTACCCACTGGCATGATTCAACACATGTCAGTGGTTCAAAAATTAGCCAAAACTTTAGGCCCCGAAGCATGGCGCCTTACAGTGGGGCCAAGTGGATCTAGAAATCCATTCTGAGGCCTCCTTAATTGGCATGAAAGCCCTGATCAAATCTTCAAGACAACCCCAATCTTTTTCTTCCCAATCTTCTTCTTCTCCCCAGTCCTTTCGGCCAAACACCTGCTGGATGTTCCAAAGATCTGGCAGGTGTGACAACAAAGCATGCCGTTTCAAACAGACACATGCATGCTATCGATGCGGAGGTACTCACTCCACATCAAAGTGCAGGCAAACGTCCCTCAAACAATTCGGCCCTTCAAAACCAAAGCATAGTAACCCCAGTTCAAACAAATAAGCTCCAAAACTTTTTGCATGGATATGATCACCTCCTTTTCAACCAAATAGTTCAAGGCTTCCTTCATGGTTTTCGTATCGGTTTTCAGGGTCCAAATTTTTCTCAAATTTCCAAAAATCACTACTCAGTTTCACAACATTTTTCGGTTGTGGAAAAAATGCTACAAAAAGAAATCGACGCCAACCGCCTTGCCGGTCCGTTTACGTCGCCCCCTTTCTTCAACTTCGCGATATCCCCACTTGGGGTGGTACCCAAAAAAGAACCTGGAAAGTTCCGTCTTATTCACGATCTTTCGTTTCCACTTAAAAATTCCATCAATTCCTTCATAGATCAAAACCAAGCTTCTGTTCAATATGAAAATTTAGATGTAGTTATAGCCATAATTCAGTCTTTTGGTCAAGGAGCACTTTTAGCAAAATGTGACATTCAAGAAGCCTTTCGCATCATCCCAGTGCATCCAGACGACTGACATCTGCTAGGTTTTCAATTTAATAGCAGCCTATACTTTGACAAATGTCTGCCTATGGGGTGCAGGTCATCATGTGCGATATTGTAACTTTTCAGTACTGCCCTGCAATGGGTTGCATCAAAAAAATTACATGTTTCAGGAATCCGTCACATTTTAGACGACTTCATTTTCATTGGCCCGGCTTCATCCAACAAAGTTGCTAATGATCTTTCAAATTTTCTAAATTTCTGCCGCGAATGTGGCTTTCCTATAAAGCGTTCTAAAACAGTTCTGTCATCAAATATTATTCAGGCCCATGGGATCGAAATTGATTCATCAGCAATGGAAGCAAGACTTCCCAGAGACAAATTGGAAAACTGTATTCAGCTTCTCAATCTTTATAAATCCAAACAAAAAATGACACTACATGAAGTGCAGTCGTTAGTTGGTCACTTAAATTTCGCTTGCAAAGTCATACGGCCAGGCAGGGCATTCCTTAGAAGAATCATACAGCTCACTCATAAAGCAAAACAGAAGCATCACCATATTTCCATCAATAAAGAGGCCCGTTTGGACATGCAAGCATGGTTATCTTTTCTTAAAAATTTCAATGGAACATCAATCTTTCTCCACAACACTTGGTCATATAGCGACTCTGTAAAAATGTTTCTCTGATGCATCAGGTGCCATTGGTTTTGCGGCTGTTTTTGGTTCTCGATGGTTTGCTAATTCTTGGCCTGACCATCTCCAACATATGTCAATTGCTTTCAAGGAGCTTTTTCCTATTGTCCTTGCTCTACAAATGTGGGGTAAATTTCTTCAGAACCATAAAGTCTTATTCAGAAAAGACAATACTTCAGTTGTTGACATTGTCAATAAGCAGAGCTCAAAAGATAATATCATCATGATTTTGGTTCGTTAACATACTTTTTAAAGCACAACATGTTCCAGGTTATACCAATGTTATCCCTGACAAACTTTCCCGTTTTAAGTTCCAGGAGGCCAGACTGCTGGCGCCATGGCTCGATCACAATCCGTCAACAATTCCTCCAGCTCTGTTGTCTCTTCGCTAAGATGGCAAACCGGCCAATTTATTGCTAAGGGACTTGCTCCTTCCTCTCAAGCTGTCTATCGTCGAGCCCTGTCAAAATATGTTTCCTTTTGTCACTCTGTTTACGACACAACCGATTTCTTCCCTGCAAACAGTGACAAACTTTTTTCTTTTATCACACACTCCGTGTCTCTGGGCCTCTCGCCATCATCCATCCAGACCTACGCTGCAGCTATCTGCTATTTTAACAATTTATTTGGTTTCAAAAATCAGGTGTCCTCCTTTCATTTAAAAAAGCTTATGTCAGGAATTCAGAGAGAGTGTCCTGTGGCGTCTACAAGGACCCCTATTCACCTAGGTCTGCTCCAGCAATTAATTTGTGCTATCCTCAATCAGGTAAAATCTTCCTACATATCTTTCCTTTTTCGTTCTATGTTCCTGCTATCTTTTCATGCTTTTCTGCGTATCGGAGAAATAGCAGTTCGAAACTTGTCTCAAACCCACTCGGTGGTCCAACTCTCGGATTGCACCATCATAGAAAAAGATCCTCGTCTTCCATTTGGTCAAAAAGCAATAGAGCTCTCTCTCAAATACTTTAAAGGCAATACTGGTGCAAAACCATTCGTAATCCTTGTACCACAATCACCGGCCACTCTGTACTGTCCCGTAGCCACTATGGTCCAGTATCTAAAATTTCGGGGTAATAAGGCAGGCCCTTTGTATTTGTCTCAAGATTCTAAACCTGTCTCCCGCAGTTTGTTTACACAATATTTAAATTTCTCTTTAGCAAGTTTAGGATTAAAAAGTTGTACTATAAAACCTCATTCCTTCCGTATTGGTGCTGCTACATCGGCATGTGCGATGGGCATACCAGACGAACAAATTCAAAGGTTAGGAAGATTGAAATCAGACACATATAAAAGATATATCAGGATCCCAATCTTTCGATCCCCTACTCTTCCTTAACAACTTTCCTAAACACCAAAAAATGGCTCAGTCATGGGACTGGTCTTTTTCCATAAAACAACATAAATTTAAAGTGGCTCAGTCATTGGACTGGTCACATTCATTTATATTTAATTTTCCGATACATATGTTCATACATCTGTTAACCTCGGAAATTGGTACTGGCTGTGGTCTCCACTCTCACTTTGTATCTCCCGCTAATGCGGTTCAACCATGGGGTTGCCGTCCATTTTGACTCATGTTGTTAGTTCTAGTATGGCACAGTTAATGGGTAGTCTAACTTTGACATTTGATTATTGATTCACTCTGCATATGTATCATAGGAAGGTTGGCTACCTGGAGTGGGGGATTTCTGGACACTCAATTGTATTTCTTGCCCTTCATCTGTGGGCTTTTGGTTCCCCACTTTGCTACCTTCAATAGTAATAATTTTTATTATATATATTTTGCAAGAGTTTATTATGTCATTGTTATGTATTGTTACATCAATGTTAGGTAATGTTACATTTAGAGCTTAGTACCATTTATGTAGTGTTGTCATGTAACTTGCCTATTTGTAATGTTTCATACCTCTGTTACGTAATGTTGTTTAATTACGTAACAGACATTCTTTTTATAAAATAAATGTCATTCTGTAGGTTATCAGAATGACCATCTAATGCCATTCCATGTGTCACTTCAATGAGTCTGTAGCTAAAATTCAGGCAGCAACAGAGCTGCAGTTGCCAACCTTTTGTTGATTGCAATCAAAAATGTCTTATTTAATCTAACCTACATTTGCCAGATACAGTACCAAAATTGAGCATAATCGAGCGATATGGCAATCCCCTAGCTATTACTCCTCTGTTAAAAAGTTCTGTGTGAACGAGAATTACTGCAGACCGTGTGACTAGTTTAAACCCCCCACCCTTTTTCATTCTCTGTTTAACCACATGCTCTTATGTCAGCTTAATGAAGGGTAATTTTTTGCTGTTAGAGTTATCCCTTGCTGCTCTCTGCAAAAAGCAACTTCTAGGACGGGTATAATGCCATTCCAATGCATATTGCATGTGCTAACTGGCTCTATGTGGAGCGCAACTTGAGAGGGAGAGAGCTATTAGTGAGAAACATCGATGTACTTTCAGCTAACAACTGAGTGTCATCAGACAGGATTACTGAACGTGACCGTTAACGTTGTTGAAACATTTTGCTACGTGATCTAAGCTGATAGACATTAAATCCAATGTTTCGGTCCCTCCAACAATTTGTTTCCCAAAATAAACATCGTTTGGGACGAGCGGAATCGTTCATTGGTGTGATGTCGCCTAAGGATCCCTCATTGGAAGTAAGGCGGGCTGGAAGTTTTGATAACTGTACAACTAGTACGGATTACCTAAAATGGTCATAAATTGTCCGCATCAATCCAGGTTGTGCTCTCTTGCCAGAAATCGGTGGTGATAACCGCTGTTATGATGGTGATTTTGACTAGTAATGTTTCAGAGTTTTCCCATACACCGATTGGTTTTATTTTCATGATAGCATCGTTTTCATTCATAATAAATTCTTATCAATACCACCCCTTAACAAAACTGGAATACCAACATTTGCACTGATGATCAAACGTGCTGCTGTGACAAATAAAAAGGACCTGCCAACCACGATTTATGCATGATGTTGTTGTCATGCATTCCCTTGGTTAACCTTATGAGGTAGATCCTTTCTAGGCGGCCCTGCTAGCCTACCGGGCCATGTGTTTGTATTTCGCAGCGACTTGAAAATCCTCGGCCACAGCGACATAGGCTAGCAAAACAGCCGTTGATTGAGATTGGTTCAGATATGGCGTTTTACATGGCACACACAGTTTCTAAGAAATGGATTCATTTTCTGAATGGTTAGTGTTATATAGCAATGTTCACTACATTGTGTATTTCCATATCGGCATGATTAACTTTGTGGATGTTAGCTGGCATAATGCGAAAGTTTCATAAGCAAATTTCGCATTATTGCTATATATTTGATATCGATTGCGTGAGTGTTGTATACCATTGCGAATCAAATCAACGATAAGTTATAAACTATCTATTATCAATTCATTTTTGAGTTTATCCATAATATCTGCGTTAATGGTAGCTATTGGCAGATAAATTTGCTTTCATGTGTTGGTATTTAGTGCCAATTCAGATATTACCTTTCAACTCGAAAAACTACAAAGCAACTGGCAGTTCTCGTGACGCAGCAATTACTTGCATATGTGGGAATGAGCGAAATTATCAATGAGGCGGTATTCAGGTGAGACTTTATAACGGATATCATTGTTCGTTTAGGTAACGTCTCACACCTTACACCTCACCACCTCCGCTATGTCTGGTTAAGATGGCAGATGTTCTTTATTATGGCCTATTTATAACCTGTAATATCGCTGCGCATGTATGAATCTAGTGCGTTTGCAGCAAAACCTTTTAAAAAGCCTGTATTGTAACACTTAGCAATAATGAATTATGACAACCCAGGTCATTTATAAACCGAAACATGCTACAATCGAGGGACATCGTACGTCGCGATACGAATCGTATTTTCTCCAGCAGTGCCATTGTATTCGAATCAAGCTCCCTTCTGTAGAGATCTTTATGCTCTGGTCATCGTCATAGGTTTTGCGATTAGTTGCATTCGAGTCGGTCAACTCATCATTGGAGAGTCATCTACCATGTACAAATCAAAATTGATCCCAGTACAGATCTGCAATGGTCACTAGAAGAAATATAATCATGTGAACTTCATCCAGGTCCCATGGTACACGTAGGAAATCCGACTCTGTCAACGTAAATCAAGGTTAAGAGTTCTCTATATATTCCATGAACGAACACTGAAATTGAAATAGTCATATGGAAGGTTACATATGCCAGGAATATAAATACAAAACGATGAATATTTGCATTCTCATTAAGGCCAGCTATTTCTAACGTAAATACTACTGTTGGACCGTCCATAAGTAAGAGAGGCTTAAATGAGGGAGTTAACGGAGCTGATTCCGATCACTACGACTTTAACAATTTGTAATATAAATGGTGATGCGTGGGAATGTGTCATACCATCCATACTCTGATAATCCAGTCCATCACAATGAAAGTAAAAAAACAGCGTGGTGATGCTGAAAATGGTGAATAGGATCATGACATACGCCACATAACCGGCCAGTTGATGCGTATCCTTCTGTAAACATGCATATGCTGTACATATATCGGCTTAATTCCCCAGCCGTTGTGGGTAATCCAATCGTACATATCACCAAGCCAGCGTGGTCAGCATGGTTACCGGCTAGATATCTCTCAAAACTGCTGCAGTGGATTTCTCTTTGCGTGCAGAATAGGCACAAATAGTGAAGTTGTCCGGGTTGAGACGGGGATGTCGGCAGGGTATGGGGGCATGTATTCATCCGCATTTACAACCCAATTAATGGTTAACAATAGAAATATCTGAGAGACTTATCATGTTTGGTCAGATTTGGAAAATACAGTGTCTTTTCTATGGTTTTTTCCCTGTTCTCATGACCTAGCTGCGTCTAAAAACATCCCGGAAGACAACCTCCAAAACCGTAATATATTATTCATAGCCCGCATATGACCAAAGTCATTGACACCTTTGTGGTCAAAGAGTGATTATCGAAGAGCAGGAACATCTAATGCCAATTGTCGCTATTCTCACCGCAAAACATATAATTTCTAACGTTTCTGTCTAATGCTGAACTGGTGTAATATTGCACTTTGAGGCAACAAGTTCATATGGTAAAACTATGCAATTTGGTCGCATCAGCTAAAATCACGCGGGTTTGCAACTCATAAATAGCGCTTTAGTATCATCTTCCTCGACCAACATCGCAGTGCTGGTAGTATATAGACTTGGAGAGAAGTACATGTACACTATGGTAATCAATGCAAATGTGATAACTTCTGACTCTGCGACAACATCCGGAGGAGATAACACTGTCCGTAACAGGTGATATCAATGCATTTAACAGGTCTCATCACCAACAATAAGCAGTAAGCTTATATAGATCACGTGACAATAAGCAAAAGATCCCCTGCAGATTGGGCGTACTGCATCCCACTACAAGTGTATACGCTGCACTCTGTCGGTATTTCAAATATACTAAAATAATGAACCAATCAACGCTAGGAATGTTGACTAGGATGAAATCGATTTATTAACACGATCTGTTGGTACGACTTATTGCTTGGTGCAAATCAGTATTTGACAGCTAGTCAGAAAGGCTGCAAATTGTAGCTCATTTCACATGCTCGAGCAGTTACAATATCATGGTACATCCATGTTGTAATCTTTTCGAGCCATGACTAACAACAGAGATGATGGATACAAGGTCAACTTTATCTACGAAATTTATGCTTCTTTTTAATTTGACTGTACAATGAACTCGACATCCAGTTGAATGGTTCGATTTAGTAAAATTGTCCTGTAAGACACCAAATGTTTCCCTCGGCATTGCTGTAACGCAAGGTTTGATAACATGACGGAACCATTCATGCGGTTATATCGCATTCAAAATGTTATACACGCGCCAGGAAAACTTTAGAATTAAATATTTGCTCAGTTTTCTCACAAAAATACATATTCAGATAACGAAATACATCACTTTTTTGGACGAAGTTCAACTAAGGCGTGTTTATTAGTGATAGCAGGCAGAGTTCGGGTGTTATGGCTTGTTATTCCTTTAAAAATAATGACTGCGTGCTGTGTAAGGTACGTTAAGTAATGAAACTGCTAATGTAAACACATACGAAGGAAACTGCGCTGACGTACGAAAAAGGAGACTGCAGTAAGGGACAGTGAACACATAAATAAAATAGACCACTGTTGCTGCAATCAGGACACAATACGGTCAATACGTGGTATAAACAGTAACGACACTTCAACATAACAATTAGGACACAATACGGTCAATACGTGGTATAAACAGTAACGACACTTCAACATAACAATCAGGACACAATACGGTCAATACGTGGTATAAACAGTAACGACACTTCAACATAACAATTAGGACACAATACGGTCAATACGTGGTATAAACAGTAACGACACTTCAACATAACAATCAGGACACAATACGGTCAATACGTGGTATAAACAGTAACGACAGTTCAGCATAACAATCAGGACACAATACGGTCAATACGTGGTATAAACAGTAACGACACTTCAACATAACAATCAGAATGTTTATCCATGGACCTATTGTCTATGTTTAAGAGCTTCGTTCAAGTCTAAGAGAATAATGCGCCCGCGCTCTTCTATGGGTGTTCAGGGTCCACATCTCCAAGCCTCATCGTCTGTAGCGCTTCATTGTCACCATCACCACACGCATCAGTGATTACGAAAGCATGTTGTCAGAAAGCGTTCGGATGCACCTAGACATGTCATTAAATAAGCATTAGTGGTTCTGAGGGTAAACTTCTACGTATGTATAATTATATAAAATAATGTTTATATATATATATATTTATACATACATATATATACTAATATTTATCTACATATATGAGTATTTATTAGAATATATATTTAAGTAAATACATCCAAATATATATGTATATATATATTCATACGCGTGCACGCGCGCGTGTGTGTGTGTGTGTGTGTTTTCAGCTTGGAGACTTTATCTGTCACCTAAGCATCGTCTTCAACTCATCATCATTATCATTTCGACGAAATACAAGACGCGTATAGTTAATATTATTCAGTCTTGCTTCGGCAGGATAATTGAATTAAATAAGATTATGCCAATATATTCGCATCTTTGCCACAACTCTGATTTAAACGCGAGCAAAATAACACGGCTAGTTGTTGAGGTAGAGACGTGGCGTGTTTAACTCTTATAGATAAGCACGTTTACTCTTTATTTCAATTCCATGAAAGAGCTTAATTTGGTAATCCCCTTTTGATTACTGTATATGATTTGTAGGAACGGTGTCACACCAGCGATTTTGTTTAGATAGCACAGCGGTATTTATATTTTTAAAGCAATATAGTTTGTATTGCATTATCGTTTCAATTTGAGATGACTTGGAACTTTATATTCATGTTGACAACTGCAATCAGGAGCGTTTACCTCAAACGCCTGTTCTTTTGTACTGTGGTGTCAGAAGAGATTCCGGTTTAATTCTGAGAGGTAAGCCGTGTTATGATGGCTCTGGTTTATTGTGTTGGAAAGCTATCAGCCGGTTACGTTTGATTGACAAAGCCGACAGTTTGATAAAAAGCCACGATAGGAACATGTTGCGTTGGCTAATTAGTCATGTATATCTGGAGCGAAATGATTATGTCGAAAGTTGCCCGAGCAGGTTATTGTATACTAGGTTATATGCGGTACGACGTTTACTGGATATGACCGACAACATGGTTTATGGTTGGCAGGTATCACAGTGCATTTAAAATCTATTTTCGTATCTCTCGTACGTTTAATTGATTCAAACATTGATTCTTCATGTGCTTGGTTTATTCCCTATAGTGATGAACACGATATTGTGGCACTCACACATACGATTCAATGCGTTCAACTCGCGCTGCGTAAAAAGTGAGCTCCGAAGAAGAAATGAAAAGCTTGCGTATGGTTGATATGTAGGTGGAATGCTGAATAAGTACACGAGCGGTTAGCTTGCAATATACCCACCAGCAGCTTAAAGCATAGTCGTATTCTTGTTATTCGCTGGTTTGTGGATATTCATTCTACTTGTGATGTCTATCAGGCTTAAGCAAGATATCGACACAAAACGTCGCTGTATGATAACAAACAGCTATAATCTGTGTGACACAATATTAAAAAACACAATTAATTTATAATCCTTTTGCAACAAGAATTCTTAGTGTTTGAGATATCTATCCGTGTATTAATTGCTCTGATCAGACAGGAGCTGGGTATTTAATAGGACGCTAATATTCAAATCAGCTAGCCGCCCGTAATGGACGCATAAATTGTACCATTTTGCAAATAGTTTAATTTGTTGCGTATCTAACGCAAATAGAAGCAAAGACAGGCAGCTTCGGGAGAGCTGTATGCCATTGATATTAATAGTTAAGATGCTCAGGTGCCATGGCCATAATTCATAGCATTACCATATGCTGAGTGCCAAATTGGAAACAAAACTACCCCTCATCATAATGTTCCCTCTCAGTCGTCGGTGAAATGGCGTTACCCCCTGCATCGAATATTTATTATAAACCCCAGCTTCCCCCACGAATAACATACCTGCCCCTCATCCTCTCCTCTTGAAGCTTCAGGAGAGCTGTATTCCACTGATATTATTAGTAAAGATGCTCCGGCCATAATTCATACCTTTACCATATGCTGAATGTAAAAGTAAGAACAAACCTACCCCTCATCATAACGTACTCTCTAAGTCGTCGATTTAATAGAATAACCCCTACATATGATATTAATTATAAACCCCAGCTTCTGAGATCCACGAGTGACAAACGTTACACCAACCTCTCCATACAACAGGCATGGAGACGAAGCAGCTGCCCTGTATGATAAGCGCCACATCTCCTGCTCCCTAGGACCAGCAATTAATCTTCGGCAACGCGCAAGGAAAAAAGTCCGTGGCTCAAGCTGATGTTTCAGAGGACCTACAGTTCCCGCCACGGGGTTGTCTTAGGCGAAAGGCAAACAACAGCATGTCCTGTTGCCTCGGCATCAAACGTGTCAGCTTCCGAGTACAACTTGGGTATCTATGAGTGATTTATATAGACGTTATAATGATGAGTAGGTTTGTTGTCAACTTCGCACTCAACACATAATTGCGACAAAACTAAACAGACGCGTTCTGAGCGCCTAAAAGATAGGGTAAAACTAAAGAACAACGCCGCGCCAAATGACCCTTGCCTTGGGGTAAAAATGAGAATAACAGAAAATGAGAGAGACTTAGATAATAAAACAGAAAAAAGAAATGAGAGTGGATTAACAAACAGAAAAATGTTGAGAGAGTTACATGATGGAGAATAGGGAAGGTTAACAGAGAGAACGAGGCATGTGGAGCAAAGTAAAGGTAATTTCGTAGCAGGAAATAAAGAGGCAAAGAACGGGAATAAGCGAATGAACCGGGAAGAAAACAATCATAGATAAAGCGCAAAAACATAGGGATATAAACCGAGGGAATAAAAAGGAGAAAAAAGAGAAAATGGGAACGAAAGGAACCGCAAAAATGGAGAGAGGTAGGCTAAAATAACAAAATAGAGAAAGCAGCAGAAAGACAAAATGGGTGTCAGTTGGACAGAGGCAAGGAAAGAGGTTGTTTGGAAGAAAAGGGGCTGATAGAGCGAAAGAGGAAATGATATGGTGGTCTACAGGGAATAAGAGAGATTGCGAAAGAAGGATAGACACAGAGTCAATGAAACAGAAGAAGAAAGAGACATGAAATATGGGCGAATGAGCGAGTTCGAGAGCATGAGACAGATAATGCCAAAAAGAAAGAAAAAGGAAAAAAAAAAGAATATTTGAGAAAGAGTGTTAGTAGGTAAGATCCGCTGTACGTTGAAATCAATGGCGCGGGGTTATTCTGTCAAAGAGTTATGTGAACTAAGTACGAGATAAAATGAATTAACAAGGATCTATTCGTGTGGTCCATGACAGTACATTGCAAATGCCGATCCCCGTTGGGTAGTCTATGTATTGCCTCTACTTGCTAATGCAAGAAGTGGCTTTGTGAACAAAAGTGGCCTGCACGCGTTACCCTTATCCATTGCCTTGAAGGTGCACGACACGATATCTGTGCAATGATCAATACTTATGATAAACCGGAACAGCGGTCTAACCTCGAGGATATTAACATATTTAGACGTGTTTTATGCTGCGGGTTAGGTTGAAAGTGGCAAATTCCCAACAACAGCCGGTAATAAAGGTACGCAGCTGAATACACTTTATACCGACCATTATAAAAGCAGCGTTTTGGTCTCCTAATTAATTTTGACAGAATACTTTTGGGCAGGAGCACTAATTGCCAGCAAGAAATGTTCCGATTGCCAAATGAAGCCAGGAAGCAACGCTCTTACCAAACTGAAAACAACCTTTGCACTGTGTCCTGCACTATAACACACCTTGCCTTTGTTATACTCAACCACGTTATTTTGTGTTTTAATGTGAATGTCATGGTGGTTGACCTGTTAGGCCAGGAAATATATTGATAGCGCGTTTAATGAATTGACATTTCGTTATTGTTGTAATTGTACTAACGTTATAACTCAATAAAAATATCGTTCTGAATCATGCAGCGGCTACGATGTTTTTATATTTGTTGGGTATATACTTTTCTCGAGGTAATTGTAGTTCAATTTGATGGATTATAATAATATGAATTAATTAATAACCGGCAACTCCTTAAGCAACATTCCTCCTCTCCATTATTTCCAGCTCAAAACATGAATTTGTATTGCAAAATACTCCGCTTATTGAATAGCAACAAAGATGCCGATTTGTTATCAAGTTTGGAACCGTTCGACTTCTATTTTCTATATGCAGCAATAAAACAATTAATCAAGCCATCATGCTTTAATTTACCTCGCATAATGTATGATCCATCAACTATGTGATCTATGGCTCAATCACCTACTGTCAGACAATAGCCAGGGTAGGGTAATCTTGCTTTTCTTATAACAATTGGTTCCATAGTTAGCAGGATGAAAATGTCAATTCCTCTCACATACCGAACCATACAAATATGGCAATAGTCATGCCATCATTCGTTTAATTTCGCGCGGTTTTCTGGACCAAAGTAGTCAGTTAAATTTTGCTACCCAAAGTTTATTTCAATTATTTGACAGGGCCTCGATATGGACTACTTTACTACTGATTTGGCACCAACATAGTTAACGGCATGCGGACCTATAATTGATTCTTTTTGGCTCTTTTGATAATACATAGCTTCTAAACTGTGATTAAAGACCGTAAACGGACTCAAAACGATTGCCGTAGATTTGTAAACACGGAAATAATATATACGCGTCGAAACAACATATTTCTGCTATCACATTATGCCGCATATACAAACTGCGTGGACGTATTGAAGCCATTTCACTGAAAATATCCATGTCCATTCAGTTTTATATGTCATCAAATATTGGGACACGTTTCAGTTATTGTCCAATTATTATATTTTCTGCTGTACTGAAAGTGAATTTTCGATTTTGCTATAGAATAAGACAAAATGTCAACACAATCTAAGTGCTTATAAGGTCTCATTCGCGACAAAATATGCTTACACGTCTCATGTGTTGGGCGCACTGATCACGTCTGTAACGGCCCTATAATTATGAACACTTATGTAACAGCCCTATAGTGTATGAATACTACAGCTACGGCGGAATAATGGGATATATTGGTCCAGGACCTCGAGGAAGCCATGGAGTACCACCAAATAACAAGGGAGCAACGGATGCTGCAGCCGCTTAAACAGTTTTATGGCAAAGAAGTCTAAACTCTGATACGCACTCTACCTGACCCCGCAGCGTTACCAGCAGTAGACGGAGTTGTCCCAAACGAATCAGACTATGCGAAGACGATGAGGAAGCTACGGAATCATTTCATCCCGGAGAGAAATCGTGACGTCCATGTATTCAGATTCCTCAAACTACAGCAAAAACATGATGAGACAGTCACCAGCTATGCTGCACGCCTGAGGGATGCGACAAAATATTGTGACTTGGCGCAGACAGAGATAAACGCATAAGGGAACATCTGATAAACACCATGGATAATAAAGACTTAAAAGCCAAAGCAAAAAGTGGAACCTTCACACCCTATTGACAGAGGCCGCTCTGCATGAACAAACCAGTCTGGAAGTGTCAGAAATGAAGCGGGATGTACAAGTCAATACGATAAGCAAACGAGGCTGTGGAAGAGGATCGTTTCGAGGAGTTCCGAGATATGAGCATGGAGGAATAAGTATAAAGAACAAATACAGCTACTGTGGATTTAGTGACGTACACCCACCAGAAAAAAAACTGCCCAGCATATGGGAAAACATGTGCAAAGTGTGGCAGGAAGGGTCACTTTACAGCAGTGTGTAGAAGGGATAGCGATAATAGGGATCGGATAAGTTCTCACTGCAGCAACCAACCAGGAGGTAGAAACTATTCCAGAGGGCATGCGCACCGTGGTGGACCAAGGGAACGTATGAGACACAACGACCCTATCAAAAGAACAACAGAAGATGAGACCCATGTACAAGATGAGGATGAAGACGTAGATTTTATCCTGAAAGCAGTGAAGCACCTGGGAGTGAAGAAAGTCAGCCCACAGACTGAGACGGTAAAAAGCGCGAGGAGAATCAGCGATGTTGAGTGGAAAGCAGCTGTGAATGTTACCACAGGAGACGTACCAGCCCTAGTTGACCCGGATTACGGAGCTTTTGCTAACGTCATGGATGAGCACCAATTTAGAGTCCTTAAAAAGCACACTGAGATTCACATAAAACTGAATAGACCAAGAGCTGATACCAAGTTTGTTGTAGTCAAAGGCAGAATGGATTCATTACCCCTACTGTGTCAAAAGACAGCAGAAGAGCTGGGATTTGTCAAAACGGACAAAGACGGGAAACTTAATGGCACAAATAACCTGAAGATAAAACAAACAGATCAATGCAAAGTTGAAGATGAATTCCAAGAATGCTTTGAGGGGATCGGCCAGTTACGAGACACAAAAAACGGCCGAGACATAGAAGTCCATCTAGACATTGATAAAGATGCTCAACCGATAGCCCAGAAACCCAGACATGTAGCCTACCATTTGATTGAACCACTGAGGAAATGGTTGGAAATTGGTGTCCAGGAAAAGATCTTTGAAGTAATCCCACAAGGACTGGTAGTACAACCCAAACCTCAGTTTATCGATCGAGAAATACTAGGACCGGGACAGATAAGAGCATCAATAGACATGAGAGTGGTCAACAGAGCCATGAGCAGAAGCAGAATAGTACAGGCCCCATTAGTTGAGGACTTCGTCTATGCCTTCAACGAATGCACAGTATTCTCAAAACTAGACTTAAAGCAAGGTTACCATCAGTTGACTTTGGATGAAGAATCTAGGAGAGTGGCAACATTCAGCACACCCTGGGGTAACTACAGATCCAGAAGACTAGTGTTCGGAGCAAAATATTCTCAAGACTTATTTGATGACACTATGTACAAGATATTCGGCGGGATCGAAAGATACCTGAACCAGAGAGATGATATCCTTATTGGAGGAAGATATGTCAAAGAGCATGATGAAACACTGCGAGAGGTACTGCAGAGAGCAAAAGATTACAACATCAACTTCAATCAAGATAAGTGTGAGTTTCGAACAGATAAAATCACCTTCTTTGGACACAGATTCACACCACAAGGACTTCAACCAGATCGCATCAAGACAGAGGCGGTACGCCAATGCTCAGAAGCTTCTTAGGATTCACTGGGTGTCTGGACGATTTCATTCCACAGTATGCCAACATCGTTACACCACTGAGGGGAGCTGATAAAAGAGAAGACCAAATTCAAGTGGGGACCTAAACAGGTGGAAGCCTTTCAGATATTGAAGGAGATCACCAGTGACCGTACAATGGCTTATTTCAACCCCAAACTGCCAATCATGGTTCGAACCGAAGCAAGATTTAATGAAGGTCTAGCTGGCGCTATACATCAGAAACATGGCAACACATGGAAACCTGTCCACTTCATAAGCAGAACGCTGACAGAAACAGAGAGAAGATACAGTCAGACAGAGAAAGATGCGTTAGCTGTACTTTGGGCAAACAGCGGTTCAGACTGTACCTTATCGGAGCACCAACATTCAAGATTGTAACAGAACACATTCCACTCATCCAAATGTTCACCAAGTGTAATGCTACACTCCCACCAAGGATCGAGAAGTGGGTCGCGGGAATGCAAGATGTGGACTATGAACTAGAGTACCAGCCAGGGAGAAATGAGAAAGATCCACTTGACTACTTGTCAAGACATCCACTCCCTGAGACAGAGTATCAAATGGACAATACAGAAAGAACATGCAGTCATAAAGCAAGACATAGCAAAAGCCACTGAGGAGGATAATGAAATGCTCGAACTTCTACACGCGATGAAAACAGGCAACTGGGAAAAGCACAGAAAAGATGAGCTTAAGCATTCTTCAATATTCGAGAGGAATTATATGAAGCCGAGGGAATGATAATGAGAGAAAACAGAATCGTAGTACCAAGACAACTGCAAAGGAAGATCATTATTGTTGCCCACAAAATGGGACACTTAGGAAAATCAAAGACAAAAGATCTGCTGAGAAAGAAATACTGGTTTCCTGGAATGTCTCAGCTTACCGATGAAATTGTTGGAAGATGCTATGATTGCCAGTGACAACAAAAAAACCATCACAGTGAACCAATTAAGATGACAGAAATATCAGAGGAAACATGGCATACTATCTCAATGGACTTTGGGGGGCCATACCCTGACGGTCATTACAACCTGGTCATGGTCGATAAAAGATCGCGTTACCCAATAGTCGAAGAAACATCTACCAATTTCAAGCAGACAAGAAGAATCTTCCAGGGAATATTCGCCACCTATGGCATCCCAAACAGAATCGAGACAGACGGTAGACCACTATTCAACAGCAAAGAGTTTGCACATTTTGCAGATCAAGAGGGATTTCAACATCACATAATAACACCTCAACATGCGAGAGCCAACGGAGAGGCTGAAAGGTTCATGAGAACCCTAGGCAAGACAGAGAGAATCATCAGCAGACATACCAAAGACAAAGATCAGAGAAGAGGCGCCGTACAAGAGATGCTTATGGCATATAGAGACACACCGCACGTCGCCACTGGCGTGTCACCATATGAACTGATGAAGCACAGGAATACTAGAACAAAGCTAGAGGAACTTGGAGGAAGGGAAATACCCGATAGTGCGGAAATCAACAGAAGAGACCAAGAATACAAAAAGAAGATAAAGAGAGAAGAGAGAATAGGAACACAAAGGCCCACAATATCATTCGGGGAGACTGTGTACTAGTGGAGCAGAACAGACACACAAAATGGTCATTACCATATGAACCAAACCTCTACACAGTCACAGAAGTCAATGGTTCAGCTGTCACAGCGAGAAGACTATCCGATGGAAGAATGATAATAAGAGATGGAAGCAAATTCAAAATAGCAAACCATTTACTGACCAAAGAAACTCTGGAAGATAGGAACACCCAGAACACTGAGATTGATGAGGATGAGCGAGAGCATTATAACAGACTCAGCTATTGAGATGACGAAAGACCAGATGACAGATCACAGAAACCAGGCCAAAACACCAAGCCAACGTCATCCAGAGACCAGCACCACACCAGCTGCAATAGATCAACTCGCAACACCAACAGGTGATAGACCAAAACCAAAAAAAAACAGGGAAAGACTTTTTGCACTAATTTTGTAGTTGAACTTGTGCTAACAAATGGATCACCAGACGTAGCACATATAACGTTATCAGATTTACTATTTAGTATTACATATACATAATTATGATATTGATAACTGTCTGCAAATGATATGAACGTAATTCTGCTAAACTATGATCACTTCCGGAGTAAAAATTGCCCAAACAGTTACGGACTCATATACAGGCTTTTAAACATATCTGCCTCTCAACCTTTGTGTGTGACTGAATGAGGAACAAAAATTGCTGTTATTGAATTATATTGCTATAACTATTAGATAAATGCCAGCTACAATGCATCACAAAAAACCATGCTTAACAAATATATCGTTTATACTTAATGTCTGTGTATTGTTTTACGTTCCGTTTACTGTTTTCTGTAATCACCTACAAGTAGTGGCCATGTAAGCGGGTATCATTTGATATGTTAGACCATGTTAGACTCTAGGATTATGCGTTATGGTACGCTATTTGTCTCTGTCATCATTGCGTGTGCCACAAAGGAAGTGGTTATTTTTTAGCAAACTCACCGAAAAACATTCAGCTGCGAGTAAGACATAGCAATTTATATCTCGCTGCCGCGCTATACGTATATGGGGTCAGTTAAGACGTGGTCCCAACCCGCCGTACTTGCAAGTGCGCGCTGTCTACTTGCAAAAACGTGGGCAAAATATGGGGATCCGTACGTGGTGAGTACCGCCTCAGTACGGATTTGGGAGCACGCAGACACGCCGTAGCACTTTTAGTGCATGAGGAACTTTCGCTGCGTTCGCTGCGTTCGGGTGGGACTTCTGGAGAACCTCGGAGGGTCGTTCTATATATCCCCCCCCCAAAAAAAAAAAACCATTGGGCGGAAAACACTCACGTTCATCGCACTTCCACGCACTTACAACATGCCAGTGAGTAAGGACACCGTACGTGAGCAGCACGTGTAAGTACGGCCTCTGTACGATAACGTGGCAATCACACGGAGATCGTACGTTGTAAGCAAGTTGTAAGCACGTACAACGCACTTGCCACGTGTGCAACGTACGATACACGCAACCGCACACGGCCAGACGGGCTACGTACTTCCACCTTGCGCAACCCTGCGAGTGACGTGCGTTGACGTACTCTCTCCCTGCTCTTGCCCACTCCCTCCCAACTTTTTCAGAAAAACGTGGCCTTCCAAAAAAACGTACGGGCTAAAAACACGCACGGTGGGCTGTGATCGGGCCTTTAGTGTACTCAAATTAAATGTTAACCATGAGTGGAGACATGTTCTCAAAATGCAAAAGTACAATGAGCGAAGAATTGTTCAAAACTAAAAGCGAATATTATGATCACAAATTGGACAAAAGAACAATCCAATGATTCGTGCAGTTTTAGTGCCACACATTAACCACTCAAATGA
>CM067345.1:15090789-15180789 GCA_034190875.2 Urechis unicinctus | reverse complement strand
ACTGGTTGATTTCATTTTGGGAATACGTAGCGGATCAAGCTGAACAAAAACCGGTACTTTACTTCTTTGAATAGAGACTTAGTGTTGTCGAACTAGTTCACTTGTTGTCTTTTGCAAACAAAGCACAACTGAAACAGCCGAATCCTGTTTACCAAACAGGATGCGCAAGAGGTAGTCTGAATAAAGTATCCTATTTCAAGCGATGTGCTGACCCATGCCTGATTTTAGAAGCCTAAATGTCAGGTTACGCTTTATAACCTACAGAATAATTGCATCAGAGAGCAGTCGCATTTTACTTCTGTTACTTGTTTGCTGCAACTTAATTCTTTTGCAAGCATGTTAGTGGTTGAAAGTAAAATCGCAAGTATAAAAAGGTCAACATTCGTTTTTGTGATATTGCAACATTGCAACAAATGCCACCCGACGCATGACACCGTACATCGTGACCACAAACTTAGTGGAACCCAAACGATGGACTTTAAAGCATTAAAATAATTTGCTCGTTTTCTGTTGCACAACAAACATTGGAAAGCACTATTAGCTACCGATCTAAGAATGAGCTTGTTTGATTTGCAAGGCTGACGTTCACGTCATATTCACAAACCGGATTTTCCCATCGCTGACGCATCACTGACAATTATTTCAGGCTGTGTATCATTTGTGGACAGTTCGTTTTAGATATTATGATCGTATTCTTCATTATATAATGGCAAACATATCATATCAATCAGCCTTACACTGATTGATAGGGAGTACTTATGTTATCACCTCCCACGTTAGTCGGTGCATTTCCATTATGTCGATCACTAATGTACGCAAATGTTACAGCGAATGATGTCGCTCTGAAGCTCTCGGCCGCTGTCATTTAATTAATTTTACGCCCAATTAGCCAATCGTTATTATTGCTTTGATTGCTGCAACTCTTCAAATACTAATTTGGCACAGTCTGATTACAAATCGTTTATGTTGACAGTACGCTAATTTAGGTCCTCTTTTCCGAGTATGATATTTATTTTGACAGTGTCTGGGCAATAATTAGAGGAAGTAATGGTTCTTTCCAGCTGTTATTGGTCGTTATATCGATGTAATTAGAAATAGTCTCTATATCATGACCGTTAAAGCGCTTTGTAGTAAGCTATATGGCCATGTTGGTGTGTCATCTGAAGAGATCCGGTTCAAGTATTTTGCCGATTAGCTTGCATTTCCTTCCAAAGACTATCACTTTGATATGTGTGTCTGTGCAAACTATTCATAAATTCTACTTAAAGGCATAATTGTCCGATAGCGTGACAAAGTAATACGAAGGGTATACTCAATACATAGCCCTTCACGACCACACAAAGCGAGACATTCTGATGATTATTTGTTAAAAGCTTACTGATGGGTAAGCATTCGGTCGATCGCTATATCATTGCTCGCTGCCTCATTTATCTTCATTTACCTGGAACAATCAATCAACTTACAACCTACCTACTGAGCAATCAATGATTACCCTAACTTTAGTATTCGCGCTATCAATGATCATCCATATTAGCAAATACTACAACTTCAGCTGATCGTTGTGTTAGTCATATTACTCCGCAGATGTTCTAAACGAAATGTGGACTCGCTGGGCCATTAATCGATTAGAACTATAAACATTTCTCGGACAATTAGCTACCAACAATTGTTGCATGTATTTAACACGACAATTGAGCTGATTGAATAAGGTGCTTAACTTATTCAACCCTCACCTAATGGCGTTAAACCGCGACATCCACCATAGCTCAGCGTCAATTATTCGCACTATTGCACATTTCAGGTGCATAGCAACGAATGGATAGTTTGATAAACAACGAGGCCATAAACCTTAGATTCACCATGCCAATGACATGCAAACATTCGAATTTCGTCTATACGTAGATTCATCTACAGGCCACAACATGCAGAACAGTTTGTATCATTGGTTTTCTTCGTGACAAACGGTGGGCTGTTTAAGCTTAGGTACTTGGTCAAGCTATTAATGTGAGCACATATGCAGGCAATGGCGCTGTTAGCTACGTAATGCAAGATAAAGCGATTGTATAACAAAATGGGCCGCAGCTGTGGTAATTCAGACACCTTAAGGCTAATCCGCGGTATAAATACTAACGACACTCCAACATAAAAAAGAGCCCGCATATTTATAAAGAGACCTTTGATCAGTGATTCCGTTTTAAGGGTTCGTACAAGTCTAACAGATGAGAGCACCCGGGCCCTTCAATGATTGTTCAAGGACCACATTACCCGCTCTTATTGTCCGCCGCGCTTGATTGTTATCATCGCAGCATGCATCAGCCACCTCAAAAGCGTGTCGACAGAAAGCGTTTGGATGCACCTAGACACGTCAGCGAGGCATTAAATGAACATTCCGAGGGGAAACATCCCCTGTAATCACTCTGTTTACGTTACAAAGAATTGATGTGACGTTTCTCCATAATATCATTTCTACATATCTCTGAGTTTATTGCACTTAACCCTCTGAAGTCTACCTGCCAATGTTCTTATGTCCACTATCAGACCGCTTCCATGAACAGGTATATTGCAGCACACCTTTAGCTACCGAAAAAACTTCACAGAGCGAATGATTATCTGTTGATGCTGTGTAGTGTAGCACAAAAGACGAAACCGGATTACATTGGTTGAGCCAGGATTATGCATAGGTTTGACATGACTTTACAGCACAGCTACGTTGTATACAAACTGAGAATAAACAACGGCAATAAAACGGTGTGCGGGCATTGGAAGACAGTAGGCAGCGTGTTTACAGCGGAACAATTTTGCGTCTAGCAGAATATTAATTTGGCCAGGTCAAAATATTGGAAGATGCTTATCGTGACTTCGTTATGTATGCTTGTAAAGCTCGCTAATTAAACAGTGTGATACTTAGCTTGTATACTTTGTTTATCGCCGAGCGGGGAGCAACTAAAATCAGTTGTTTAATGTTACGGGTTGGTTATTGAATTTCATACATTTAAGCTATGTGAGATGCACAGAGATTGGGTGCGATTGAAAGTTGACGGTTTTTGTACGAGTTGTCATATTAGCGGATGATAAAGGACATTTAAAGCGCGTAGTAAAAACTTCATGGATTAACCCAATGACGTTGTTACTACATTGTTAAAAATATATATATGACATTTCCAAATGTTAGGATTACTTTTGGCCCATATTGTACTGTGAAGAACTGGAGTCAATATATGATAATCGTGTGAACATTGTTGATAAAGCTGACAATCAATAACACAGTAACATATTTGTTGGCAGAAAGCACTTATGTGCAGTTGTTATCGATGCCGTTGTGAAGGGGTTACCTTGCACTCACCTATAAGTTAGAGAACGATGACAGCAAGGAGAGATTAAAACGCGTTCTTTAACGATATATATTGAGTGCCTCGTCACATATGATGACGCCTACTCGCGCTTTGTTCACTAAAAATCCAGTGCAATGGTTGATAAGTTCCGGACAAGTTGCCTACTCTGCTTGTATTGATTTATTGCATACAATACTGATACAAATTACAATTGAAATATACATTCACACCTTGACAGAGAGCAATAAAGTTCTGATAAGCAGTTGGCTAATAGTATAGAATCACTTTATCAAGGATCAGCAACGACCGTACCGTCATAAATATAATGTTTTTAAAGTAAGCAAAGAGCTTTATATCAGGATTTTCAATGCAATTGCCTGTGTTGAATAATATGTTTAACGTTCACCTTTGTTCATATCAGCATCCTCAATCGTAAATATTACTGCTTTCTAGACCAAAAGACTAAGCTCGTGTTTAAACACAGTGCTCGAATAAGTTGATATGTGGTAACACTATGCCATAGGCCATCAATGAACGTGCATCTGAATAGGAGGGTACGATTAAGATTATTCTGTATATAATGTGAATACAATGGCGACTGTCTTGTTCGGCCAGCATATGTAATGATGGCGCGTCTAGTGTGTTTGGTTCCATCCGACCAGACATGTTGTTATGGTTTTGAGTTAACGTTATCTTGCTTCCTTTATAGCTATTGGCGCCAAGTAGCGAATAACCTTATGACTTATATTTAATATGACTGGGGTCAGTAACCATCGAGCGTCTAATGCATGTACTATCTTAAAAACGTTTCTGCGAACCAAAATCGTCAGTTTAATCTAAACCAATTACTTCAATTATTTGGTAGGGCCAACGATGTGATTCGGCACGACCTGTGACGTTTTGTAACGAGCATGGCTAACAACATGTGGACCCATAATCGATCCATTTAGCTCATTTGATAATTCATAGACAGTAAATGGGCTCAAGATTTGCGAAACACGGAAACATCAAATTCTCGTAGAAACAACTTGTTTTTGCGAATATCATTGTGCAGCTATTCGACGCTGCATAAACGAGCTGCATTGACTAATTAAAGCCCACCATTGGAAAAATAGATATCCATCCAGTTTTATTGTTCTTGAAAAGTTACGACAGATTCGACATTCAACGTTTTAGTTCAAAGAACTGCAGTACGTTAACATATTTTACTTCACTGGTGATATTAGAAATAGCACTGCAGGTCGGATTAACTGCAGTCTTTAAAATGAATTAAAACGGGCCATTTGTGATTTATCGATGTAATACGACGAAATGTCAGCTACTCATTATTTTGTTCAATTAAAGAGCTGATAGAGGGTTCACTCCCAACAAAATGTGCTAACCCACCACCTGTGTTAAGCACGCTGTTTGTCATAATGTCGATCTAACAATCAACTGTTAAATTGGAGGCGCGGTCGCATTGGTAAATAAATTACAAAACGGCAAGTGAAAGGCTCAGCTATCAGCCAATTTTCAACGGAAGTATCTCCTTTACTTCTTCCATGCAGTGTCCGAATAACCCTAACATGCATGGGTGTACTGCTCTAACTTGATAGAGCTAATGCAAATAAATAGATGCAACATATCCCGTTGTTTAACGCGGTTATTCAAAACATCTTACGGAAACTGCACCATACCTTGCGTTGATGCACATTGTTAAATGGTACATGTTAGTATTCATCAAGCGTATGGAGATAATCTGGTGGGCTTGTTTAGCTCGGTTTCACTTTGCAATAACATATACCCCCCCCCCCCCACTCCCCCCCCCCCCCCCCCAAAAAAAAAAATAAACATGCATCACAGTAATTTTGTAAATCGACATATAAAAATTTTTTAAAAATACCGTCTTGGGTCAAATATAGTGTCGTGGAAAATATATTTTCCACCACATCACTATAATCTGTGGGAGATAGTAATCACACAATTGACGGTCAATGCACCAATACCCTCAACTGGGACAAATGAATAATTGTTCGTGAAGTTTTAGTGCCACAGCAAATTTTCTGGAAGCATTTAGCAATAAAATGAACAATGAAAAGTCTTTATGTGAATCTAAGCAACCGGTCGTGATCTGCAATATACGCTAAGATGCAGTGGTATGCTCTGATATGATGAAGCATGATCTGATATTGTGAGATAAATATGTAACTACCCAAATATTTCTCAATACTTTTTGCCAATTACAACACATTGTGTCTGCAACATAACTAGCCATTACAGGGTAACACTACCATATATAATTGATTCAGAATACATATTTATACATATGTGATTGCGTGTGTATGTTGTACTGACTGACGATGAGCAAACTGAATATCGAAGTGTTCAGGTTTTGCAAGAATGCAGCGCGCTAAAGCGTTCTACCGAGCTTGAGGGGAAAACTTCCAATGGGTTACTTTTGATTTATGAGGCTGACATCTCGTGCAATTGTCACGTTAGCAATATACAATTTGCTTCTCAACCGAATTCAGCGAGTGTCAAATGATGCAAGCAGTATTTTCGCAGCTAATGTTTTGTTGCGGTTGAACATCTGATTGATGAGGCCGATAACTTGCTTTTAGTCCTAGAAATTAATCTTGCACTTGGCCTAATTTTTAAATGCTATTTTAAGCTAAGTCGGCAAGTCACCCTTTTTATTCGTTTATCAAATCATAAGGCATCGTTCGCACACACGCTTCATTTTATTATCGAATAATATAACTTCTAATTTTACATAAGCAGGCGCATTTGTACGCTCTTGAGCACAATAATCTAACTATAAAACATTTCTGCAGCATTATTGCTTAGCTCATAACATATAATACAATAGGTTTACACATAAAGCGCTTGTATCCGGATGTAAGTTTATTGTACCTCGGTTAACCATCAACATTACATGCCATTTTAGTTGCATTCTTGAATCAAATATAGCCTCGGTGGTTCTAGAGGGGAGAAAATGAAGCAAAGGTATAGCGATATAGGCTATGTGATATAAAATGGGGGGAACAGATACACATAGGAAGGGAACGGCGAAATAATAGAACAGGAGGAATGACGGAGGTATAGGCAGAGAAAGAATAGTGGGAATGAGCGATAAGAGAGTGTGAGAGCGTGGTGAAGGGATGAGAGGGGAATCAGCGAAGAGATATAAAAATTGAATGCAATGTAAAGAGAGGATGAGACAGAAAGTGCAAGAATGAGACAGTTAACAAGAAATATGCAAATACCGAAACGGAATGAATGAAAACGAAAGTGAGAATTTACCGGGCATGTTGTGTACATGCAAACGACAATGCGTGTAAGCACGTGGCCAATATGTATTGGTATATATCTGGTTCATTCCCTTAATTTGTCAATTTAGTGTCCAAATGTCGTTATTATGCTTACCTTTAAGATATGTCATAGTTTCTATTACATATTATTGCTGCTCATTGGCGCTAAAATTGAATGTGAACAAAAATTACATTCGCCTAATTCAATATGTGTCATTATTCAGATACTGTGTTATGCTCCGGAAAGCCTACAGTTAAATGCCAGGTTGAGAGGAGAACCGTATTAAAGCTTTTAAAAACACTTGCTCAATAAATATAACCTACATTTGTGAACTTTGTATTTATCAATAGATATTGAATATTGACCGGGACTGCAGTGAAAAGTGAATATAATTTTGATGATTATTATCTGCAAACAAAAGTATACATAAAACTAACTAAGGGAACATATTGGAAAATAATTCATGTCAATTTGCTAGTGAGCTACAGAAGATAGTTGACCGTAGATTTATCTGGAGGCACACGAAATTTATTGAGCCGCTAAACGATATTTTCTGTAAACAAACATCTACAAGGCGCTCGTAGGATCTCAACTAAACTTAGAATTCATGCGTGGTTATCTTAACTTTTGCTTGATAAAAGCCGGGCCTCGTCATTAATTACGGGAGACGTAGCAGAAAGCCGACTTTGTATCGTCGTTGGGATTTAGAATGTTTTCCTGGATCATATAACACCTTGAATGAAAGTCCACCATGTCGATTTGAACGGGGATTATTTTCTAAACCATTGTCAAATGGTTGCAGCGCAGCACATGCAAAAATCGTTTTATGGATTAAGGTACAAATCGTCTCTGGCTTGCTTGAATTGCATATAATCGAGCGATATGGCAATCGCAGTTGCTGTTTATGGTTTATTTGGATATTTTTGTTATCAAGGCTAGGCATGATAATCAATTGACAAAATGGAGGTTCATATACACTAACCGACTTCACTTCATCACATGCAAATACAGCTACTTAGAATCCTGAACGTTAATTGTCCCCTATCTAGTTCGCATCTGGTACAAACAGAGATAACAAGAAAGACGGATAACTAAATAGAGATATATATAGAGATATATATATAGAGAGAGAGAGATATATATATATATATATATATATATATATATATATATATATATATATATATATATATATATATATATATATATATATATATATATATATATATATATATATATATATATATATATATATATATCATCTATATATATATATATATATATCATATATATATATATATATATTATAATATATATATAATATATATATATATATATATTCTCCTATATATATATATCCATACATATATATATATATATATATATATATATATATCATTATATTTATTATATATATACATATATATATATATACATATATATGTTTATGCATATATACATATATACATATATATATATACGCATATATATATATATATATATATATATATCCATGCATACATAACAATGCATATATAAATATATATATCTTTAAATATTTATATATATATATATATATATATATATATATATATACAAAAGTATGATACAAATATATCAAATAATTTATTGCGATCAAAATGACACATGAACGTGTGTCTACTTGACTGAAAGCCTTCCAGTGCTTTACGTGCGTTTATTAAATGTTATAAAAACATAAGATTATCCTGACCACATTATATGAGATATTAGTTGTCAGTTTACATGGCTATATTGCCACTAATACCGTATAACGTACGTTTATCCTACATGGACGCTTTGGAACCTTTATTTCACATATTGGGGTGACATTCTGTGCGAACGAAAATTACTGCAGACTGTGTGGCTAGTTTAATCCCCCCCCTTATGTTTTTGGTTCCTTTATTCACTGTTTAACTATCAACTCCTTAGTCGGCGTAATGAAGAGGTCTTTTTGCTGTTAGAGTTATCCCTTGCTGCTCTTTGAAAAAGTGAGCTCTAGAACGGGTATGAGGCCATTCTAATGCATATTGCATGTGCTAACTTGCTCTATGTGGAGGGCAACTTGAAAGGGAAAGAGCTATTAGTGAGAAACATAGATGTACTTTAAGTTAACAACGGAGTGTCATCAGACAGGATAACTGAACGTGACCGTTAACGTTGTTGAAACATTATGCTACGTGATCTAAGCTGAAAGACATAAAATCCAATTTTTCGGTCCCTTCGACAAAATGTTTCCCGAAATACACATCGTTTAGGACGAGCGGAATCGTGGATTGGTACGATGCCGCATAATGATCCTTCATTGGAAGTAAGGCGGGCTGGAAGCGTCGCCTCGTTACCTAAGCTGAAACATATGCGTCTCATGGTTTTGATAACTGTACTACTGGTACGGATTACCTGAAATGGTCATAAATCGTCCGGATCAATCCAGATTGTGCTCTCTTGCCAGAAATTGGTGGCGATAATCGCAAGTATGATGGTGATTTTGACTAGTAATGTTTCAGAGTTTTCCCATGCACCGATTGGTTTTATGTTCACGATAGCATCGTTTTCATTGATAATAAGTTCTTATTAATACCACCCCTCAACAAAAATGGAATACCAACATTTGCACTGATGATCAAACGTGCTGCTGTGACAAATAAAAAGGACCTGCCAACCACGATTTATGCATGATGTTGTTGTCATGCATTCCCTTGGTTAACCTTATGAGGTAGAACCTTTCTAGGCGGCCCTGCTAGCTCACCGGGCCATGTGTTTGTATTTCGCAGCGACCTAAAAATCCTCGGCCACAGCGACATAGGCTAGCAAAACAGGCGTTGATTGAGATTGGTTCAGATATGGCGTTTTACATGGCACACACAGTTTCTAAGAAATGGATTCATTTTCTCAATGGATAATCAGTGGTATATAGAACAATGTTCCCTACATTGTGTATTTCCATATCGGCATGATTAACTTTGTGTATGTAAGCTGGCATAATGCGAAAGGTTCATAACCAAAGCAATATTGCTATATATTTGATATCGATTGCACGAGTGCTGTATACGATTGCGAATCAAATCAACGATATGTTATAAACTGTATTTTTTTTCAGTTCATTTGTGTGAGTTTATTCGTAATATCTGCGTTAATGGTAGCTATTGGCAGATATATTTGCTTGCGTGTGTTGGTATTTAGTGCCAATTCAGATATTACCTTTCAATTCGAATAACTACAAAGCAACTGACAGTTGTCGTGACGCAGCAATTACTTAACATATGTGGGAATGGGCGAAATTATCAATGAGGCGGTATTCAGGTGAGACTCCACTTTATAACGGATATCATAGTTCGTTTAGGTAACTTTTCACACCTTACACCTCATCACCTCCGCTATGTCTGGTTACGATGGCGGATGTTCTTCATTATGACCTATTTATAACCTCTATGACAACCCAGGTCATTTATAAACCGAAACATGCTACAATTGAGGGACATTGTATGTGGCAATACAAATCGTATTTACTCCAGCAATGCCATTGTAATCGAATCAAGCTCCTTTCTGTAGAGATCTTCATGCTTTGGTTATCATAGGTTTTGCGATGAGTTGCATTCGAGTCGGTCAGATCATAATTGGAGAGTTTTCTACCATGTACAAATCAAGATTGACCCCAGTAGCGATCTGCAATGGTCACTAGAAGAAATATAATCATGTGAACTTCATCCAGGTCCCATGGTACATGTCGGAAATCCGACTCTGTCAACGTAAATCAACGTTAAGAGTTCTCTATATATTCCATGAGCGAACACTGAAATTGAAATAATCATATGGATGGTTACATATGCCAGGAATATAAATACAAAACGATGAATATTTGCATTCTCATTAAAGCCAGCTATTTCTAACGTAAATACTACTGTTGGACCGTCCATACGTAAGAGAGGCTAAAATGAGGGAGTTAACGGAGCTGATTGTCAATTTGTAATGTAAATGGTGATGCGTGGGGATGCGTCATACCATCCATACTCTGATAACCCAGTCCATCACAAAAAAAGTAAAACAACTGCGTCGGTGATGATGAAAAATTGTGCAGCCAAAAAATACAATGTCACAGTGCCGATAATAGACTTTGTATATTTCGCATTGTTGTCACAAAATGTACTTATCATGTTATCTGATAACTCGTATTGATAAGTAATTATCAATATAAAACGTATGAGTTCTATTTAGAAACTTTCAATCATAACATTTGTCGATGTTAATGTGCTGTTAATAGCTAACAGTAGTCGCCTTCATTAAGATCAGGTGTAATGTAGCAACATTTCTATACGACGTTTATATATAACAACATTGTGCCCGGTTTGGTCTATCATGAGTCCTCCTTTTATCTTACTCCAATTGTGCTACTTCATTGGTATTGAATACATTGCTATTTATCCTCCCAACCAATTATCATATGTCAGTAATTTAGCCAGCGGATCGTCATCATGAGTATAATACGCCGTGATAAATGAGCAGCTTGCGACGATCAAGAGGCTGGTTGTCATAGGACTATCTATTTCTTCCTTTATAACGCATAAAAATACTCCAGAAATCACCCACATGATAGAAATTTGATCATAACTAAATAGCTATATGCTAAATGTAACTGTTGTTTAATATAGATCACGACGGGGTAATTACCGGTGTTTTAGTGGAGCAACTACACCGTCAAATCTATTCTTACACGTATCAATCATCCCCAGCTAATTAAAACGACGATGTGCGTTTATCTTTTTTGTTTGTGATAAGCAATATATTAAATTGCGCATTCTATCCTTATTTGTTTCTTCGATAAATTGACTGGCTGAATAACGACAATATGTCGACGTATGCTGCTTTTCAGATCTTGAAGCCTGCATCTGTTGTGGCAAACTACAATTAATTTGATCAAATGAGACAATACCAACTTCGGAGACCAAGGTGCGGTAGGCTTAGATGTTAGATTTGCACCTTACATGGATCAACAAACATGTAACCATATCCCCCAAAACAGTTATGAAATAATAAAATGCGACAAATGTGACATGGAGTTGTAGTTTCATGAGTAACAATGTCAACGACCAGCATTACCATACAATTATATTGTCAGACTGCATATATATATAGAATTTATTTCGAACATATAAACGTACAGATTTGTAAAAAAATCAGTCCAAGAGCGAAATGAAGATTAACAGCCTAACGTGCAAATTGTAGACAGAAGTTCGTCAATTTCCTGTGGGGTGAGAATCGAAATTGCTCGCCCATCCCGTTGCATAATGAGCTCTCTTAATAATGAAATAGTGTTTAACACATTACTGTCAATTTCATTCTCACTCAACCTGAGTAGGTACTCATTCGGCGTGATTTCTGCTGAGAAAATAGCGTTAGTACTGATACCAATGGTGGACATTACAATTCTCAGATTGCAAGCAAAAGTGGAATAACTAAATGCGCAGAGTCTGCTCACAAAGGACAACACATTGTTACCACTGCTTATGCATTTACATAGAAACATGATATAGCGCTTCATGGATTGTTTAATGGTTGGTTGTTGACCTGTCAAAAGATGCAAGTATATGGAACGCGTTTGTGGATGGAGCTTACAGACACGCCTAATACATTTTCGCCAAGTTCGGCAAAAAACCTCTATGTGTCGGTGGTCTAAACTCCATAAGAGAGAGCAATAAAAACTTGTACAGAAACAGTTGAACAACTTTCTCACATCCACATTGCAAGCCCCAAACCTTGACATCAACAAATGTGTGTGACATTAAATTATAACATGCTACATTCATATTATTAGTATTACAGTCCTTACCGACATAGGTACCAAGATGCAAAGCATTTTCTCTAATAGGAATAGTGCAACCATTTAGCTTTAAATTTACAGCGCACTTCGTTGAGTTGAAAACCACACTATACTCAGCCGCCAATTGCTCATATATTTCAATCATTATCTTGGCGGCGGTCAATGAGGGTGCAATTAACGACCGATCATCAGCATAACCAAGTGCCCCAACAAATTCATGACCAATATGACCTCCAACTTTAGTGTGTGACAGACGGGTGAGTAGCACATCCATATAAACGCAGAATAGAATCGGAGACAGAACTGCGCCCTGCTTCACGCCGTTTGTACAGCTAAAGCTGTCCGAAATTTCATTATCCCTTTGCACGCGCAATCTTTGCTGCGTATACATGTTTACATCATCTTAGCTGTGGTAGGACACATGCCTCGCTTGCGTAACAGCATAAAGAGCTTCATATAATCAACGCGATGAAAAGCCTTAGAGGCATCTAATAACATCACATAACATGGAGAGCCTTGACCAACATAGTAATCAATTACCTCTTTGAGAACAAATGTACATTGCGCCGTCGAACGAGATGGTTTGAATCCGAATTGCAAGTTACTTGTCTGAAGAATATCAGCATAAGATTCAATCAAAATATTGTCAAGAAATTTCTCTACTACGTTACTGATGGCTATGGATTGGTAGTTTTCGCTTACATTCATCGATTTTTGTTCCTATTCTTGGGGATAGGGACGATAGCAACATGCCCACGGGGGAATACATATGTGACATCATGACGCTAAATAACAATGACAAATGGATATACAGTTCATCGCAGACATTTATGATATCATCAGATGAAAAATAGTTAATTGCATCCGATTTTCCTTTCTTTAGCCTACTCACTGCCCTTTCCACTTGATCTACATTAACATAGTGAACAGCGGTACAATTGCCCATGTTGCACTGGCAATGGATATCCATTGAGAGCAGCTCCTGAACTTCTGACAGTTCAGCTTCGTCGTAAGAAACGCTATTATATAATTCTTTATATTTGTCTTTAAACCAAGCGCAGATAGCTTCGTCCCCATGAACATTATCAATGAGAGACGGCACAGCTGCCGATTTTTGAGTTTTCGTATTTACCTCCTGCCAGAAATCCCGCTCATGATTATTGAGCAGAGCGTTCACCATGCGACCTACCGCATATTGTTTTGTTTGCGGATTACGCTGCGTGAAACACGCTTGTAACCCCTTTTAGCTTTGCATTTAATGTCTTTAAGGATTCCAACACAAGGGCTCCCATTTTCAACCCATAAACGTGACCAGAATATCTATCTTTCTTTAGCAAGAGCGACAAATTCGCCCCAACCCGCTATTCTCTTTCGGCCACCTTTTGCCAACGAGCTGTGGATTCCAGCTTGTACACATGCATTGATTAGATCATAGAAATATTTGTCAATCATTTCATTATGCGTTTTACAACCAGATATGGTACATGTCGCAACATATGTTGGTAGTTTGACATTTGACAAAAAACCGCTCAAGTAGCGTTTATAACTGCTGATGCCGTTTTCTTCTGCAATAGACCACTTAATCTTACAGGATATGCTGCGTTTCGGTTTACCTGATAAACAGGGCTATGGTCAGATAAATTGTATTTCGTGAGCTATTGCGTCTAAACTCAGTGTTAAGGTCACCTCCTAGAACCACGAAATCCACATCAGATTTGGCGTTGATGATAGTATGGACATCATTAAAAATTTCACTATAGATATTGTTACATGGAGTTGAAGATGACACATCGCACGGCATGTACACATTTATAACTAAAATTGAAGCAGATCGACCGTCACAATTTACAGTAACAACACAAGCATTGCACCTGACACTATTACATTGCACAAGACGGATTGAAAACATCGAATCCCGCTTATGCAGAAGTGCAAAGCCTCCATATGGTCTCCCCTTGAGAACCCGAAATGAATCTATACCAGACACCCCAGCCATAATTATACCATCTAATTTAGTATATTGACTAATATAACAAAACATATGCTTCTAAGTAAGCTGTTGACATAGACATGCATTTTCCAAATTTATCACACCGGCTCAGTAGATTAATTTACAAATGCATTTTCATCATTTGGCAGATCCGTTACTGAGATATAAGACTTTTTAAAAATAATACGAAGTCCAGATCTTCATTTTCATTATCACCTTACTGATGATCATCGTGATCATCTTCCTGTTAATAATCACCATCCTCATCATTAACGTTACCATTATTATCAATCAATTAATGATCTTCACCATTAGCATTATCATCATCAAACTCAACATAATCACAATCATTTTACTTATCCTATTCATAATTGTACAATATCACGGCACGAAAGTTGCAGCACCTGGGAAGACGTAGCTGTGTATGATGATCAGAAAAAAAGTAACTTAATACGCAACTCACCAGGAGATTAATATTGTTAATATGACAGGTGAGCTGATGTATTCGTTACACTGAACGACTTGTAAGAAACCAGATATGAATGAGGGAAACTGAAGTAAATTCGATGCTTGAAATAGTATATTTCAGTCATCATGAATGTGTGGCGATTCTTTTTGCGATTTTTAACAGTCGCCATATAAGTGCCTATATTTGTTAGGCTGTGTGCAAAATATGGCATTTTCAATACAGTCAGCTTTCCGTTGTAGAAAACATTTGAAATTAAAGAACCTGTAGGATGACAGCACACAGACCATCAGATCACATTCTGTTTGCTTGCTTATGTTTATAGTCCTCTGCAGCTAGTCAATTAATCACACTATGGTCTTTGACGGCGTGATACAGTTTGCCGCCGCCCTGTTCAAACATTAATACAAATTTCCGATGTCCAATATGCTGGCCATAGAACCCGTATTCGCAGGGTTGTATAAGTTTATTTGCGTGTTAGTAGTCGACGCATGAACTGAATTAGTGATTTCGACGCCTGAACACGCTCGAATACACGGACCTGCATTGTAGTGTTCCAAACATATGTAGACGAGATTCATTATGTATGGAATAGGATAGCTTAATACTGCGAGTCATATTATACTGTTGTATTGTGCTTTGTTACGTACGGTAAGCCGATAAGATCCCCGTGTGATCTTATACACTCAGCAGAGCTCGAGATAGGAAATGTCGATGTGTGTCGTCGCATCGATTGCTAAATAGATGAGAAACGTCGCTACATTGTTTGGAAAGTGTTGCATGGATATACCAGAAAGTCCTTCATGACGATCAGCAGCGTTTTCATAAGCTACAGCATTCGTATATCTGGAGAATCGATATATAGATCTGGCTTTGAATTATTTCATTGCTGCTTCTGAAACCACTAGTTAAACTTACAGTGATGGAAACGAACATAGACAATTCCTACATTGCAAGTCCGCAGTGCTTAATTGCGTTTGTTAGACGAGACTGACTAATGGGAAAAACAGCCTGACTACGGTACATCCTGATATGCGCTGGTTTCTCTCTTTTGCTTCGTCAATTTGTTTGGTAATTGGAAAGTAACAAGCTGGTCTTTTTACAACGTAACGTTAATCTCGAAGCGAAGAGAATAAAAATGCCTTTAGCTCTACCGATTAAACACAATCAAGTTGAAGTGTGACAGATGTATATGCTTACCAGAACTTGTATGAGAGCCACTGTACCTGAAAACTGGCCTGTCGAGTAGATGTGTAAAAAGTATAGGTTTGATTGATGAGAGGAATTATTTGCGACATGTAGACCATAAACAAGGTGTTGCAAGATAATTAGAAATGATATGGAAGTAAGTATGCCTCTCCCGTATTTGTTAAATATCATTTCGTATATATACAGCCCTGTTTAGCTCATTAAAGTTTGGCATTTCAATCATGCGACGCGGACATCGTACAGTAATACGTGACAGACTTGATGTTCTGGCACAACATTAACTTCTGTAATGTATATTTCATTCCACAATTTCACATATCTTGCAAAGGTTTTACATTTTTATGTTGACGTAAATGGTTTCGTTTGTTTTAACATCACTTACCTTTCTTATCCCATTAAAATCCTGATCAAATAGCCGACATGAGTTAGTGGCAGTCTTCGACGTATGATACACGCGAACCATTTACTATCCTGTTCGAGTATTAAAGAGCAAAGAAAATAATCCAATGAAGTGATAGGCCTACAACTGCGCTGTATGTATAGCAATTAGCATTGTAATCAAGCACAAAGTACATTCTTGCATAAATTACCTGTACTGGTGCCATCTTCCTATCATCACACATATTGATTTTTTTTATATAATAGATATGACGGGTGCCGGGTTTTGTAATACTGTGCGCATCCTTAGACCAACCAAAATACCTCAATTGTTCATCGTGTGAATACACAGGTTGTCTTGTTCTATATTGTGGTTTTATGGCTTATGGTTACCTCATCATTTTACAACTTATTTTCATTTTGTCCATCAAGCTAAATAACTAGAGAGACTTTACTGAATAATGCATGGATCTGCTCTTTGCAGCATATTGCAAAAATAATAAATCGGGTTATTCGCTGAGAATCACCCTATATCCGTTGGTTATAAAAATGGGAAGAGTTACAGTTACATCTGCGTATGTTATAAAGTACACTTTGAATGCAATAAGGCAGTTGTGCTTTCATATTGTGTCGAAAGTATCTGCAGCGTTGTGTAACTATTTGTAAGCTGACCCGGAGTGATTCAATACGGCTTACAGAGGTCACAATATTAGTAAAATTTTGTGGAGGCTTAATAACGATTAAGCAATGTGCATATGCGTATGTCATGCTAAACTAAGCTGGCTCTGTAGTTTACAGTACGCAGTGATATTGCTAAAGCAACAGAGCTAGTGAGCTAATACATTTGTGCTCAAATTATCTGAACGAGTAGCCCTCATATTCTGCTTTCTGCTGCAATCAGTGGCTATCAGTTCATTTTGATATTAGCCAATTGCTGAATGAGTGTTATGAAAACGTGCTTATTGAATGTGAAACCGGATCGTTAATATAGTTATTAACTACTTCTTTGTATAACCGTAGCCGAGGTAGCCACATACATAAATATTCACAGTATTAATGAAATTATGATAATGAGCAACTCATTTGGGGGTATTTGGTTACCAAAAAGTTTTCATAAATCTTTCAACTAACCTTAACAACTTGTTAGTGGGGCATCTGCAATGATTTTGAGCAAACAGGCTGAAGACAGCGCGAAATGTGTTAGACAGGAACACAAATTCTATACAGCCCTTTTCAGACAAAACAGACGTCGTGTTCCAGCTACTCGTTTGTAAACGGGGTAGCGACCTGATAATGGATACCTGTCGGCTCATCATGAAAGATGAGGATTCTATTTTCACGTTTTCAACATGATTCACCAATATATTTGGCGTATGTCATGTTTGTAGGATTGATGGACTTCTGTATACATGGACATATGTGCCTTGGGACAGCAATAACATTTACATAGATTAAAACTCGACGTGTATGCATATGTTTATTTCTCACAATGACCTTGTAATTCATTCACTTGATCATTCGTTACATCTATCAATCGCCGACAGCCAACTACTAGCCTCCTATAAAATTACACCTAATAAATGCACCGCTTCGTGCTGTACGAATATAGACTTGAGCAGGTGATATAGCTTCTAGGAACAATGAATGAGATCAAGTACATTTGATAGAATAATAAGATAGCGCTGGACAAATATATTTAGGAGCTCGCGTGTGTAGGTTGGTATGCAAGTGTGAAGACAGTACAATGGAAGGGAAATGTTGGGTGTTAGTGTTGGCGCTTGTCGCTCTCTCTCACCAGAAGTCCTACGATGGGCATGTCGCTATATCAGTCCAAATGTCGTGCCGAAGAGTGGACTACTTAAATATGACGAAACTTCTAGCGTTAGTTGAGTCGTCGCTTGTCTGTCGATAATGATTATGTCGTATTATTTATATTTAGTATCGTCTCATTCTAATCCGGCCTCCTAAATTGACACATTGATGGCTCTAACACGCATCTACTGTATATTTAAGTTGATCGTTCGGCTATTCCTGAATACTGAGTAAAGTGTAACTGTTATGCGAAATTCTACAACTCCGGATATTAAAAGCGTCCTTATTTGATAATAGTCCCATTTCCTGATGCTGATTTCTCAGGAACATTTCATGAAAAACTGGTGGTCGTTTGATAAACAACACACAGTTCTAAGACACAGCGTCATAGGTTGAGAAATGTGATTGCCATGAATCAGGCACGGATTGCATGAAATGTTTGTCAACCCATCCCATCAATGTGGATCTTGTTGATATTAAAGTTAGTTGATGATAATGATGAAATGACTGAGGCAATGGTGATTTTAACTTAAAACATTTCATCGGTTGCTATGCCTCAATGGATGATATTAATATGGTGATGATGTTATACTATGTCGCCATCTCCTGGACTTAAATCGCACAAAGTACCTCCGTCTAGGAAGTGTGATTGAGGTGGATTTGTTTATTATTTAACAAATCGTCCCTAAAGCAGTCGTCATTCGTTCGGGGGACATCGTCAGTTAAGCAGTGGCTTATGAGCGTGTGACAAGCTGGGATTGTGACGAGAAGCTCGATTGCCCGTATAATGCACCTGTCTCTTCAGCGTTTGAAGCTATGTGAGTCAACTAATGATGATCAAAGTGTTAACATTATCAAAGGGTTCAATGGTGTGTCGCCCTTTAAACTAACAACGTAATCGGTGCTATTCGTGACCCTCTAATGAATCACAATATGGCACATTGGATTGTTACAGGTTGCCAATCATTACCTGGCAAGTAATATTTCTTGTTTTTGCAGCCGCTGTCTAGTTACTTGGCCACCCACCATGGATAAAAACAAATTATACCCGACTAGTGTATGTTTTAATCGAAGAAATTTCAACTGGCGACGTTTATATTGAACCAATTGCAATTAACCTTTGAACGAACAGCGCGTTCAATGTGTTTAGGATTGTGTGTTATAATCAATTGACCAAGCGTCCGTTCGATGACGGGTGACCTATCAGCAGTGGCACCATGCAGATGAATCTCGGGTCAATCATTGAGGGATTAGATCAATACGAGAGATATGCTAGCAAGCTCACCGATGGAAAACTACAAATTCTCAAAACAACTTAACCAAGATCAAGTTCGAATAATGTGTCTGATATGAGAACTGAAAATGAGCTTGCAATTACCATGCCTGACAATTTCTATGCTGACTCCAGCCTTCATAGTCGTAGGGTTATCCGCTTGAGTCCGCGTTCACTATTGAACTTCATTAATGTTATTCCTGTCATAGACTACAAACACTTATTTATATAGTTGATCCCTGTGGCCAATACCAAGATTTGTCTCCGCGTTATGTGGCATGGTTAATAATTGGTCAGAGATACTTAACCAAGCATGTGCTTAATGTCGACTACTATATGCGATGTAACATGTTCACGATGACATCATTACATATTATTTATCCACCCTGTTCCCGTCTGTGTGTGTGCATTTGCAATTCGTTGGGGATGCTTGATTGTCACTGTAGGCGTACAAGCTATTCATTTAAATGTATCGTTGCTGCAGAAAATCGTTTCCCCAAGTGAAATTATTATTGATAGCTCAGGCAACGGGTGGTTAGGTCCTCATGTGCGATGCTACCTTATGTAATAATCGACGCCATTAAGGTGAGCCCTAAACGCAGCCTTGTTAACTACCCAGGCCACATTTTCCCATTACTTAACGACGCGGGAAGTCTCAACAACAAAGAGTGTATGTGTTGCTTCAGACATGCTCATGTATGGCGACATGCATTTCGGAAACACTTGCTTTGATGTGGATCACGGATAATCAGTAGAGCGACATTTACGATAATGATGGTTACAATACCAACAATGTTTACCGTACAGATATTTGATGGCAAAAGGCAAATTGTTCCGAGCCTATCAAAATATAGAAATACATGTTAATTTGAATACGATAGAGTTACTGATTGTGTAATGAAAATATTATTATGGATTAAGTCCTGCACGGGGATTTGATAACCGTCGATATAGCAAGGGCACATTAATTTTTACATTGTGCGATGCGGGTCGCTCAGTCAATTGTTTAATTTTTGTTTATTTTATTCTGCTATGTGTCAGCGGCTGATAATCTATATCTGTCTCCAATTTCTTTGCGCACATATACGCCAGGTTGTTAACTATATTTAGGGTTACTGTGGTTTTCATCAACGGTCGAAAATAACGCGAGAGCTACTTGTATGCTGAATTATATATAACCATTTAAAAATGCTTTGCAATAGCCAAAACCATTTGAGTCACTGGTGAGTCTTAACCGTATTTAGGTGTGACATGCCAATTAAAACTTTGTCTGTGTTATCACATAACTATGGATTTGCATGTATCTTTTGACATTTGCGAAGTTATGAATATAGTGATTTAAATCAGGACCATCTGGGCAGTAATACCACTTTGCACAAATACGCCTGCATTAATATAGCTAGCTATGGCCTTACACCAGAGACCTGGCATTTATGTTTGATATGAATTAACCACATGTATAATCCCATCGGTCGCCAATGTGGCAGCCCTGAATATGTTGAGGAGGAACTCTAGTCACATGTGTGACTTATTGAACTTATTACCGTTTCAAACAAAAATATCATCACAATGGTCAAAATCACCCGCGAATGTACCGGTATAATGTACCGTTATAATTGTGATGAATGTCAACTGTGATTAAATGATGAAGCTGTTATTATGCACCATGTGACCAAAATCAGCACGTCGCAGTCAGACATTTGCAGCTGACCGAATGCAATATGTTTGATGGTTACACTGACCAATTCAGTTAGTTTTAAATTAAAGTTAGATGATAGCAAAGTGCCATTGGAATAGTAATCAAGTCCACGCCCATCTTTAGTCACGAATATCTATGCCATTATAGAAGAAGAAATAACTCCTCATTTCAAGCTCATATTGAGATGATTTGAAGTTGAAGCTGCTCGTTCCTCTGTGTATTACCTCTTAAAAAAGCTGCTTAAGCTCGGGTGTTAAAATATCTATATAACAAAAAGTCAACGACTCTCGGCGAAATAAGCAGTGGGAATACTCTGAGCCGCGACGACTATAAATAAACCTCACCATCGTTTAATTATATTGAAATGCTTCAGCCAGAATTTCACTACTTGGTGGCACTTTACATTTATCAAATTTATCTTGTCTAAATGGTCATCTTGATTGAACGTCGACCAACCGCATTATTAGTATGAGGTTCATTAATGTAAGGGAATAAGTAATAAGTTTGAGTTAAGGCTTCTGAAAATGAATCAGCATAAACAGAAATTCTAAAGATAAGCAGTTCATACCAAAATTCACAAATCACTGTAATATAGCACATGATGACGTATTCAAAAGTCATTGTTGTAATTAATTGTAATCCATGTAATCACGAAAGCGAATAAATGAAGGGTGTAATCGTAACTAGTTACTTTGACCTTTTTTCTTCAACAGAAGTTCCATCATTTGTTCTGTCGGAAATTATATTGGCCAACTAGTGTTGTATAAGAAACCAATTAGTTGAAAAACTCGCTGTCCCACAAATCACTTTAGATATAGAGCAGGGTAACAGCCTTTTATATAAGACTAAAGAGGCCAATATTCTGTGTGCAATTAAATTGATTTGTTGCTGAGTAACTTATTTACGAGGACAACTGCTCTCTTTTGATCCTCGCATCCGTCTCGATTTGGTGCCAGCAAACCTAGGTCATAATAGTAATTCGCCATTGTTACCAATGCATCAAAGCGTTCCCTCATTAACTCATATCTTTTGTGTTAAGATAGCGAAGTATCTTCTTTCAGAATAGTTTTATACACATTCGCAACAAACTATAGGGCAAATGGATGTGCATATGGCATTTTTCGCTTGCGGAATCCTGTTGCTATCGAGGTATGTAAGTCTGTAATAGTTACCCTACTGTAACTTTGCATTCCGTTTTCTATCATCTTACCTGCATAGTCTAAGACCAGCAAGGAACATTACTGAATTGCGGTTAATATCATCTTACAGCGTGTCGGATTTATTAAACACGGCATCTCCACTGCGTCAACAATACTTTAGACACGCTGTAAATACATTTGCTCTCATTTACCCTTTGTGATCCAAGTGATTAGTCACCAGATGCGTCTGTGCATGTATCACTTAGTTCAAATGATTAATTCGCTCATTATCCCCGAAAATTACACATTTCTATCGGTGGCTTTCATATATGAAGGAATATAACTCATCGGGTCACCGTGAAACGGTTGTCAGTTACAAAACCAACTGCTAGGCCTTTATCTCAGCAAACGTATTGTAACATCACAATATTATTAAAAAATCACTTTTTAAGTGCGATAGCAAATAGTGCATTCGAACGATCGTGGCACAGTCAATAGTCCTCAAATAGTATCTCACTGCATGTTGCAGATATCATCGAGCCTATGGATCATCGGGACACAGTGTTTGATGCCGATGTCGGGTGTCATGTGTTTTGGTGCGTTTGCAGCACTGGATGTATCACACGGTGACAAGTGTTTGCTGACTTACGGCGCAAAAATGTCTATCATGGTGTACTTGTTATTTCATCTGAAGTACGCTATGGTACACGGGTCGCTCATCGATGAGCGTTTCTTCTTACATTTTGCAGAATTGGCCACTTACAAATGACATGAATTAAAACATTGTTTACACCGTAGCTATTTGGTATGTAGGTGGGTTTGTTATGCATGGACTGTTTGGTTCTCGCAAGTTATTATGCGAGATGGACATAACATGTTAATGTACATAACGATACCCAAAGATAATAATTGATGCTTTTTATTGTAATATGCTCTGAATTGCATGATGGATTATAGTAATTGCGTGCGTCAGACATAAATCAATCATAACCTTCAGGCGTTGCGCTTCTTTTGAACAACCTATTACGTTATAGCAATGACGGTATGCACAGATCATTTCCCATTACGGTATCGTTTTTCCCATCTCGCTGCATAATTGGCTGCATATTATCAATAGTCAAGCAGCCTGTCACTTGCAGACAGGCAGGGTGTTTCTCGAGCGGTATTTCTGCTGAAGTAAAGCAACGTCCTTCCACACATCAGCACGTGACTTTAATCAAATGCAATCTATTAAAATTAATTTTCTAAAGCGAAAATAATTTTTTATCTGCCACACATTCACAAAAGAAAGGCCTATTACCAGCTAAATACATTCCAGCACACTGTGAAGAGTTTATATTAGTTTGGGCTGCAACACCAAGCATGCTTATAAACAGTTGTAGAGTTTGCAGTTGATTGATAGGCAGCAAACACGTAGATTGTTGTATCCAGTCTACTTTAGAGCTATGGTGAAAGCTATCGGATATTTCAATACCCACCAATGCTGCCAATATGTGTATTACCTTGGTCGCGGACAAAGAAGGGATACTGAGATCGTTAGACATCATAAAACCCCATTGCTATAGTAAACCAAGAATCTATTATGGATATCTCTTTTAATCATTTCTGAACGTTGAAATAACCATAACCATTGGTAACCTACTCGTTCTGCAGACGCAAAGCATCCGTTGTATAGATGTGAACACAATATATATTTACCTCCCTGCCATAATCTCCCCGTTTCAGCAGCTGTGCGGCCACGACCCAAGATTGTGCTAAATGTCGTACAGTTTGTTGGAGATGAAATAACAACACTCATGCAGCCATTTAAGGCTGAAGATAACTGACGAAGTCGCCTTCAAGTAGACATTCTCAACTGACTCGTTACAGCTCAGCTAATATTGATTTCTCTTTTCTCTCGCCGCCACCGATGTCCTTCTCTGTCCTAACAATGAGAGCCGTTTAACTAGCCGTATAATGAAATTAAGCCATATTATTTCATGGTGGTCGGAGGAGCATAAACAAGGGAATTTACTTAAGTATCATCAGCAACGTAATGGGTATCGCAGGTAAGTTACTCTAAACTGAGCGCTTCAGTGGAATCTAGCGTCGGGTTTAGGGTCAGGCTCCATCGATCCGAACATGATGCGAAGGAAAATACACGTGACTGGCAAACAAAGTTCAATACCAGTTTTACTGACTACGGTAATATGCCAAGTAACAACTTGCTTAAAACCTGTGGGCCATACGTATCAAGACGAAAACGAATTGACACGAATACAAGCAACGCAGTTTCGATCACCAGTAAGTTAAGTAAGTAAGTTTAGCATGCTGTGTTAAAATTTGTTTTTACGACTGCTGAATAGCGTAAATCTCTTAAACTCTCTGCTATCAAGTCTTTTTGACTCGAAACAACTATTTATAGCAACCCTTGTAATGCATATAAAACGACGGTATTTGCTGGAGAACCATTGTCAATATGACACTTTGTGGTATTGAATATATGTGGAATTATTAACATTCACCGCATGTAACATTGACCGATAATGAACGCTTTTCTTACGTAATTTAGATCAGGCTATAATCAGGGTAAATCTATTAAATAGGGGATTATTCTACTAACATTAAAGGTGTCCCTTTCCAAAGCCATTTGTCTCTTATCTCTGGCTTCTATTGCTAGGCCATCGACAGGATCCCTAGTGTCTAGCATCTCAGAATCGCGGAAGACAAATAATATTCTCAATCCTAAATATTCCTAACGCTAGTTGTTCCAGATGCATGTTGATACCGAGAGTTCTTCTGGATCGGTCGGAAAAAGATTGTATCCTGTTGGTCCCAATAATGTTCTTGCCGTTGAGAGCAACGAAGTTGGTGATCGGTGTACCACTTCTTATTTAACATTCCTGGTTTACATCGCATATGCGATGCTTAGTCACAACACCTACCAAATGTTACTTATGGTATTACCCACCCACATTCATAACGTAAACGAGTATCGCTCTTATGTTGTCATCCTTGTTATCCCGTCTGTGTTTTCTGAAATGTGATTACAACATATTCAATATTTCCATAAATCTAGCTCTCAGTTAAAACGACAACATCTGGTGCACCACAACAAACTGCTATCCCCATTGTTGCAAGTAATTTACAATTCTCCGAATGAGGGTCTCAGATGCTTCCATTGCCCTGCTGTGCTTGCTCGAAAGTCATTTTACACAGCTAAACAACGGATGATTCTTCATTACAATCTCTCGAAACACGCCACCGCAGTAAGACTTTTGTTCGAATAAGTAAGCGATCGGCTATATGAATGATCTTCCTGATGCTGTCACTAAAGTTTTTGTCGCGGAAAAGTTCTACTGCGTGTATATAATCAATGTTGGTCTATATCTTAAAACCTCATGACATTAACCCCAATAAATAGCATTTCTTCAAATAATATTGTTCTTATGTGCAATACACTAATGATTGGTTGAAATAATGCAAGCTAGCTGTAGTTTTATCAATGGTAATGATGATAACAGGTAAATGCATGAACATGGAAAATCTAAAAAAAGGTAAACTTTACAAAGGGCACTAGACGGCAAATACCTGATTCGGGGTGGATCAATCGCAACCTTAGTTTAAAGGGTTTAACCTTATGAATTTGTATCTATGTTTTGGCATCATGTTTTTTTGTTTGTTCGAATGGAAGTCATTGATAGCAACTTAGGCTATACCCGACTAGCAGTGAGTGTAACTCTGAGGGTGGTCACTGCCAGGGAGAACGTCCTCCTCAGAAGATCTTTTACATTCCTTAAAGAGATGGGACCACCATTTAACGGAATCTTTCGATTCAGGACTAGCCAGTCAGGTTGTTACACCTGGGGTTCAAACCCATACCAAGACGAAGCTGTAAACCACTACGAGACGGGGAATGGCTTATTTTGTCATTAATTAAGGTTGGTGCCTTTCATTTGAGAGTTTGCACCACATTAGCCACCTATGCCGCTAGCTAATTACACGCTGTTGTTTGGGCTCCGAAATGCTACTATTCAGGGTCCATCTGAACAGGTGTTCTAAGTACAAGATGTTTAAGAGCGTATAATTATCAACTGGAATAAGTTCAAAGCATCGGAAGCCGTTCAATTTCCGCTATGAATAAACATCGAGCTGTGCAAAGTGAGCATACTTGAATAACAGGTAGCTGTCAAAAAGGGGTTTAAACTAAAATTACTTGGTATTCACATGTAATCCTGGCAAGTAAACCAGTCATTGCAGTTGTTATTTACCCTGTTGACAAATATTGGAGAAATGGCCTTGCATACTCATCAATGCTTGAACGTGTTTTGGCCATGACCCTTTTCAAGTAGTTACATTGATTATGCATGATTTGTTAGGAATCTGCTTATTACAAAGAAGTTTGACACGGAATGTAACGATACATTTCAGGGCAGTCAAATTAGCAAGAAGCAACGTCATTCCCATCAGGTACTGTCTTATGTATTGAAAGGCAGTCAAATTTGCATGAGACTATCACATTACCACCAGGTGCTACCCCATGTATTGCTTGGCAGTCAAATTAACATAAGGGTACTGCATTACAATTATGTGCTGTCCCATGTATTGAGAAGCTGTTTAATTAGTTTAAACCTTGTCAGGTACTGAGGTTATAGCACCTCGGTGGTGATTATTTCCGTTTTGTTTCTTGCATCTGTATTTCTATTACAGTTTCAGATACACTTCAGAATGTGGACTTTAAATTATATCACTGTGCACCCCTGTAAAGGTCAACCAGACCATTACAAATAAAATGAGGGGAGCGCTACTCACACCAATACGTGCTTTGTACAGTTGTATGAAATACACTATCAATATTTGTTTTATATTTTTTAGACGAACAATACATCAGGGTACAGAAAAGCAAGACTAAATGGCTAGGTCATATTCAACATATTAGAATTTGCTTATAGGTTTTAGAAAATCAATGCCTTCCGAATAAATATGATTAAAAGGTGTATTCGGATGTATTAAACGACGACTATTATAATGGATGTAGATTTAATCGTCAATTAACGATAACAAGGGCTTTAAAATACAATAGACGAATTGTATCAGTTAGCCCACAACATACTTCACAGTTAAACATAAACTTATTCCGTTTATTGGTGTTTCAAAATTATTCTCATTCCTATATGTCAAAACAAAAGGTATTTTAGCTCCATGACCAAATTCGTAAGATGAACTGTCAACTACTAAAGCTGCTCCGAATCGTTACCTACATATACCGATGAGCAGTACATAGTTATTTATTTTACATTCTAACATTAATGATTTCGCTGTTTCCATGATCTTATTGTCGTTTTACAGACACATTCTCAAACACATGGAGCCAGCGTGGTGCAGTGCATTCGGAAAAAAAATTCGAAATGAGATATCTGTATAGATACGTCAATTATGTAAAAAATAAAGAAGCCTCGCTCACGTTTCTCTGGTGACATTCATCAGAGCGACTGAGCGACGAGATGGCTGTGCGGGTCGGAACAAGATGGTTACTGCCTGATTAACTCGTATGATAGAAGCGCGCAAGTGTAAGGGACTCACCCACAAAAATCAGGCTTCTGTCTAATTCACTTCCCCACGTGCATTTTGATTCCTGTAAACAAACTAAAGAGCACACGAATAATTTAAAATAAATGCTTTCCCAGTTGACAGGGGTTTGCTCGAAACAGATCTTAAAAAAATCAAGCCGCATATTTCAAGCAAAATTTGGGTGAGGTACATCACCGACCGTTGATAAATCGACTAGAACAACAACTATATAGATATATATATATATATATATATATTATATATATATATATATATATATATATATATATATATATATATATATATATATATATATATATATATATATATGATGCATTCATATTTATAATATATATATATATAAATATAAATATATATGCATATATATAAATATATATAGATATAAATACATATTTATATATAATATATATATATATATATATCTATATATGAATAATTATATATATATGCGTATTTAGATATATGTATATTATATATATATATAAAACTATATATATAAGTATATATACAATAAATATATATAGATAGATATATATATATATATATATATATATATATATGCATTATATATATGTAAGTTTTTATAGATATATACATATAGATAGATATAGTAGATATATAGAGAGATATATATATGGAATCTATATATATATCTATATATATATATCTCTAGATATAGATAGAGATAGAGAGATATCATCTCTCTATATATAGAGATATATATAGAGAGATATATAGAGACAGAATATATAGATATATAGATAGAGAGATAGAGAGAGAGAGATATATATGAATATCTAGCATATATATATATATACGGATATATAGATATAGATATATATAGATATATAGAGATAGAGATTGATATATAGATATATATATAGGGCGTATGCAGCCATATCTATATATATCTCTCTATAGATATATCTATATATCTCTATATATATATATATATATATATATATATATATATATATATATATATATATATATATCTATATATTAACAATTTTCGGATTAGTCGAGGTGCCTTGAATCTATCAAAAAAGTCCAAGTAATTTTATGAGACATCAGTACAAAGCAGCATGATTCTAACAGGTGTCGTAATCGCATATTTTCCCGGGCTAGACGCGATTGAACTTTCTAAGCATAGCAATAAAATTATCAACGGTACAGCGCATGACAAGAAAGTAGCGCAATAAATATCTGTTCTCGACGAAATAAATTGCCATGTTCTATTATGCAGACGAATGTATCGCAGTGACTTGATTGTCACCCCGTATCGTGCATGGGTGCTTTAAACTAAACTCTCAAGGGCGTATGCAGCCACTGACCTCATATTACTAACTGGATTATGCCCTTCTAAGAAGTCCTCTATAGCAATTACTTCTGCCTTACCCGGAGGGCTATGTTGATTATATGCAGACAGCCCTGCAAGCTGTAGTCGATGAAAAGAAGAGACAATTTGCCAAGCAGCACTAGTAGGCTGGCCCTCACAACTTACACAACGCTAATTCATTAGAAGCATAAATATATATATAGAACGAATGTGTACCATGAATATATATATATATAGAGAGAGATTATATATATATATATATATATATATATATATATATATATATATATATATATATATATATATATATATATATATATATATATATATATATATATATATATATATATATATATATATATATATATATATATATAATACACATATATATCGATAGTAGATACTGGCTGGGAAAACAAATGCGAGTGCAATATATATATATCATATATCATATCGTGTCATGTATCTATAGAGATTATATATAGGGGGTATCAAAATATATAGATATCTAGAGATATAGAGATTAATATATAGATATATTCTCTATATATATATATATATAGATATATATATATATATATAGATATATGTCTATATACTAGAATATATAGAGATATATATATCTATATATATATATATATCGGTCTATATAAAAATATATATATATATATATATATATATATATATATATATATATATATATATATATATAATATATATATCGATAGCAGATACTGGCTGGGAAAACAAATGCGAGTGCAATATTAATAATCAATCACATCGTGTCATGTATCTAAGAGATTAATGGGGGTAATCAAAATGTATTTAAGTTTGCGTGTCATACGGTTCGGTGGAAAAAAACGTGGTTCTTACGATAAGTCATTTCTCCAAGTGCTTAGACCAGATATCTTCAATACTGCCATGATATCGCCTTGCGCTGTACGCCTTTGGGGAATATCGTTACATCAAGACTCGAAGCGACCTGTAATACCGACATGACGGCAAACTGATCATACTGCAGTGCACATATGGACGAACATCAACGCTGGTATTAGGACAGACTGCTGGCGGTTTGTAATATCATTGAGAGCATCATCCGGGGCGGACACGTTGGTGTACGCGTTTCATAGGAAAACGCATTGAATAGAAATTGAATGCCAATAACGCAGCGACTTTTATTATGCATATATGTGAAGTAGAAAATATATTACAATCTGTGTGTAGCGTTAATTAAGGGAAAAAGTAAAGAGATGCACATACAGTGTCAATAGCGTTAACAATGAAGAGCATTGATTGCGTCTGTTTTAAACGAAGCTTCACTGGGGAAGGCTATCCTCTTGACAGCCCTGTGCTGCTTTTCGGTGCGACAGCGACTATTAGGGCCATACTTAGAGTGTGAATATCACGATTCGGTCAATCACTCGTGTGGATTCCGATATGAAAGTAGCAGCTTATTGTGTCATGCTATATATTAGAAACGATTACGACGAGTTGATATTTGATGATCGCAATATATCACTACGAATCACTTGTGTTGCTGCAGACGGATTGATCCTCAAATAGGTTAAGAGCATCTAAAACAAATCAAAACCAGCAGGAACACCCAAGCAGAAGAATCTTCAGCTGCTTGCTTAACGACTGCCGCTTTGCGAAGGGTTACCGGATGTAATTATTCCTACCTTAAGCTGCACGAGGACATGTCTTGCTGGCTACGTGGTTTTTCGCTTGGGGCGCATATTAAAAAGATTTTCAATAGTTGACTTCCACCTTCGTGTTGCAATTGCAATGAAATATGCCACCCGCCTATGATGTGAAATATTTACCTTGAGTGAGTCATTATGTGGTCAGTTGTATGCCTATCAATAACCCGAAATAACAGGTACACTAGTGTTTTTTCATTGGACAGTGGCCTGTTTCTATTAAACAGTTTTATTTGAAAGTGTTTAACCTGCATTCAGAAATTATACACATCGAATGATTTTTGTTTTGCCATGTATTGACATAAGCTAACACCAAATTTCAAACGAGGGCTAGACGTGACGTGACATCTTTGTCGTTATACCAGCCGGAGGGTATCAATGAGTGATGGTAATGATTCTATAATATCACCTTCACCAAGGCCCCCACTCAGTCAAGGTCCCCTAGCCCCTTGGCTGTGGGACCTGTTTACATGTTTATGATATTCAATAGTCTCGCCAAGAGTCTAGGCTAGGATGCGGTCTTAAACTGATGCAGCATCCCAGAATTCGGGATGCTCCAATCAGAAGCCGTGTCTCTCGGTCACTCTCGGGTACTTTTGAGTCATTGTCTCTCATTGGTCAGTGTCACATTTTCCGAAGATTCGGCGCCATATTTGAATGTGACTGCTGGGGCGGGATAACAATTTTGCTATACGTTGTTAGCTACTGCTCTCGATGCAATGCTTGTAATGGGTCAGGGTTCGACACCAATGGTTGTCCGCTTGCCGGGACAAGTGATTTGTCATGTCGGACAAGTGACTTGCCAAGTCAACTTGTCCAACCGGAGGAGCGATTTTTATGAGCCGGGCACACATTCTACATCACCCCGATTTGTTGTTTTACGCTGAGCGGCACCGTTAATCACGCAGTGGGCGAGAGAAGCAGACACACAACTGGTCTCTTTAACTGACTGCATTACGTAAACATACTATCACGCAGCAAAGCGATTAAAGCGCTCATTATGGTGCCAATTTTAACTTTTGAGACGCCCCATAATTCCAGTGTGTTCTCATTGGACGCAGACCACATAAAACTGAGGGTGCGTATCACAAGCCAGTTTCATGAGCCAGACGCCCGCAACTAAGGTCAATCCGGGTCACAACCTTTGAGTTGATTGGTCACGAAGATTAACGAACGTGTCTAATGAATATTCGGACACATCAGTTTTAGACCTTGTCTTGTCGTAGACTCTGGGGCGAGAAGCGTAGCGGAACCCTTAAAGTCTGGAACGCAGACTAGCCCCCACTGCTCCTTTTGTGAACTGTTCAAACATCGCATCTCTTTATCAACATGACTAAGACTGCAATGTTGCTGCCTAACAATTTGGAGTCACTGTATTGATTGTTTTGTACATTTTGCTAATCGCCATATTTAAAGCAACTATTGGTTATTTCGTAGTTTAGTCTACTTGTCGGATTTCAGATGTAAGACTGTTATCTCCAAATTAGCACTTGGTTAATTTATATACATAAAGCTACAAGGCTGTCGGGGATTCCGAATCTTTGGCGACTCCTTTATTTTATGATGCGATGGGGTTATTTTTGTTTTTAATTTTCCGATATTTGTCACGGTAAAGACTATTTGTATGTGCAATGGAAGATATACAATAGTTTGTTCTTTTACAGAAAATTCGAAAATGTACAATAGCGACTCAGTCTAAATGTGAAGTCTGTAATTGATCCAAGATGTTGCAAGCAAGCTATTCAAATTGAACAGACATAATGCAGCTTATGCAATGCGTTCTTGAATGTGGCGGCCTCGCAGCTATTGTCCATAGGCCACTATTGTCGCTCATTCGAGGTCAATACTCAAGTGCATCGTTAAAGCCAACCAACACGGGCTAATTTGGTAGTCTGACTAGTCCATCATCACAGGCTAATTTGGTTGACACACCACAATATTTCCGTTATATGTATGTTCATCAAAACAACAGATCAAACAACACTGCAGGCTCTAGTCGAAGAGCCATGTAGCCTAATTATGGCTTATAGTGCCTACATGCTAGAGTGGATAATATGTCAAAGGGACTAAGTTCTATATGAAGGACTTAAAATACTGATGAAGTTCTGTCAACATATATCTGGCGACATGCACATGATGCATTCAATTGGCAACAGCAATAACGAGACTCATTGATACGTGTAGTGAAGATCAGGATGCAAGAGCACTATATCAAGCCAGATTACCACTAAATCATCGCGCTGCCTCTTATTTGAACATCCTATTTCGTCGTTGGTAAGAGTTACATATAGCTGTCACGCCAAATAGTATTTGTCTTTGAATTACTCGAATTTGTCCACTGAATAATAATTCACAGATATTTAACAGCAATTTGTGCAGTTTGTGTTATACTTTTTGGGGTATCACACTTTTGATTGACTATGTTTGTGCGAATTATTATTTGATATCCTGGGTTTATAATATGTATTTTGCTGAGCTCAAAATTTACTATATGAATATTGGCTGCTGCGTCAATGAGGCGGCGATCACAACTTGCATAAAGTGTTTAATAGGTTACAGGCTGCGGGTGCATACATATAACGCATACGTGAATGGTAAGAACAAATAGAGGGACATTTAATGCTCAAGAATATAAGCAGCTATCTGACGGCAATGCCGTACAGGAAATATTGGTCTTCATTTGTACAACTAATGGCCATGCTCAACCTCGATAACGGAAGCAAGGCCAGCCCAATCAGAAGCATTGAAAGTCTGCATATAGCCAGAACATGGGCATGTTCATGAACATTGGAATACCTAATGCAACCGCAGACAAATATAATTCCAAATTTACATTGATAATTGAACTGATAAAGTTAGCTAGGGGGCGTTTCTTAAAAAAAAAAACTGTAATGCTGGGGATATTATTATTACTACCATTGATATTGAAATGATATTATTTCAGTTCTCGAAATACTCACCAATTGCAAATTGCCATACATTTAGCTGCTTTGCTCTTGTAATCGATTGATCCAGTACATTACGCTTCTCAAACTAAACTGCCACCATTTGGTGTAAAGTTCTTGTCGCAGGCACTATCTCTGATACAGGCCGCTTTGATCACCTTGCTTGTTATGTTTTTAAATATCCAGATACATAATGGTCATGCATGATAATAACTATCGCAAACCACTTATATTAATTATAATCGACTTCCTAAAAGAATAACTACGTTCGATTTTCCTAATCAACCTGGTCAAACACAGTGTGTAATTGATCACATGCGACATACGCTTCCTTGATACTTATCAAGCTCTTTGTCCACAAGGTGTGGTTGAAAAAACGACGGTCATTGGGTCTATACATCCTTATATCGTACTATAGATAATAATGATTACCGTACATCTAGGGGAATATATCACGATCACATACCTGTATTAAATATCACAATTATACACTGTCACTGGATACTATGAACACACTAAAATTACATATCATGATCTCATTCCATCATTATCATATCATTATCACATACTAGTGCTAGTTTAACATTAATCATGTGTTTTGTCCGGCATTACGTCGTCATCACTGACTCTGTTAGGTAAATACTATGACCCCTGAGGAATATGATCCTCCAGCCCCTGCAAATCTCGACGACAAATATAAAACAATTCCGAATGTGGGGTAAAATTAAAAAAAAGGGTCGTTAGCCGGTGTTGCGGTAGGTTGTTGTGGCGGAGGCAAACATTTAAGGCTGTTTTGTTGTAGGGTGAGGGCACTTGCGAAGGACATAATACAGTACGTGATACGATGATCAGTGAAAGAGGAAGGCTTCGCACACCGCTTCGACACCGACGCACGAAACAGGACAATTACTAGGTGATAGCGCTGCATCGCCATCCAGTTAAGCACGCATTAGTTTTTCCTCAGACAAATGCAGAGCTTACAAACTTTGATATGCCATATTATTTGTTCTATGGTATGAATACATGGTTCATCAATAGCCATGCGTAGATATAATCTGCCGAATACCGCCTCGTGTATTCGCACTTTTGGTTGAACTATGAAGTTGGTTGATTGACAGTTCAGCATTGCTAATAAAATGAATATGATAGCGATGGATAAACTTGGTTTTCAGGGCTGTCTATTGGAATTAATACAATCATCAATATAACATGGATGGATATATCACATGAAACTCACAACCTCACGAATTGATTAGTCCATAATAAGCTTATATTCGTAATTCACGTCATTTTGCAATAATGAGAAATCAAGTTATCATCAAAGAATCATTGCTTCTCGTCATTTCAAATAAAGCAAGATCATACCACAATCATTTTGAATTAGTCTAGAAGCAAGCACCGTAGTTTTGCAGTGATACGTTCAAATACTGATACATTTGGGTAAGTTTTTATATATATATATATATATATATATATATATATATATATAGATATATATATATATAGAGATATATATATATATATAGATATATATATATATATATATATATATATATATATATATATATATATATATATATATATATATATATATATCTCTATATATATATATATATATATCTATATAATATATATATATATAAATATATATATATATATAAATGTATGTATATATATATATACATATATATATATAAATATATATATGTATGTATATATAAATATATATACATATATATATATATATTCGTATATATATATATAAATATATATATATATCATAATCATAATTGTCGTCGTTATCATCATCATCACCGTCATCATAACCATCATCGTACTTGCTATGCTAATTTCAAAACTGTAAAAATGTCACTGTCATTGCGGATGCACTAGCGTTGCTTGATTTAGCTAATGACCTTCCAGTACATTTCCAAGAAATTCACCATCACATAATAGCAAGCACAGTGTTTCCTTTTAATGGTCCCCACGGTATTAATATCAGTCGGGATAAGCAATTAGAGAAAAAAAAAATTTGCGATTTGTCGATCTCACTCTGGTTCCGTTTCTAATTCTATGACCCGTAACAACTTACAGCGGTATCCTACTCTCCCTACATGCTGAAGCACAGAAGACAAACGAAACGTGAATGACATTTCCTAGCGGCAAATTATCTTTCTATTAATTGGTTCGGCAGCATGTTCATGGACTGTTGTCCTTGAATCCCTTGTAGTCACCACTTTAACACGGTCACATATTTCTGGGTAACGGTACATCAATGTTCGCCTCATTTCAGCAACATGCTGTACAAAAGTGTTGAATAGCCACCGTGTTAAATAGCCACAGGTTATGAAACTTATTGCTCCGGATAACGATTTTAAAACGGTGTTACATATCATAATAGACGAAATACATAAATACCAAATTACATTATGAAACATGTTTTGTTAAGGCAGTTGATATTTGTATCCTTATCTGCGTAAATAACGAAAACGTAAATGTCCGATATAGTGGTCATACGATGCATATTATGCGGAAGTTTATTAGTATTGGTTTGGTAACTGCCGATGCATGAACTTATTCACTTTTGATCACAAGTGCCTGGACGTATACGGCTCAACAGTAATTAGTTAAAATCAAATAGTTAGAGTCGGTTATTCTACGGCCCAGTGCAGGTATTCATATTTGCATCTTAACGGTAATTTTTGCATATATTTGTTACAGCAATCAACTCTTACAGAGCATGTATTGAAATGCCGAATGTGCACATGCGTGGCTTGTTTCATTGTGCAAGAACACAACTTGACCTACGATGTGTTGGCATTGGTTACAGCACATCGCTCAAAATTATCAAGGGGTATGCCAACATCAGCCTTTCATTTCAGTAACATTGGTACATGAGTTCCCACTGCATGAGACCTTTACGCATGATGCAATGCGGTAATGGAACGCTTAACGCGTGCCATATAGGACTGTGGCATTGTGCTTTGTAACGCACAATCACACAATAAGATCCGAGTATGTCTTTTTCAGATCGTATAAACTCAATATGTTAAGAGATAGAAAGTTGTTAATGTGTGGCATCGCATCAGTGGCTAAATAGGTAAGCAACGTCGCTACATTGTCTAGAAAGTCTTGAGTGGATTTACAATAACATTCTCCAGGAAGATTAAGAGCACTATCATAAGCAAAGGCATTCGTATATCATGATAATTGATATATATATATATATATATATATATATATATATATATATATATATATATATATATATATATATATATATATATATATATATATATATATATATATATATATATATATATATATATATATATATATATATATATATATATATATATATATATATATATATATATATATATCTGGCTTTGAAATGTTTCATTGCTGCATTTACAAACTGGTAATTTATTTCAAAATTTGCTGTGGTGGAAACAAACATTAACAATTCATACATTTGCGATGTTTGTTAGCAGTGCTTAGTTAGCTTTGTTAGCCCTGACAGATTGATGGCAGGAAGTAGCCTGACTACGTGACATCCTGATGAGCGCTGGCTTCTGGATTTTGCTTCTTCAATTTGTTTGGTAATTAAAGGGTAACACGCTAGCTGTCAGTCTATACAACGTAACGTTAATCGCGCAATGTAGAGAATAAAAACGCGGATATTCCTTTCCATCAAACAAAATGAAGGCAAAGTTTGACATATATAAATGGTTGACAGTAGGTATATGCGATATCCTAACTCTTGATACTGACCTCGTGAGTAGATGTATATAAGGTAAGGGTTTTATTGAGGGGAATTATCTTTTAATTTTCATTCAGACACACTCAATAATTGGTTTAAACATGTTAGTAATATCACCGTAGCACTACATCTCCTTCATTTATCGGAATCTGAACGTCATTTGTAATTCCATATATATAGTACCACCTTCCCCAAACCTAAAATATTGCATACTTTGATTGAATAGCTCTGAAGAGCTTTGTGTCTGTCTTTGTAATAGTGTTCAAATCTTTAGTCAAAGCAAAATACCTCAGATGTTTGTCAAGAGATTATATGGGCTGACGTACATATGTGTATTAATTAACAGCGATTACAGTAAGTTACTATGTGCCGTAAATGAGCGATACCTCCATAAGCATACCGCAACCGATAGTCCAAGAGCCAACCGCTATTCTATATTTCCAAATGTAGCCATGAATTTGAATTTCAAGTTATGGACCATAGTCAGACAAAGCAAATAATTATTTAACTATAGTCAAAGCCATAAAGTTGCACCCATGCTTCTGTAAAGGACGTAATGCAATACAGAACGCATTTAGGAGTATATCATGTACTTTCAACATATGTGCACTGACGAAATGTTCACACCAAAGCAATATTTATGGCTTTTCAGGTCTTGTGGTTACTTCTGCATTTTAAAGCATCATTTTACAACATTATTATGTCCAGCAAGCTACATAACCAGAGAGATTTATCTGAATAATGCATGGGGTCCATTTCGCTTGTGACAACATATTATGTAGGATGCCAAGACGATTTATCCGTTGGCTATGTTCGTGCAATTACCACTTACAGAGCATTAATGGGTTTATTCTAATAGGAAGAGTTACAGTTACACCTGCGTGTGTAATAAGATACAATTTGAATGCAGTATGGCACTTCTGTATTTTTATCGTGACGACCGAATCTGCACCTCTGTGTGTATGCTGAAAATCTGGCTAGGAACGATTTGGTACAGCACAAAGGTATCACAGTATTATTAAAAATGCGTAGAGTTTCTAAAGATGATTCTGAAAAAGCTGCTTGGCAACCGCACCTTAGACACCGAAAGCGTTAAGTTTCAGTCGCTACGTGACGCTGCTGTCTCAGAAACAAGATCCTTACTTCGGCTGTCGCCATTTATGTTGCCGGAAATTACCCATCCTGCTTGCAGGTTTAATTTGTGCGCAAAGATGCCCACATGAATGAAGATTTGATAAAATCTACATTTTGTAACCAGAGCGAAAGTATAGGCATCAATAGCGAGGTAGTTATAGAGCGCGTACTGATTTACAGCTAACATTCGTGTGGTTAATGGTTTTAGGGAGGCACCGTTATCGATGGAAAAACACAACTAAATAAAACAGTATATCATGAATATTTTCAGTCAAATAATCATGTTGAAAATTTATCATCATGATTTTCGATCAAGTCAATTAAAAGATGGCATTATTTATGTGTGCGTTAAGGGTAGGTTAGTATTAACAAAATGATCCCTGAGTGCCCGATATGGGAATGAACAGCCTCTTTAATACGCACTGCGCAGATAATTATGGTATGCTAGTAACTCAGCGGTCTCTACAGTCTACGGCACGTAGTGATAGTGCTGAAGCCGATATTTCATAAGCAGCTAAGAATATGAGCCTTTATCTTTACGTTCAATTTATCTTGATAAGCCCTCTAAATCTGCTTTCAGTTGCCATCAGCTTCGCTTAGTTCATTTTAACGTGAGCTATGTCCAACTTCTGTCCGCCCGGCTTTGACTGCAGTATAGCTGGTGCAGGCAGCACAATATAAGTCATACCCATGAATTATATTATGTCGAGGACAATTTGAAAGGATATACATATGTTCTTGAATGAATGTCTTAATCGCGTACAATATAAAAAAGCATCTACTTTGAATCGTATCATTGCAATTCACACAGCACATGTAATCTCTATATCTGTACCAATCAACTGTTGGTGACATTTAGGTTGTTCTATTGGTGTTTTAGATCACTAAGGATGGCGAGCCAAATCGCCCAGCGATCTGGATTGACTCACGCCCGCGATTGGTTGGCTACCACCACCTTGATGTGGACACATCGCAGGTACAGTGAACACATACACTGCACACGGTTTCTGCTTGAGTCGAGTCAAAAGGCGGCGATGTAGTCAACTAACCTCTTGCTATATGTACAGCTCGTCGAGTACTACACGCCAGAGGAAACCAACCCACTTGACACATATGACTTCTACATCATGCCAATCGTGAACCCAGATGGTTATAAATACACCCACGTCTCTGAGGAAAGATGCTCAGCGGATGCAGCCAAATACACGCTCGTCGTAATGTCAGTGTCTCGGTAGGTTTATGTGTGCCACATTCTGCGACAACGCAAAAGTTTGACAGCGTCTGTGGAAGATGGACAAACGCAGGATCTTTGCTTAGACATCGACCTCAATCAAAACTTCGACTATCAATTCGGTCGTGAAAAATTCCCTTTTGCAGTTTTATCATTTGCTTTCTGAAATAATGCCATTATGTCCGCTAGCAAGCGGCACTAGCACCAGCCACTGCTCGGTGACGTTCCGCGGTCAATCGGGTGTATTCGTCCGGAGTTGAACCGTAGCGTACCAGATGATCGGTTTCGCCCACAAACGTTTGTTTCAATGAGAATGCACAATATTCCCTTACACCCCATTTTGCGAATAGTGCTTGCAACATAAATATCTGAATTACAAGCGTTTGTTAAAACGTCGCTTGTTTGTCAATAATGGCAGCATCCTATTAGGTACATTCAGTATCGGCACATTCTACCACTGGCCCTTAAATTGACATATTGAAGGCTCGAAAACGCATCTTATGTATCTATAAGATATTTGCTCTGCTATTTCTATATGCTATGTTTTGCGTAACTGTTATGCGATATATTCTACGACTCTTCTATGGCTCTTGGAAGCGTCAGTCATTGCTTGTAGTCCCATTACAAATAGCTGGAATTTCCTGATGCCTAATTCCCGCGGGAACATTTTATTAAATGCATTTGGTAATTTGATTCGAAACACGAGTGTGGATTGCATCAAATGGTCGTAAACCTATCTCATCAATCTTGCTTTTGCTGATTTGGCAGTTAGGTGATAATGATCATCACGGCTGAGTTGATGACGATCTTAACATGAAACATTTCTTATTTTCCTATGCCTCGATGGTTTTTATCAATATGGTGCTATTAACATACCACTTCGCCATCTCCACGATTTAAATTGCACATAATACTTTAGTCTAAAATGTGTGATTCAGGTAGAATTTTCTTGCTCTTACACAGAGTGTCGTCATTGGTTTGGAGGACCGTTCGTTCTGCTTAGCACTAACCGATGGCTTTTAACTAACTGGCTTTTGAAGCCGATTAATGTATTAACAGTCTAAAATATTAAAATAACACCTTCTGTAATAGTTTACACTATTGTGCCGAGCCTCGTACACGGCCTTGATAGCCGCCCAGGCCACGTTTTCCTATTACATAGCGAAGCGGGAAGCCTCGTCCACGAAGACTTTAGTAAACAACATTTCGTTGATTTAGACTTGCTCACATATGGCGACATACAAAGCGAACATACTTGCTGTGAGATGTAACAACAAGGTTTACTGTACAGCTGTTAAAAGACAAAATGCAAATTGTTCCTTACATATTGAAAATATGATATTTCGCTTACAAAGGCGTTTTTAGCGAATGTGCATCACGCATATTATATGCAGTAAGACCCGCATGTGGAGTCAATAATCATCTATAGCACCCGCACATTCATTTGACCCGTTTCTGGTGCGGATTTTATGTCATTGTTGTTGTAGCCTTGCCATGTGCAATTTAAACAGCTGGTCTTATTACATTAGATTGTATCACAAAAGAGTTTATAGCTTCGCTAAGAGAGCCCACTCGGGCCTTCCACCCGAGGAAATATGTGAAGGCGCCACCTGTTAGCCGAAGGGTTATTGTCATGGCGTCTTGTCATAGCGTCTCTTAAAACCACGTGGAATTATCTGTTTAATTTGGAGCTGTAGTCGCCTCGACTAATCAGATGACTCCATTTCTTTAGCATCCATCGATACCCGAGACGTTGGATCACCAGTCCCATGGTCTTTTGACATCGGGGGTATCTTTCGTGTTATTTCATAATCGTCACGCAGCTCAGCGTAGCTATAAACTCTTCGCTCGAGACCTTCACATCCCCCTGACATGCCACAAATGTTTTTTCGACCCCATTCCAATTCCCATGCTTTGGACATTTGTTGACAATCTAAAACTACCATCCACAGTGCGGCCATTAAAGATCAAAGATCGTAAACCGCGCGGAGGCTGTTAGAGGCGAACTGTTTTCCATAAGGGTATCCCAGACCGGGTAATTTATTAAGGTAACTTTTATTTCGTAGAGTGCTCCCAACAATAGCAGTGACGTCAACCCAGTATTCCCCTGGCTTTTGTTTGTGTCACGTAGTGCCATCTTACGATTGCAATGTATTATATTAAGGAAAGCGATCAACGCAGAGCCACTCGAAGTGAGCCCTCGTAGCGTATAACCACCTATCCTGTCTTGTGGCAGCATGTTATGTTATTTATTTTTATCCAATCACAGTGCATTCATAGACCCCGGGTTATAAACTATAGTTACTTTCAGTGTGCTTTGCATTCGATTTTCTATCACGCTTTGATAAAACGTGCCAACCGACGTTAAGTCTGTGTTATCACATAACTCGGGATCAACAAATATTCATTGACATCGGCGAAGTTATGGATACAGCGAATATACATGATTTATGTAGCTTTCCGAATGCTGCTGGGTATGGATTTACGATACATCATATAAGATGCAATCTATCCTTTAAGACTATGTATCTTGATTTATCTCATGGGATGCCATGGGGGCGTAAAGCGGCGCGTGTGTGCTACACATTAGAATAAAAATTAAAGTTAAGGACCACGTAGATCTGTATCAAGAATTCAATCAGATAAAATGACATATTTGATTCCTAGCTTACCCAATACCGCAATGAAACTTTAGGAATTACTCATCAAATGCATATTCTGTAAACAGTAGTGGCTAGTGATTTCAAGCCATTAATACTTTTTTGTACGTCTTGTGGACCAACGGTAAGTACCCAAGCGAAATAATATAAATGTCTCCAAAATAAAAAAAAGTTTTAGTGAGGCATGATAATGATTATATACAACGATTCAAATAAAATAATGTACCGTTTGTGTGTTAAGCAGCAAACGGTTAAAATATATCGTATTTAATTATTGTCCGTGCTAATCCGTTGCAATTATATGTGATACTCCGGCATATCAGTGTTCTGAGCCACTTCATTAAAATGTTGTCTGATGTCTCTAGCTTATGCAAAAGATGATTCATATCGTATAAAAAAGTGTATCCCAGCCCACCCGCATAATTTATGGGAACACGTACGTAAAGTATATGTACGAAGATACGGTGTTATATGTGCGCGATGAAAGATAGTTAAAATGCAATGGGCTTATTCATGAGCCATACGTTTACGAGTTATGTCTTTCACACGAAGCAAAAGTACAAAACATGCGCAAAGTATGATCGTTGGAATTTGCAAATGTAATTAATAAACACCTTGTTTCGTGATTGTTCTAATTGAGCGCGGACATTCCTCCCATCGAAAGATATATGGACATTGTACGTGGTACATAAACAAGTGGTCGAGCACATGCGAACCCAATTAATGCATGAGCCAATCAGTTAGCTTTTGAGTTGTAAGATAAATTATCCAAAATCAAAGCCTATCAAATAAAAAGCTCAAGGAGGATATGTTTGAGATGTCGGAATACCAATCAATGATGAATGAACTAAGGAACTAGAGGAGATAAGTAATGTATGTATTGTTCATCAAGCTGTTATATATAATAAATGATGATGACACAACTGGAGGGAAGAACAAGAACATGAGCAAGCTATTAAGAAGCTTGTGCAGAGGACGAAAAAGAATCAAGGTGGTTCAAGTACGTTTTACGTAGAGAATGAGCGATAGCGGCTGATAATATCTCATCAAGATATGACGTCTATGGTTTCTCAGAAAAGTGTGCAACAACAAGCGCGCATCACGTTGGCGGAGGAGCTTCATGCATTGAAGGGCTATCGTTCCGGCTGATAGTGTAAAAATGTTGCATTCAAACAACCATGGTCTTGATGGACGATAATAGAAGATAAAATCTGGCTAGATACTGCACCACTGAGGGGTATCTCATGCACTTACATTCCCAAAGCTCCTCTGCAAGAATACTGCTCGCATTGTAAGCAGTTCATACTAGCCGCATTTTTAATGTGTGACCATTGTATGGCAACCAACCAACGCGGTGAGCTTAGATTTGGCATATTCGAAGCAGAACTACAAATATTGGGAAGGTTCTTGGAAGGTTCAAGGTTACGTTATGTTGGTATCCAAACACCCACACATGCACGGACACATAACGTATCAGACTTAGCAGTCCACAGCACAGCCTAATGTTTCCTGAATAAAGTTATGTCTGAAGGCTATTCGGTATGCAATGCACATTTGTCCATGTGTATACAGCGGCTATAAAATCTTTTAGTGGCTGTGAAATAAAGATGATTAGAAGGATCCGCTATGCTCGTGACATAACTAAGCTTCAGCAACCTCAACAGCACCGGCCTAGTCAATGTCCTAGTAGTTGAAGCCCGCATTTTAGGGACAATATTTACCGCTATGCAAATATTTCCTTCGCTAGCAATGAGAATGTAATTGAACACAACGCGTTGATGTCGAGATATCTACGAGTTATTTTGTACGCTCCGTGATCATTACACGTCTTCGATATAAGAAGCCGTGATTAAATACCCGTTTTACAAGCAAGATATGCAGGCTCGCTCAGTGCTGTTAACATATGTTATGATCTTACGTAGGTACCTGCACCACATTATACACTTTATACCTCAGTGTTTAAATGCGCAAGTCACATCTCACAAATGCTGGTTGGCTTCCCAAGTTATCCCAATTGCCATGTACGAGCCATGTTCATCTATGTGCCGCATTGGGCAATGATGAGGCTATGCCGGTCACTTTTGATGTTTAGTCGTGGATGGCATACCGGAGGATACGATAAATACAAGTCTCGACTATTTAAAGCCGGATTATTCAATCTCATGTTGCGCGTTAATGCCACTTTGGCGGACTTGTGGAATTTATGCATCCTCAGATATCACTTACATAATGCTTTATAGATGCTTAAAGATATTTTACGTTGACAAAACTCATCGACGTAACTTTAACGAAGACCTATGATAATACTTTAGGTACAACCTCTCGATGAGGCAAACCCAGGAAGACTACTTAATTTACAGTCGGAAGTTATGCATACCGCTATTTGCAACTGCAATATTACATTCTTGTCTGCTCGTGCATGGCATAGTTGTAAAGCTTGATTGGCTAATTACATAATTGGATTCATGACTACGATTCAGACCAGTATCGATGCTAGTATATTATGCATCTGCTTTAGAGTACAAGCATTACTTACAGGGATGGATCCGTTGAAAACAAAACTGTTTGTTAGAAAGCACAGGAAGAAATCGGTCACACAGTCGTTTGAGTCTCACGATCATTCTGCAGGCTACAAAACATCTGTGATCGATAATCAACAATCTTCATCTACAACAGATATCTGATGACCACGATATAGTAATGTGTTACAGCATCAGAGGCGACTGTGGACCATATCGTCATTGTATATAATGACTCATAATTGTGACGTGTACTCATGCGCCTTCAGTGTTTAACTACTTGTAGAAGTTGTTCTTTAGTCGCGCACATTAATTGAAAAATAGTGATTAACTTAACGAAGTTATTAGAGTTTCATAAAAACATAATCACATTGATCAACATTACCTGAAGAAAAGGGTGGTATAATGTACGGTTATAATTTTGTTAAATGTCAACTCAACTGATTAAACGGCGATATTGTTTTACATGCACCATGTTACCGAAAACAGCACATGCTGAAAGCACATCGTAGTCAGCCATTTGCAGCTGACCGAATACAATATGTTTTATAGTTACACTGACTAATTCATTTTTGCTTCAAATCAAAGTTAGATGATAATTAAGAGCCACTGAAATAGTAATCATGCCCACGTCTATCTGTAGTCATGAATATCTATGCCGTTATAAATGAGGAAATAATTCTTCATTTCAAGCTCATATTGAGTTGACTGGATGTTTCGTGTTTCTCAGCTTATTACCTCTTTTTAAAGGCTGCTAAAGTTCGGGTGTTAAGATGGCTTTCAAACAAAGCGTCAGCGACACTCAACGAAATAAGCAATGGGAATACTTCGTGCCGAGGCCATTATAAATATGCCTCTCCGTCTTTACATCATATTCAATCATCCAAGTTAAGAGATGCATTATTGACAGGCTCTGCTGAGACCGCTTTGATATGTATCTGGCCGTTTCGATTCAACATCAACCATCTCCATAATTAACGTTCGATTCCTGCAATATTATTTATAATCACCACATAGTCATATAATAATTATACATTGCTTTATGGAGAAGAATGATCAGTTCGAGTTTAGGATTCTGAATGACAATGCAAGTGCACTAGATGAGGAATCAACGCCGAAAGAAATACCGGGGAAAAGCAGTACAAGTCTGCAAACCAATTAGTTCGTGTCCATATTTACCAAGCAATATAAATAGCCCATGATGACGTATTGAAAAGTTTTTTGTCGTCAAAGAACACAGGTTAAGGGTTGGATCGGGTTACTTTGCGCTTTTTACTTCATCAGCATCACTCATTCTGTCCTGAATGATATAGGCCAACTAATTATTTAATACAATCGCTGTCTACCACTGGACAGAAGATGAAGAAACCTCGTTATTTAGTGAATAATGAAACTGACTAAACTAGTAGAGGCTCTAGGTAAAAAAAGAAAGCTGCAGCAAAACAACCATACATATAAGAATTAAGGGGCCGATGTTCTGTGATGAATTAGATTGCCGTACAGTTGAGTAACACCTTAACGAGGACGATTCTTTTCCTTCATGGCAGCAAACGTTGATCGTTTATGTAATTCGCCATTGTTACCAACCCATTAACGAGTACTTCAAAAACCGGAGGCTACTTGAACAGTCGTTGCTCCCGATTCTAGCATTACATAATCGGACCTTTATTTGAGGTATGCTAAACTTACCATGTGTATATGATTGTCAAACCAACTTGGTATTAGTGGCCTTAATATGATATAACCCACCATTTAATCTGCGTGTCAGATGCAATGATAATATAATTGTTTCATAACATGTCATAGCTGTCATCGATCAATTTAACTTTGCTTATGTTTTCAAAATTTGCAGTCTGAAGCATTCTATGACGTGCGAAGGGGAATTACAAATATACCTGTCGCGTATTTATCTTTGGCCTAGCCGTTGTGTGCATGTTATCACGCAATAGTTCACGGTTAGGCCGACGGATACACAACCTATGTTGGACGAGTATAACTGTAGCAGCGATTTTGCGAAAATGACAAATCAGCCATATCGTATTTTGATAGAAATCCTATCATTTTATATTATTCTGCATTCCATTTTCACTGTTTTCTTCTTCTATAAGGATTTCACTATCACTATCACAGCACCAGCACAAACTTCGTTGTGCTGTATTTAATGAGGACGATAACAGCAAATGCCAGAAATAATCAGTTGCGCTACATAGACAAAAACCGACACACTGTTACAGTTGATGGACGAGGGGTGCTTTGTTGGAAAGCATTGTAAGTTTCCTTTTTGTACATAATGCAGTCTTGGTTGGAAAATTGCTCCAAATCCCATGTAATTGGCATTTTTGCACACTAGTAAGGTTCATGATGTAGTGGTTCTAACGTCGATATTTGCATCTTGTACGGTTTGGAGTACAGTCATCTGTTTTTAGAAAACATAGTACATATTGCATTGGGTTCAGTAAACCTATCGTTGGATGTCAATATTACACTAGCAACCATCGTCGCCCACCTGCATTCAGATTCAGTAAATCACAAAGGGTCGAGTTATTACCATGATAATGATTATGTTCCGTTCTGAACCGAAGACACGTTGTTACAAATTAGTTAAATATCTTTCTTCCGCGTAATGCAAAAGTGTTTGCTATTCTAAGCTTGTCAATGACAAAAATGTAAACATCCATAACAAACCATGCAATTGGTTGAAAAACACAAAGTTAACTAACGATATTAAATTCCGACCAATCAGGTGCAAATGATCGTCATAATCGTAAGGTTATCACCAACACCAATGGAAAGTATCGAGATTACAGTCGTGCCATTCGATAAGGTACAGACAACGAGCGATAACCTGGCTCAAAATATACTCGCAAAAAAGGTGAACCTATCAGGAATCAGGACTCATTTAGTCCAGGATGTCGTGCGACTTTCACTCCAGGTGGTTAGCACGAATTTGGTAGCGCAACTACACTTTGCTGACGATCCGATTGATAGTTGGGGATCTTATGTGGGGAATACTGAATAAACAAAACACAATTCTTATTACCAAGCTGAAATAGCAAACAAAGATTGAGCAAAATAAGCAATGTGAATACATAGGTCGAATGTAATCATTATTATGCATCATTGTTATTGTGTCACACATTGTTATCTGAGCATCAGCTCTGATGTTTCGAAATAATAAAAGAGAATTTTGTTATTGTCGAATTCTAACCTCCAGAGGATGTCGTCTAATCTCATTTCAAGTTTCTATCTGTGCTTGCATTGCTCAAGAACCAGTCGTGAGCTGGTGATTTGATAGTCGCTATGATGCCAGGAATGTCAACGCGCACCTGCTTTCCGCAACATGAGCGGCAATGTTAATCTTCTTAAATGCAAAGCAAGTCTAGAAAATAATTTCAAACTACATCATCTAGACAATGCTGATGCTTATGAGACTGCCTTTTAAGGTCATTGCACAGCTACGCAGATGTGCATCATGACGCAGAGCCCTCACTATGGTAAATTTGCCGGAATGTTATAAACCGATGAAGCAATATTTAAGGTGATTTAAGACTCTTATTGGTATTCCAACTGACGGCACCATCACATGAAAGGGAACTTTGTCGCTTGGTTTACACTGAAGCATAGAGCCCCGCACTGTGAGCCGCTGATAAGAGAGCGGCATGTTGTGATCAATTAACCTCCCCCTTGAATCCCGGGGTATCAGAGTTAGTTCGTTACGTTTTCTGCTATAAACAAGGGTTAAAAGTGCCAAACAACTGCGCATAGGAGGTTAATGCTAAGGTCCCATTACAACAGAATAATAATGTGATTTAAGCAATATGGCGTGGACGCTAACGCCATGAGATAGTTAACAAACTTTCTTGATGATACGCCAATCGTTACTATACCTCAATTGATTTCCTTCACCTGGCCTTACCTTTACTTGTTATTTGCTGAAGCATGCCAATGCATTAACCAAAAAGCCTTGACACAACGGGCTACATCGTTCCTACCATGCGACTCTCTTTTCGTCTCTGTTGTTCATTGCCGACTTAAATTCCTCACGCTTCTCTATGTTCGTCTTTTTACTGGTGTGCGTATCGCATTCTTCTGCTTCTTTGAAGGATTATTTTTTGCAACTCTCTTGTGCCCATTAACGCATCATTCAAGCTGATACCAATTGCGATGCATTGCAGGGATCTTATTCTCTATTCAATACAAAACTAACAGCAACTGAATAGCTAATGTCTTGCTATTGTAATGTACAGTTACATTGCCTTTTAGGCATATTGCTTCCACTAAAGGATCCCTTGCAGATATTGATATAGAAAGTTGTAGGTCGTGATTCATAAAAGCGGATAGTTTCTATCACGATGAAATACTTTATTAGTCATAGCAATCAGCCTCTATGTAAACTACTGTCGCCGAGGTGGCAGATTCAGTGAATTGCGATCAAATAAACGTAGTGGTAGAATTCTTGATTATGCTAATGAAATAAATTCTGATTCCGTGTATGAAGGACCCATATACCTAGCGCACAAAATAACGTAAAGACACCCGTGTTTCAAAAGCGTTGCTGATTGAATGTTTCCCCTGGTGTTAATTTGTCCAATGTACTCAAAGTGTACATATGGAATACTGAAACAGCATATTAAAAACCATCGAATCCTAATTATATACATCGCAGCATATCCTTGGATATGCAACAATTTAGTTCCAATGCGCTATGTGATTACTACCTCACCACAGGTCAAAAATACCATACTTAAAATCATTTGAATATGAGTCCAGAATTCCATGTATTACACTTGTTGCTCTTCGATGACAACGTGACATTGTCTCTGTAAACATCCTGTTCAATTCGTCATTTAGTCATGTCTACATTGAGTCTTCCATAAAGTACAAATAATCTCCATTATCTAAACATTTGTCGTATGTTGGTGCTGAACAACGCGTTTATGCATTTCAATGTGATTAACGACTATTATTTGGTTGAAGATTCAATTAAGTTGATTTTCCCAAAGCGAATTTCGAGGTGCCAAGTAAATGAAACCAAGTTCATGTTTAATAGTTAATCATTTATAGTGGCACATTATCTGCTAAATAAATTTACTGAGGAAAACGTGACAAGAGTAATTAAGTGCTACCATGATGTGGTGGTTCTTCAAATGGTCATTGCATTCACTGGCATAAATGACGAGCGCATATGACCTTGCGTTACTGAATTCACGAACCACGTCATTGTTGTCTATTTTATCATTGACGGCAATTCAAGCCATCGTTATTTCGCAATTTCAGAAACATTTGATAATGTAATTACACAGTGCATTCATTACTAGTTCACAAAGGTGTTCTTGCATTGAAATACTTCATACAGGAAAACCAGGGGTAATTTACAAATACTTAAGATCGTGCTCATTAATATATAAATAGCTGCAGTATGTGTAAGCCCAACAGCGGAGACGTGATAGAACAGCATAAAAAATAATATACCTGAAAACCGCGCACATGTTAAAGTTGAAAAATATCAGTTAATAAATAAAATGTTTTAGTTACTCCCATGACACTTTGAGAACTATAATGCGATAATTCGACAATATCAATTTCTATTCAATTATATACTGGAAGGCTGTTCGTAAGGTATAATGCCTTTTAAGCCTAGTAATAATAGTAATAGTCGTTATTGTTTAGATACACTGGGTCTAAAATGAGAAACGTTCAGAAATATAAATTTAAGTTCACAACTCTACGGAAACCGGAAGAACAGGGCTTAAAACATAAGTCGCGCCTGAAGCTATTTCAAACTGGTAAACAACCTAACGGTCCACCACCTTTTATGACTGTACACAAAACCAGACTCGTATCTAAGAAACTTGACATGCGTAGTCAATCAATGAAATACGAGATAATAATTGCATATACATTAGCAGTCAAAAAACTTGATGAACACGATTTTATATTTCCTTTGCTCCTCCTTCCTCATTCGATGGTTGGTTTTGCATAATTAATATTAAGGTCAATGTATACTATTACACCTAGTGTACGCTATTGCAATTTCTGAAACCTACACTGCAAGAACACACAAAGCAGGCAATCATTCTATGATCAACTTACATAACAATACAAATGTAGATGCTCGTGTGCTTGATCATAAATTGTTGAATGAAATGAAATATTATTATGGTGAATGAATCAACATATTGCTAAGATTACCAGCGGGCCAAAATGTGTCGGAAAGCATGGATGAAGAGCAAACCAGCCATACAAAGCAAGAGCAGATTCTTCTTGATTTGATTTACTAATATGCCCTAAGCCGCGTAACAAGTAGATAATATGAATAATCCTTCAAGACCACTAAAACCTATGCATGGAACCCTGTACGTCTTTTTATGTGTCTTCGGTTTCCTATCATTATGAGACTGAGGTAATCTGTGTATATTGTTTCTAATCTGCAACATTATAGCTAGCACTTGAGTTTGGACAAATGTAACTGGCCTCAGCGTTCGGTATGCTATGTAACAATTGCTGCTGTTTGCACCAAAGTTTCACACAGTAATTTACAAAAGTGATGAATGTGCCAGTTCCCCAACATAATCCAAATAACGATGCATTAGTGTGATGTTCTTAACAATGCAATAACTAGACAGTGATGCTGTTCCTAGGCTAAGCAGGTGTTATCAACTAGCAGATTCATATCAAATGAAGAATGACACTAGAAACACAATAACATGTTGATCGCATCCCTGAGTATGTGTTTACGGTGCACATGTTTCCGTAATTAGGTTTTGTCTTCAGCAATAATATTCCAACGATTACCACGCCTACTGGCGTCACAACGATATGGCTCGCTCCTTTCTGCCTTTTTTCACGACGGCACTTGCCCGTAATTGCATCGTGTTGTGCTGCACAAACATTGTCGGATTATGCACACATTAGACTTTAAGTAAGCGACGAAGATAGAGGTCATGATCACTATCATCGCTGGCATAAATCAGTAAGAACGCGGCAGTGTTGCTTAACCAGTACAACTAGCTCATAGACGAACATAACTTACTCCCGTCTTGCTGTTTGTGCACCTTCTCTTACGTCCCATGTGCTGTAATATTTTGTCTCATTGTAGATCAAAGATCCTCATCATAGACACTTTGTATAAAAATAATTCGCGCTTTGAGACTGCGATGTATCACCATCATATGATTGAGAGTTGTTATGATAATATGGGCACAGACGTATTGATTTATGTGCTATCAGGTTACGACTCGCATGCATATTGGAAGTGAACTTACCTTGATACATACCAAGTTCCAGATACAGAATCATATGCAAGAAGCATGCTCTAAATCGAACTTCCACTGCCGTTATTTATCCTAATTGGCCCATCTCGGGTTACATTTTCGCGAGGCTGCAATGCTACATCAATGCGAATATATAATTCACCGTGCCCACACCTTTTGAAACTTGAATAAAAGAAATGCATTTATCATTTCGCAGGTTAAATTATTTTCCAAATGATCTCCATTAGATTGTTGTGAGTAAGTACATCCCGCCGAACCCGGGGAAGTTTTCACTCAAGCTGTATCAAAACATGTACAGTAATATGCCTTCGGAATTTCGACCTCATTCGAGTCCATCGAGAGATACTCAATATACGATATATGTCTAACGGATATCAGATCGATATTCGCTGAATGTGATACCAACAGCGTGGATGAAGAGCATATATATTTGTGATAAATAATGCTATCATCATAATATGGCAAATCCAACATTCAATGTTCTTATAGATATGTTAGCCACACAATCGCGTACATGATACATGATCGAGTGTATGTGGTGCCAAATAACGTATGGATGTAATGAGCATAACAACCAAAAACAAACTTTGTATTTTTTACCTTGCCTCCATTGTAATGCTGCTACCCGTGCGGGTGTATGACAGATGAACTATTTACTATATAATTGCTCTCCTGCATATATTACATGTAACTGTGGACCAACGCATTAATATCTCTCTATCTATATTTATATATATATCTCTATCTATATAATATCTATATATCTACCCATATTTATACTATATAATTGCTCTCCTGCATATATTACATGTAACTGTGGACCAACGCATTAGAGTCTTTTGGTAAGTATCTTCTCGTGCATCGCTTTAGACTGACTAATTTACAAATGAACAAGCAATCAATATATTACCATCTTTGACTGGTGGACAATAGCAGTTACATTTAAGTTCCAATGGAACACAGTCATACTCAATCAGTCAGTGATATAATAATTAACTTCCTGCTAAAGTGCATTTAAGCAGGATCATTTCCTAGAAACAGGCGCTATGAAAATGCTTTCTATGTATGTAGGTAGATACATATTGATATATAAATATATATATATATATATATATATATATATATATATATATATATATATATATATATATATATATATATATATATATATATATATATGTATATATATGTCTATATATATATATATATATATAATATAAATATATATATATATATTTATATATATAGGTTGATTCAATGTTTTACCTCGGTGTCTGTATCCATATATTTATATGTATATATATGAATATATATATATATATATATATATAGAGATATATATATATATATATATATATATATATATATATATATATATATATATATCTATATATATATATCTATATATATAATATATATATATATATATATATATATATATCTCTTTTTATATGTATTATGTATATCTATCTATCCCTCTATTATATATACATATATGTTTATCTATATCTATCTATATATATATGTATATATATATGTATATGCATATATATATATGCATATAAATATATGCATATATATATGCATATATATATTATATATTATATTATATCTGTCATCTAAGGAGTACAGCAACATGTAAGCGGTCAAATGCGTCCCATTTGCAATATGCTATTGATGCGATTGCATCTGCTCAGCATCAACAGCTGCGTCGCATGCAAACGAGCTATAATCATCCATAGAGAATAAGGCAATTTTTATTGCATTTTGATAACATATTGAGATCAGTTGGGATCAATCATCATCTTTCAGCATATGGTCGGAATGTGACGGAACGGCTATAATCTATATGAGCTAAGAATGGGTTTCGTTACAGGCCAGATTACCGATGAAATATATTTTTCACATTATCAGTGCAAGTAGTCACATTCATGCAGACAAAAGCTTTAAGACACGTACTAGATAGATAACCAGGTATTGTGGTTCTTGATGAAAGAAAAACCATACTCTGTGCCTTGGAATTCATGTGATCTTCAACAACAGGATGCCCTGGAGACGGCATCTAAGATAATACACTGGATGCAGCTGTCAGAATATGTTTGGCACACAGGAGAACAATATCCCGTCACTCTTTTTCAGCCGTAATCTAACTTATCTAAGCACCTCTTGAAAAGAGAAAAGAGAGCTGACTATTCTGGATTGTATATCACAAAAGAAACACCACGCGCCAATAGCGTCGGGGTCGTGCCTGAAGTTACGTAAATCATGGTGAATGCCAACAAAAAAAACCTGCCACCACCTATCGGCATAACAATGTGCATCGACTAATGTACCCACTAGCTTTGGTATAATGAGATTATTTGCGTTTTTCTTTGGGAACTAAATAAACTTCATAAAGTTGTTGTTATGCAGCCATTAGGCAGCAGAAGCCACAATTCGATATATCTCACAAAATGAATATTCAATAGTTACCATAGACCCATTTGCATATTAACACTTTCTTGGCCACACATATATGATGTTTTCAGACATCTAACCATTCTCCCATTAGCCCGCGTTAACTGCTACCTCAGAAAAAAGGAATACAGTCGCTTGGTCTCACACCTCCTAATCGCACTTACGCAAACGTTGTTTTTTTATGAGGATGGAAATAACGGATCCTCGCCGAATACTTATGTTAATTCATATCACTAAAAGCACGAATAATGCATGATATCTCATTGGTTTATTAATACCGTAATGATACAGATGCTGTGGTCAATGACTTGCAGGTTGCTTGTGATTTTGCGTGTCTGACTGGGTTTTTCATACGCATCACAAGGCCCTGATAAGCTGTAGTTTTAGTAGAACAGCCCATGCTTTACGTATATGCTGAATCTACTTAAGGTTATTACCACTTGCTGCATTACATCAATGGTATTGAAGAGCTAAGTAGAAGGCATTTCCATATGGCTGGTTTTCATTCATTTCCGCAGTAGTACCGATGTCGGTAATGGGTAACATTTGGGTGAAAACGATCATAATACCCTTAATATACTGACCACTTTAAACAGTGACTTTGTTCAGTTCTCAATTCCACCTTAGGCAATGAAATCACTCGCGGTGGCATTGGCCTAATGAGCATATACACATAAATCTATTGGGTGATCCAATGCAGGCGCTATAAAACTATCATCCGTTTATCAACTTGTTTCGCTGGTTAACCTCGACTATATTCTTTTCATTCTTTTAATTATCCAATATTGCATATTTTAAATAGCCATTTCGGATGACTCGACAATCGTTGTAATCCGGATTTTCTCACCTTACTTGAGCTCTAGTTCAGTTGCGATAGATTGAAAAAACGCTTGCCTTCAATACGTTAGGATTCTGGGATTACTAAAAGTGATTGATACTGACTGCCAGGTAGGTATGTTTCATGCACGAATAGCGCTGCCCCAGAGGAAAACATTTATCAGCCACTATCTACATTAAAAGAAAGGGCAATGTATCTTGAAAAAGGAATTATTTTATTTCCCCGTTTCGATGCGTACAGTGTCCAACAGAGTGCGCTTAAGCAAATAAAAAATTATTACATATCACTCTAGTCATTCGGCAACAGCTGGGTTGGGTTTAATCCAAATCATGAGATGCAGTGGTTGTTCCCTTGTTGATAACATCAGGGACTTAACAATTAATATGCATGTCACATATTGCATTACTATCAAACCAGTGGTACGAACCAAGGGAACTGTCTTTGCCTTTCTTGTATGGTTATATATGCTCTGGTAGAATTGTAATTCACACTCCCACACTCATATTGAGTAAGATCCGTCGTATCATTGGAAATGAAGATTGATGTGCTAGATTTTGCATGCCCGTGAGGCCATCACCATACATAGATTCGAATCCTGTCCAGCATGTATCGATAGTATCAACTGAAAGACCTTAATGCACTCTTTGATGCATTTGAACTAAGTAATTGAATAAAACTGGATGCGGATGGTGCAGTTGGAATAATTGTTCTTGCATAGGAGCAACTCGTTGTAAGTGCTCTTTAATCCATACAACTCGTGACGGCAATCCTGTTTAAGCAGAGAATCAGGGAAGCAATAAGGAATGATAACCTGCAAACGTCTTACGTGGAAAATACATAAGTAACAGGAAGATCAAATCGCAAAGGTTACATTTCAATAACATATCATGTGTCATATATTTGAAGATATGCATCTGCTTTCCAAAAATGGAGTTGTGACTAACGGGTTGTATACTGCTAGTGAATTCTCCGCTGTTTACGCGGACAGCGTGCTGTACATATTGTCAATAATCAGATTATACCTACACTATCATTTAAAGCCGATAGCAATCAGGCAGATGGAATCGGACGGGGCGGAAATACAGGAAGCTAAGAATGTCACCAAAAGAAAGCTTGTTTCAAGAAGATTGACATTAGGCATCAAACGAGCAATTGTTGGTATGAATGTGATGTATTTGACAAACAATGATAACTAACCACTGCTTAGTCAGTGCTGATCACTTTTGTGACAACATGATAAACGTGATACCTTCAATCCGATGACTTAATCCACGGCACATTGTTACGCGTAATCCCGACTTACTACTTAGTACCAGCATTGACATCGTAATGCACGGTTTCTATAATGATGTATAAGTTCCTTTTCGATTAGCCATAAGTTGCGCAGATGCCACTTATTTGGAAACATGCAACATGGCTTTCGGTTTCGCAGCACACAAACAGTTGAGATATGTGGAAGTCTTATTAAAACCTCTGGTTCTGGCATTTGATAAGACATCAAGACGATGGGATATGATTAAAGGTACCACATACAACCGAGTTTTCGCATTACTTATTTAACTGAATTTCTTCGACATTTTATTGAAAGCTAAATCAATTTAACGTTTGCTGAAAGGCAATTGGTGGTGACATTAAGGGAACCCGAACAACTTTAATTTGACCTTGATATATTTTCAGATCATAATGGCGACAAATGAATGACATTTATACATCGAAGTTCAGTGGCAATCATTTAGCTTAAATCTTAATAACCTCGAAAAGTAACTGGCAAGCAAATTGGTGCATTAGGATATCAGTATATTTTCGAGTCGAAAGGTATTTTTCTACCTTTGTCATTCAAATGAAGCCGTCGCCGTATTGCTGACTAATCTGGTGTTTTTCTGATGACCCTCTTAAAACGTCATCTTACGAATAGCTCGTTCGCTTTTATAGTAAATGAGTGCGCAGAAACTTCTTCTTAGATAGTAAAATATCAAAATGTGCAAAGGAAGTATCATTTGTCGTACAAGTACGCGTCTATTACAATATATCAGAACAATCCCCATTTCGTCTATTACTGTTAATCGATACAGAGGACCATCGTAGATTATAAATGACGTACTATAGATTACTCACAATGGCGATTTGACATATGTCGTTGATGCTTTGTTATTGGGAGTCATGTCCTGAAACAAATTATGATCGTCGGACTCATACATATCAATAAAGTCAGTCTCTTAGTCTAAATAATTTCATGTTTAGCGATGCCTGATCAGTGCAACGTATTTTGCAAAACCAAATATCGGCCCGAATGACGTTTAATAAGCATTTGAAACACATAGTTTATTCATGAGACGAAGGTTTCTTAATATATCTTTGGCTGTGACAAGGGCAATGAGCGCACTATGCAAACACGTTCTGCATTTGCATAACCAAAGTAAGTATGACAGCGTACTACCGGAATGAAATAGAGATTTATATCTGCTATCAAAGAAACATCATGTGTCAATCTACGAATGAGCCCGGAAAAATGTTTGCAGGGTAGCAAAACCATTGCAATCTTCATAGATTGTAAATAAGAACAATCAAGCAATTTATTTATTTTTGTAACTGTCTCTATGCAATTAACAATTTTTCTACATTATATTATAACAGCTACAGGATGGCCTTAAGGATTTAATGCACATTATCTGTCACGACAGGCCTGATTATAAAATCAAACCAACATAAGGACATGCAAACGCGCAAAATAACATTACAACAACTCCAAAACAACATGATAATACAGCCGCTATTTACAGAAGTCATAACAATGATGATTAGTTATGTAAAGTAGCTTTACAATAATCCATAGTGTATGATTAGCAGTAGCTAATTACAACGGTTTTAAATCAACTTTTGATTTTGAATAATTTTGATTCACTTCATTATGAACGTCATTCAATAGAATAAATATGGTTGATAGCAAATACCTTTATTTAGGCATGAGTGGCGATATTCGAAAGTTGTGTTGATGTAGCCGCTAATATGACGTCCGGAAGTTCACAGATATTCAAGTATTTTGTGTTTTGTGGGTATGTTATTTATTATCTACTATCATAGTCTTTTTTTACGTTAATTTACGTTCGATTAACCAACGTGATATGTTTGATAAGCTCGTTTAAACATTATTTGATGTTTCATAATTTGTTAAATCGTCAGCATATTGTATTGCAGATTTTTTTGGTAGAACGTTTGGAAGATCATTCTCATTTATTACAAATAGCAAGGGGCCCGAAAGAGTACTTATGCTGTATCTCAGTGTTTGAACATTGTTTTCACGAGCTAATATATCCTAGACAAATAGTATTTATCAACCCTTTTGTTATAGTCAGTAGGAATGAGCTGCATTAAGTACGGTATTTTGTTAAATAGTTTGCAGCTATATGCAAGCGCGTTATCATTACGCATGAGCGCAGTTAAGAGGCAACTGTCTAAATGCATCAGAACATGATGCAGCTGAATAATGCCAACACGCGTCATTGGGTATTGCTCTGACAGGGATGGCTAACAGTCTGCCAGATGTGTTTGTGGGCCAGATAATTTCCGTCCTCCTCAGCCCACTGCTGTCACTTTCTAAGTAATGGCAAAAAATAGCACGTTGTCTGTTTTATCGTTTGAATACAATCAATACACATAAATAACTACTTACTATTACGCATGGCACGCTTCTGGGCGCAGTGCAAGGCACGCTAGAGCTTTACACTAAAACATTCGAATAATTAAATGCTGTATTCTTGACCAAGGTGTGCAAAACCTATGCCATATTCATCGGAATGAACCCGTCACCATCCCCATGACGTGAAAATAAATTAGCTATGCAATTTGTTGGAGAAGCTTCTGTCCTGAATTGTTTATGTTTAAAACCGATATTTTATCAATTATCTTAGTTACAAACTATCCTCTCATTAACCATCAGCACGTAATGTCAAACATGCAAGGTCTGTTATTGAATACATACATGTGTGTGTTGGATTGATGTATATATATTTATCCCTACGCATAATCGTATGTTGTTATTGAGACGGCAAGTTAGCCGCGCCATGTGGCTAGCAATAAATATGCGTTTGTTTTATGGCAATGTGAGTATAATAATTACGATACAATCATGATGATGATAAGGAAAATGGTGCATAATATGGGTAATTATACATTTTTGATGATTATCATCGTTGTTCATGGCAATGTTAGTTATTTTCAGAGCTTCCGCTAGTTAGCACACCTGTTACCGCTGAGTGATTCATGGTAAAATTATGATTCTATCATGTTTTAATGTAAAACGCCGAATTATTTTAGCTGTTAGTCGCTGGGTGGATTCTTTTCGAACTGGACCTTACTCATCCGTCATATCTAAACCGCTGACAATAATCGCGCGCAAGTTTGTGAGCAGCATTTAAGCTGATACTTGCTTAAACTGTTATTTTTTTAATATACAAATATCGAGCGTAAATGTTACTTAGAATTACCAAATTGAGGTTCGTCTAGTCAGAGCTGAAAAAAACATCGCCTTACCGCCGACAGAAAGCTATGTCTGTAATGCATTTGTATAACAATTGTAAACATAAACGAAAGTTGATTAACAATAAAAATATATCGTCTAGGGACCAAAGTAATGTTTTAACACAACGTCAGTCGTCCCAATAGTAGAAGCGTAATAGGGATAGAGTCGAATGTGGGTATAGGTCTAGTTTTTTGTCTAATTCATATAGACGAACGCTCCATAATTATCGATCATGCAGGTTTTTGGAGTCGCGCAAATCATCAGCACGTTGTAAAACCCTGAATTTGCATTCCCACAAACACAGCATACTAGCAGCGAAACACATATTTTTGTATGCTGTTGCCATGCAAAATCCCGACTCCACAATTGCCAACAGTGTTTGCCTTCAAGCTGTCTAGCATATCTTAATGTGTGCTTAATGTAACATAGGATATACTGTCGTACGTCCCTTGTGATCATGGACGTGATAATCTGGTTATGCGTGGCAGAAACGGGCGTGTGAACACACACCTTTACTGCTTAATCACAGCAATAACCGGACCCTATGATGTTGATAACGATGATAATGATGATGACGGGGATAATGATGACGACGCTGATGCTGATATTGATGATGATCAATTGATGATAATGTTGATGACGGAGATGATGACGATGATAAGCCTTTCAATATATGCATAGAGAATAATGTGTCGATATTGCAAGACCTTGTGCCAAAGACATATGACAACAGAACATAGGGCCGGAGTGGCGGGGCTGTAGGGGTGATATCCACGGCAACGAAGTTCACTTGTTAACATCGCAATAATGTAAGATCCGAGCATAAACACCCTGTAGGATGATAAACAGGGAGCAATTCTTGGTATTGTCAATGTATCGTGGCTTCTTATGCACACCGCCGTCATCAGCGACTAATCCCGAGCACTCAGAATCAACTCAATTTATATACAAACACACAGACACAAACACACACAAACACACACAGACATATATACATATATGTTTATAAATCAATATATATATATATAGATTTGTATATATTTGTATAGATTTCCATATATATGTATATGTATATATATATACTTATATATATTAATATGAATATACATATAATTATATATATATATATATATATATATATATATATATATATATATGCATATATATAGATATATATATGAATATATATATCTATATATATATATATATATATATAGATATATATATTTATATATATGACCTTTATATTTTTTTGGGTTGTTTTACATTACATCATACGTTATCGTCTACATATACACTTGATCACCCAGCTCATATATCAAGTACGCAATTGTACTTCTAACATGTCTTTAAGAACAATACAGGAATGTTGGATTTGTCATATTAAGAAGATTGCATCATTTATCACAAGCAATAAACTGGGGCCAACTATATGTTCTTGATTCCCACTGTTGGTATTACAATAGGCGAATAACGATTTTACATCCTTCTGACATATACCATACGTTGCGTAGTTCTCGCTGGACAGTCGCAGGTACGAATGAGGACGCAATGCCGAAATTGTATCATTGTAACTATAATGATACAGCGTGAGTCAAAATTTCCCAGTTTTTGACTGGAGATACATGCACACAGTAATTCAATCATCATATCGACATGGTCATGCTTAGATAATTCCAGTGAGACTATTATTCAAGTCTCAGATATTGGCAGGATGAATTATGCATCCGCATTTATGAAGTATAGCGGAAGTAACCTGACAACATAAAAACCGGCACTATTAGGACGAGTAACGGCAATGGAAGATCAATTTAGTGCCTACGTTGTGCATATGAGCTTGCATGAGGAATAAATTAAAAAAACAACTTGAGAATGTTTCTTCAGCAACTAGCAACAACAATACACCTGGCAAATGAGACGAGATTGACAAACGATGCAATATAAATTCGGCCATTTGAATGATTAATCAATATATTACCACAAATGAAATGCCACAAACATGTTTACAGAGTCGGCAAGCATCGGATAGCTCCTACATCACAGCTTGATGTGTATCAAATTGAGTTCAGCTACAAAATGCATTTGAGTGAAGCGGTACGCTGATAGGACACGAACAAACACGTCTGTGCCAATATTATTATTAAAAACGCGTGAATGCGATATTTTGCAATCTCGAAGCGAAATTTATTTATATACATGGTCTTTGATGATTTTGTGAGGATCGATTAACTACGCAGTACCTGTTTTAGCGCGTCAAGCATTATTCGATAATATGTAAACATATCGATGGATAAAATGGACAATTACTTTTGCTTTCACAGCGCGATAGGTGAAGCCTTAGGAATAATTTGCAGTTGACAATGTAATTATTACTTATGAAAAATTCCATTCTAGATATCGATGAATGAAACTGTTACATCATTTGATTGCATACGGAGGGTCTGTGAGGCTCATAATATAACATTTTTTAGACCTCTGTCCATATTTTAAATGCGACAATATGGAATCAACTTCATGTTTAGCCGTCCAAATTAAATTTCCAAAACACAAACACGTAGAAGAAGTGCAAGAAATAAAATTCACAGCATTTTTCACTTCTTTTTGTTGTTCATTTTACCAATTTCAATATTTGTGTAATGAGTATCGACAAAACATTTGTCTAGGAATCCTAATCCCTTTTGAGTCGTTTTCAATTGTGTGACTATAAATAAATGCCGGGGCACATCGGTGCGCACTAGTAGTAACCAGCCATTATTCATTCAGCAATAAGAAGAAACCTAATAGGGCTATAGACAGCAGCTGCTGCCCAATGAGAGCATTGTGAAAGATTCTGGTGGTTTGACCACATTTGTGCTGCTGTGTTCCCACTGATGTATGGCAAAAACGAGTCGCTTACTTATTGATATTACTCTAATGTGCACTTCATCCGACAATGTTTGTGCAGCACCACACAAGCAATGGCTGATATGTGCGGTCGGAACAGCGGCAGAAAGAAGCTGGCCCTTGCAATATAATGTCAGTAGGCGTGGTAATCCAGGGAATATTATTGCTGAAGACACAACCTGATTCCGGAAAGATTTGTTCCGTAAGCACATACTTAAAGATGCGATTCACATTTTATTGTATTCCTAATGTCACTGTTTATTTGATATGAATTTGTCAGATGCCGAGAACACCTGCTCAGCTATGACAAAGTATCACTGTCTAGTTATTGCATTGTTAAGATCATCACGCTGATGCGTCGTTATTAAGTTATGTTGGGGAGCTAATTCATACATAACTTTTTGTAGATTATTAAATGTAGCTCCGGCGCTTATATCATCAAATGTAACATAGCAGTTTACAACCGAAATATGTATTAGATAATCAACAATGTGTACAGATATATGCCGTGTGCATATGTTTTGTAGCCTTAAATAATTATTATATTACATTTACATATTACGCGTCTTAGGGCATGTTGGTCACTATGAATCATATAAAGAAGAAGCTACTCATGCTTTATTACCTCTTATTTGACTATAGCTGGGGCTGGTTTCGATAAAGGCAAACTTGTCCACTATAAGCCTATTTCTTCAGCACAGTTTTCCGGCACATTTGAATTTATACAAGTACACACCCCCCAAGCCGGGTAAACCATGTGTACAAATCAATAATTTTGGAAGTCACGACATATCTGGCATAAACCTTGAGTACCTATCGGAGCGGAGACAGGATGCTGTATGATCTATAAAGTTCGACCAATTTAGAATTATCGACAACAAATCTTAGCTTATTAGTTGAGTTTGGCTGCCAGGTGCTTTAAACCCTCTCGGTTATTATATTTGTGTACTTCAGGAAGTAACACTTGAAAAGCAAGGCCATGTTAAGGAATATAAATTAAGACAATGTTCCAATGCGTTATAATCAAGAACCTTCCTTTTTGAGACCTCCCATTGTTTATCATATCATATTGAATAATTTAAGTTATAGTTTTGTCATTATGGAACCTTAGCGTTTCCTACTGTACGCATTTCCTTGTCCCCAGCAGCAGTCACCCTTGCTCATAGCGGAACACAAGATGATAAAACTGTGATAAAGCGGGATTCATGGACCACATCATGACCCTCTCGTATCAGCGGCTTCCAGTGCGGGACAATACGCGTCAATGTATGCCGCCCCACAAAGCTTCCCTTAACGGTGCCATCAATTAGGATACTAACAAGAGTCTTAAATCACCACGAAGATTAAAGAGTACTGCCATCCAAGGGAACATAAATCTTGACATAAACAGGATAATCACCATTTGCAACCTCACAATTGAAATCTAAAAATAATATAATTGCAATCTATTATTGAAAATGTGCCGCGGATATTTTTTCTGGAAAGTGTACCATCATATACCAATAAAAATAGCCATCGTCAATTTGGGTATTTTTCAGTTACTCAAGGCGTATGTCTGTTCAGATAAAACAGATAAATAGCAGCATCACATTAGTCTGGCACAATCCAACGCGTTCTCAATCGTGGTGAAAAATGCAAATGGCCATTACAAAACATATCCTATTAATTCCCCCACCTGACCAATTTGATCAAAAAACATCATATGCACCATGGGGTTTACTGGACAACTGTATATGCGATGTTGCGCGTTTTCTTATATTAGATGTCTCACATTCGTTCTACACAACCTAGCTGATGGTCGCAGATTATCATTATGCATTTTGAAATCAACGGCGTGTTTGGATTTGTTGCTGTATCAGTTTCTTATCGACAAAAGGACTATTAATCCTAACAATTGCGCAGTTGTTTCGATTCATGATTTGATTTATAAACCATAAAGCCATTTGGACTGTCCAACAGACGCAATTAAATTTAAAGTTAATGTACTTTATCTGCATGCTCCTAAGAATTCAATAGAGCTTTTGCTGGTAACCAAGGCAGAGTCGTCATTACATGGTGATCTGCTCACCTATGACGACGTCATTTGCTCGACCGTAACTCAGCGCTGACGCAATTGATGAAGAGAATATGAAAACGCTTTCATCAAAGCATCACTCTCATTAGCAGCCACCAAACTATGTTAACAAAGATAGCAAATAAATAGCAATATTGACATGTCACTACACATGCGTTTTCTAGTATTATCGTTTATAGATTCGCGTTTTCAGTTGGAGGTTTACTTCATTGCGCTACTTTGATCTGGTTACATCTCTTCGTTGATGTCGATGTGTACACAACTGAGTGCATTGTACAATGGTAAGACCTAGTATGTTCGGCCCAATTAGCCACGTTAAAGTTTTACACCATACATGATCAATAAGTCTCAGTCCATACCAAATGCCAGCACAAATCGAATTTTAGAAATTGTATATTGAAGCAGAAGGCGATTTAACAGCATTCGGTGGTGATGTAGGCCTTACTAATTCCACTTCATATGCAGTTTAATCGAGATCATTTATATCTGACACAACTCATTTAATGTTCAGCATTCTTCACCACACACGTCACGGACATCAAAATAAGCTGCTGACATTGTCTTAGCCATGGAACAGTTATTATTTCCACATATATGCATTTTAGCATTGCATCGTAGTGCACATCTGTCCAACTGTTAAAGTACCTAGGACTTTAGAAGGATCACTGTCTTCTAGATGATGTAGTATATATTCATTTTCTATGCGTGGTGTACATTTTTGTCGATAGCCTCTCGTGTTGCGTGGGGCAGGTTTGGGGTGGCGTTTCTGGCATCTTAAGGCTTACCACATCACCAGCCCAAGAACCCAACCCTGTGCAATACAGGCACGGATAAGAAACTGGAGCCGCGTTGTATTAACTTTTCTAGGGATTAGTATTCGACACTAACAAAGTTCTTTTTTATTATTGAGAAACATCACATCTGGCGTTCAGAATACAAAATGGAGATATGTGGTATGCCTTGTGGAAACTTTGCAACACCGGAGCGTGACACTAGGACTACGATGCCTAACACACGTTCGCCCTGTATATATTCATAGCCAATTTCGCTTAAACTTTGTTTGCTGTTGCAAAATTGAAAGAGTAGTGACAAAATGATAAATAAACAAACTCATTTTGCAATGCAGGCTGTAAATGATTACTTATTTTGCTCTTTCAAACTATTTGGTGTCGAAGGTAGGGCATTCAAACAGCTTAAAATTTACCGTGACAGAATAACCTCCAATTTTCAATTATTTAGATTCACAGCTTTACTTATGCGAATATTTAGGTATCTTTCACTCTTCGCATCGATACAAGCGCTTTGTATTTTCAATCTAATCAACGATATGGTTTGTCAACTTTATGTGTTTATTTGTCAACATTTTCTTCATCTGATTCATTACTTCATCTCCTACGTTACTACTGAGGACCATTTTAGCTTTGTGGCATGTGATAGGGCTTGCACATGTGTTGCTTAGTTGAAAAACAGCTTATGCTGCTGGTACTAAATCTTTCACTGGTAGTTTCCCGCTAGTTATTTTTTTGTAATACCGTATTCCCAGTATTGGCTCTCCAAATATCAATATGAACGCCAACAAAGTCTATTGGTACATTTATGCGTGCTAATTACCTGAGGTTAAAGACTGACGGCTTCGTACGACATCCTGGACTAAATTAGTCATATAACTTCCAGATATAAGGTCACCTTTAATGACTATATTTCGATGACTTCATCTTATCAATTGGTACAATTGTAATCTTTGTTAGTTTCAAGGATGTGAGAGATCACCTTGCTATTTTAACGATCATTACAATCTGACTGGTCGGAATTTAATGTTGCCATTTTAACCATCGTTAGAAAACTATGTGTTTTTCTCGCACTTTGTCATTAGGCTCACGAAAATATCTCATAAAAAACAATGGCGTGATAAAACACGAAACTAAGCACACCACACCAACACTTGGCAATGGAAACATGTTACCTGTGGTAGACGCAATGTATTGGTTACTCACAAGATCATCGCAATATAAACTATCCATTTCAGTGACCTGCGTCATAATTGTAGGTGACAAGCAGTGTATGTGACTCAACTGTCGCCAATGTCTGTAGCTGCTGTTTTTACATTGTTGAATTGGCTTTTCTTAACAATGGTAGGCCAACCTGCGTAATGTCAATGAGAGGGACATGTGAACAACGCATAAGCAAAATGTTAAATTAATTTGCAGCAATGTGTCATCGGTTCAGCAGACGTAATATTTCATGGCATATTTTATCTGCATTAAAGTGTTTGATATCCAAATGTGAACATCCATTCGCGGAATGTAACCACCAGTAACAATTAAGCGTAATTCATACATGTGACTAGGGTTAATTCTCAACATATTCAGGACTACACGTTGGTGGAAGATAGGATTGTTCATGAGGTAATCTTATGTCAGACATCAATGCCAGGTCTACGGTGTGAAACAATAGGTAACTATATCTATGCAGGCCCATTTGCAGAGTGTTAGTACTGCCAATATCAACGAGCCGGCGGATTGGAGCTAGCCGATACAGTGAGGCATCACTGCAGAGCAAATGCTCAATCTACGTAAACTTTCCCAAAATATAGCTAAGAAATTTGCATTTAATGATGCAATTAGATGACTTTAGATGACTTAGTCTAGCGGCCATCGTCGTGTTCTGAATTAACACAATGTATCTCATACGTTAGCGTAATAGGGCGAGTGTCGAATGTAGGCTGGGGTCATTAAACCTTTCAGCTTATTGTCTCTTGCGGGAAAAGGAACGTTTCGTACCCGTCTATCTGACCGTCGTTTTGTCCGTTTTCAAACCGTAACAGCATTTATACCAAAAAACGGGTAGCTTATTACATTTAAAATGGCGACTTCCCGTGTCTTGCTTTTTACATAACGTAGAACTTTCAGCTGCATAATTGATATCTGTGTATGTGTAGGGAATGATGCCGCATGTTTGAATGATCCATGTCTAAGATCTGTGATTAATCATTCGTACACACCAGATGATCAAATGAGTCAAAACTGTAAACATAGGATAAAATACATTACATATGACAAAAGCATATTCACATTTTAATCACAGCCAGAGCCTGTATCAGAGGTGACCAACGATTCTGATGATAAAAATGCTTACGGTGATAATGATGATGATGATGATGATGATTAATCAGATAATGATTTGTTATAATGTTTATGTTGATATGTAAGATGATAGTACTGAAGACAATGTTCCCTTAAGTTACGTTGTTGACTTTTGCCAACCTAGATTATCTTTGATCATTTATAAAGTGGTATGCAAGTGATATCTGACGAAGCATAAATTCCACAAGGCCAGTAACGTGGGAATAAGCCGGTCCCAGTGGCTTGGTGGTTTACTACCTCGCCTTTCGACCCACAGGCTGTGGGTTCGACTCCAAGGTGTGACAACCTGACTGGTTACTCGTGACTTGGATGATCACGTACAAATGGCGGTCCCATCTCTGAAAAGGGATGTAAAAAATCCTCTGAGGACGATGTGCTCCCTGGCAGTGGCCACCCTCAGAGTTACACACTCACTGCTAGTCGTACATACCTAGTTGCTAAACACGACTATAATTCGATGCACACACACACACACACACACACACACACACACGTGGGAATAATGCACATCATATATTTACCGAACCCTCATAAATGCCATCCACGAATAAACCACAAAGGTGACCAGCACAGCCTTGCCATTGCCTCAATGCGGCTGTGCTGGTCACTGAATATTTGAATAAGTGACCGTAAGATTAGTACATGGCAATTGGTATACCTTGGGAAGCCAACCACGCACTTATGCGGTTTTATTGTATAGCAGGTAGCATAATTTGTTTTACGTTATAAAAATGCATCGAATAACTTTGAGTGACTCTAAACATTTAGGTCAAATGAGTTGATGGTGGTGCATGTACCCACGTTATTTAATGACATGGATTGAAAAAACTGAGCGAGCATGTATATCATTATGGGGTTTTTATACCGATTGGACCGGTTTTCAAACTGATGCAAATATATACGATTATAGCAATAATCGATAGTTGAATTTGAATATGATACGGCAAGGGTATTTTATTTGCTCTGTGCTCGCTCATACGTTATGAGTGAATAGGGGTTAAATCTTGCAAATACAAATGGGTATACTCTGCGATTACCACTTTTGAACCGTTGTTAGATTGTAATGAAAGAAGCAGTGAAACCCGGGACCGCCATGGTAGAGGCTACTCTACCTGCTGTTGTTATTGCTAGCCTTCTTTGAGTTATTATTTACTATCAGAACTGTTCACATTTCTGGTGTTACAAAGGAACGACGGAATATCACGGGTACCCATAACAAGAACAATTTCCAAAAAGCAAGCAATCCAGATATCAAAACGTTGGTTCGAATAACGCCGTAGAAGTCCCAGATGTTAACCAGATAATAGGACAACAATATGCCCTCCTGGATGTGACGGTAACGGCCAGTAATGCCGCTACGGCAACGCCTGATCTCGGCCAGTCATTTGCAACAGAAGACAAGCTGTTGAGTTTTACGTCCCATCGGATGAGCATTATTGAAGGTACGGGCGCAACGATGCGTGTTGCTCTTAAACAATTTTAAGAGTCTCACTGCTTCAAAACATCCGTGTCGGTTGCGTACTCGGGGGCGCTATAGGGCCTGAGGGAATTACTGGAATTACACGCGGCGGGATGCGGTTTAGGCGCATTGAGGGCAAAGTGGTATGTTTTGTGTGCCACAATTATAGTAATTACAACCCTTTTCTACCGACGTATAAGGCCCATTTCGTGTATGGGATAGATCACGTTGATGATAATGCTATAACTGTGGTCCAGGGTAATTGTTATAGGGTATAAATCTCCCAAACTAAATAAGTTGATGCACCATGTTTCCGACGCATGAAAGCGCATTTATTTGTAGTTCATACTATATATGAAATATCACACACAATTCTGGTTTATCCAAAAATAGTTACATCGCCGGCTTTGACTATGCACTTAATTATTGTCAAGTATTATCTACATAACCATTCACCAAGTACAACAGTAGATCTATTATAAAATGTAAGCCATCATTGTAGGAGGTGCCATCGTCCCTATTATGAATGTCACATTCACCAGGATAGTGTTAACTGCAGCCCAACATAGCTTTGATAATGCAAAGAAATTGCGCGTGCATTGTTTATTGTCCATTTGGCATCTGTGCAGTTTACCTCACACGCAATTAATAATAATGATTAAGTGTTGTATCCAGCTAAACAATTTATATCGTCTATGAACGATATTTGATTGTAAGTAGAGCGTAAAGTTGCTTTTAATATTCGCATCCTATAACATTACGGTTATATGGCCTGCCTGGGAATGTTATCGTCGGAATCAACTGACCTTTATCAGCATGCACACACTTATTTCCTTCCTTTACGTTGATGATAGACGTGATTTAACATGTGTACATTTAATGCATATGAGCTCTAGGGCTGTTTAAATTGCGCCCAATGCGAAACACTTATACTACTTGGACCGCACATAAGTTTACCGCTTTATATATTTATTTTTTTGCTTTTTCTAGTGATCGTTGCCGAGTTGTACTGAAGGTCAATGATCACTGGTGCTAATGACGTCAAGAAACTCATGGCTGAGTTTGATGAAGCGCAAAACGAAAATATCTCGACATCATTCTGTAGAAATACGTTTTCATTCCTGGTGAAGGAAAGATTTGCATTGCGGTACTTAATGTTCTTAAAATGCAGACTTGGCTGGTGCTGTTGCGGCCGTCGAAGCATAGTTATATCACGAGTTTAGGAGTTTCTCCTTATCATTTAAACACAATTACGCTAAAAGCCGCCATGTACACAAGTGAGTTTTGTATATCCAACAACCTTTGGGCATAACGTTAGTCAGGAAAAATACGGTTGCTCTGTGGAATGCTTGATCTGATACGTAATGCAGCCGTGCATGTGTGATTGTTTGGATACAAATGGAGTGTAACTATAATGTCTAACGCTTTCTTCAAGAACCTGCGTTAAAAGACAATGTCCAATGTGCCGATCCTAAGCTCGGTAGGTTGTCATACAATGGTCATGCATAATTGTTCTTTGAAACACATAAGTTTAATGTATATATAAGCTCTGTAATCATTAAAGAATTAGCTTATTATTAACTATTTACTTTGTGGGCAGCCTTCTTTCAATGTGTCCGTAGAAGAGTAAATGCAAGAGCCATCTCTCGGTGGTCGATAGGGTCCAGTTTTAAATTTCTTCAACCGCCCACCAAGAGCACGGATGTGTGATTTTTTCAAGCGGCTCCTTGGTTCCTGCGATTGCTTATATAAATGCTAGGAAAAGTTAACCTTTGCTCTGTAGTTTCTTCTCTTTATGCCTCAAGACAGCCACATTTCCACGATGTCAACTGTAAGGATTGTACTATAAGGCATCAAACTCTTCCACCAACGTGCTGTGCGCTTTACACCGCCCAAGAAAGTATGTCTTGATGAGATTTGATTAACCGCTATCGCCAGTTCTCTATGTATCGTCCTTTTCACCCATCAAGATGAAACGCACCTGAACGGTATGGATTCTTTTTCGTACTTTATTCAAGCTACGTAATATCGTGCTTACGTTCTTGTCCTTTTTTTAGATTGTGTCGTTATCATTTGTTAGAGACAACCGCTCAGTGACCAATTCATACATCCTTCGTCTCCTTCAGTAGACAAATTCATTCAGTTGCTTCGTCGTATTCAAACATCTCATATATTCTTCCTAAGCTTTTCTGAGATTGGTTTTGTTTTTGGCTGATTTTCCATCAAATCAACATATTTGATTGACAACCTAATTTTTGATGGGATTCATTCACTTGCTCAATTGAACTTGCCTTTTATATGCTGTATATCTATTGCATTAGCATAATCATACGACAAACATTTCTTGACAACTATAACACACTTAACAAATGCTAAGATCATTCTGCACTTATGCTTTGTGTGAACGGCGTAACTCATGAACTTATCATAAATTAGTTAATAGGTGAAATTTCTTCGCGCACATATAACACCATGTCTTCTTTTATGTATGTAGCCGATATGTTTCTATAGCTTATGCGTGTGGGTTGGTTCGCTTTTGTAAAACACGATTAATCATATATGACATGCGCTTAAGACATTAGACTACATTTTAATATAGTGGCCCACAACAACGATATTCCTGTTTATTACCGATAATTGCAAGGCTTAGCACGGACAATAATCCCGTTTATTGCTTAACACCCAAACGGTCCATTATATTGTTTGAAGCGTTGTTAAAACAGAAATTAATCATTACCATGCATAACTTAATCTTGGAAAGTTACCAAATATAAAGTGAGAAGTTTGGAGAAATATATATTCATCCGCTGGGGTACATGACTTTGCTCCAGAGCACATACATAAAATTATTAAAGTATGGAAACACTGGCCTTTACTGCCTGTAAGATATAACTGATGAATAAATTTTAAATTTCATAGCGGTATTGGGTGAGTCGGATAATATCAAATATGGCTCTTCTTATATGAATTAATCATAGATACATGCGATCTACGTGGTCTTTAACCTTAATGTATTTACTTATAGGTGACACACGCGCGGATGCTAGATGACGATAATCTTCACTATGCGGGTCATACTGTATATAACATATTTGATGCACAATCGCTAAAAACGCCTTTGAAATCACAATGACATATTTGCAAATATGCAGACAACAATTTGCACCTTGTCATTTATCATATGCACATTAAACCATGCTGTTATTGTAACCATCATTATCGTGAGAGTCGCCGTTTTAATCATTGATTATCCGCAGCTCATCTCGCAAGTATGACCGCTATGCATGCAGTAATATGCGAGCAAGTCTGAAACAACACATCTTTTGTACATGTGGTCGAGGCTTCCCGCGTCGCTAAGTAATAGGAAAACGTGGCTTGGGCGGCTAACAAGGCCGGGTACTAGGCTTGGCTTATTGGCGTCAATTATTTTAAAAAGTGACGACGCACACGAGGAACTTACCACCCCAACAATAAACACGCTGCATAAAGCGGAGACAAATCACAGTAATTGACGCACGGATCAAGAATATAAATGAGCGCCTGTGATCCATGACAGGAACAACATAAATAAAGTTCAACGGGGAACGCGGACTCACCGGATATCCCTATGACTATGAATTATGTCATCTGCATAGGAATGGTCCGGTATGGATAACGCTGTTGGCATGTTCATTTCCGTTCGTTAGAACAGTACATATGATCGTTATTGTGGGTAGTAAAGGTTGATATTGTGGTAGGAAGAGATATTGACTCTATAAGAGTCACAATGTAAATAAAACGGAACTTGTTTGTTGAATAATTTCTAGTTTTCCGCCTGTGAAATTGCTAGCTCATCGGCTATTATCTAAAACTTTAGGTCTGACCCCAGATTCTTTCCCATGATATGTTCAACTGCGTCGCATGGTGCCACTGCTGATAACATCTCTCCTACATTGCCTTCCTTCTCTAGTTCCATCATTGTCTTTCTCAGCCAGGCTTCTATAAGGACACTCGGTTGTTACGTCACCTGACCATGGCAGAGGTATGTACACTTACATCCAGCTTTGCTTTGTCAACAAATTGAAAGCGCTGTTTGTTCAAGGGTTAAAAACAATGAATTTGGGCTGACTAAATCGTAAAATTCACATAAAAATATACGTCGCCTTGTGAGAATTCTTCAATTAATAACATACATTACTAGGTTTTACTTGTTTTTTTCAGGCAGCGGCTGCAAGAAGAAAAAACATTGCCTATGTCTGGCACTCTGTAGCAACCCAATGTGCCATTTTTGTTTCATTAGACAGTCACGTATAGCAAACATTATGTTGTTAGTTAAAGGGCAAAACAAAATTAAACTCTTTCATGCTTTTAACACTTTAATCAGTAGGAAAACCAATGCATATGTGTAGCATGAGAATATTTTTTGCGTTTTAATGTGTATTGTCCGATAGATGTGTCCTGATGGGAACGTTAACTTAAGCAACCGTGGCTGGAAATTTCTTGGCGTTGCATAGGTTGACTCGTATAGCTTCTAACGAGAGCAGCAAGATGGGAGCAATTGAGCTTCCCGTCAAAATCCCAGCTTGTCACATCAGTATGGGCTTACCGACTGTGATGAACAGGAAGAGCGGACCAATGGAGATTGCGTTTGGGACAATTCGTGAAAGAAACGAATCCACCTCAATCACACAAAAGTTTGCTTATCATTATAGCGTAAACCTTGTGCATGATATGTGAAAAAGTAGAATGGAGTATAAATAACCGAAGCTGATATTTTGGATGAACATGATGACTACCACGTTTATTTAAGATATCCGTGCCGCATGACCGAAGTAACTAAGTTGCGTTTATCAAGCTAAACAGAGCTGTCTATATCCGAAATGTAATTTGGTAACTCATTATCCTTATTTCGAGTGTATTTTTATTATGTTCACACCTTTGTGTTGACACATAATTCCTTTCATCAATCAAACACGTTCCTCACACACATCTTCGTACAATACCAGTCTTTACGGACAGTAAATCTCATTTACTATCTGTCAAGCCTATATATCTGTTACACTTTACCTTCATTCTGTTGGATACGGAAAACCATTGGCGTTTTTATTCTCTTTGATTCGTGATTAACGGTACGTGGTGCAGACTGACAGCTACCTTGTAACCCTCTAATTACCAAACAAATTAACAAAGCAAAAGCCAGAAGTCAGCTCTCACCAGAATGTCTCTTAGTCAAGCTACTTCTTTTCCACCAATCAATCGGGCCTAATAAAAGAACAACTAAGCACAGCGTACAAACATAGCACGTATCAGATTTGCCAATAGTCGTTTCGACCGCTACTAGTTTTACAATTAATTACTGGTTTGCCTTTCCAGACAATGTAGCGACGTTGCTCACCTATTTAGCCATTGATGCGATGACACATATTAACATTTACTTTGTCGAACTCTACTGGGTATATAAGATCTGAAAAAAAACTACGGGGAACTTATCATGTTATTGTACATAAAACGGCATAATGAAACTGTCCGATATGACTCACAGTATTCAGCTATCCACTTCCATATAAACAATGTCAACCACACGTGTTTTGAAGACTACAATGGTCAGTAAAGGTCAATGTAAACAAAACGTGTTCAGGCGTCGATATCACTAATTGCCCTGCCTCTTGCCATATTTCCACAACTGAAAGTTTTATTCAGTTCATGCTTCGACTACTAATACGCAAGCAACCATAAACTACCCTACAAATACTAGTCCTGTGGCCGGCATATCGGACCTCCAAAGTTTTGATATTAGTGTCACAAGGCGGCAACTGTATCAAGTTGTCCTAGACGATGATGCGATTAATTGACTAGCTGCAGATAACTGTAAACATAAGCAAACAAACAAAATGTGATTTGATGGTCGGTGTGCTGTTGTCTTGCAGGTACGTTAAGTTTCCAATGATGGCTACAACCGAAAGCTGAATATACTTGAAAAGTGTTATATCTAATTACGGATCTGCCAAAAGATGCAAATGTGTTTCATCAATAAACTCGTGTGCGTAGCATGGTTGGAAACTGCGTATCTATGCCCACAGTTAACTAAGAAGCATCTGTTTGCTGGATGGGTGCTCCGTCAGCGCCTTGTGTTCAATTGGTAAGGTTATTCAGTCTGACAATAAAATACAACTCCGTGTCACATTTGTCGTATTTCTTTTTTTCATTACTGCTTATAGGGAAATGATTACATTGGACCCATGTTTGTTAATCAATTTAAGGTAAAAAAAATAACACCCAATCCTACCGCACCTAGGCTTCCAAAAATGGTTTTTCACCATTACATTTCGACATAAGGTCAATGAACTGTACTGTACCATGACAGATGAAGGCTATTAGCTATACATCTAAGTAGTAGTATGTGTAGCCCGATACTCATTATGCAGTCAATCAATTTATAGAAGAAGCGAATAAGGACTGAATGCATTATTGATTCCATTGTTTTTCAAAAATATTAAAGAACGACACACGAAAAGATAATACACACATACTTATTTTATTGGCTGGGAATTGAGTCTAACCAAATCACTTCTACGGATTGTGTTCCATTAAAACGTAATAAAATTGATTGAACGGTGTAATTGGTTCATATAATCACCGATAATTACCCCCGGCGTGATCTATCTATTACATGTAGCAGACTGATATTTAAACTAGATCAAATACCTATAATTTGGGTGAATGTTGGAGTATCTTATTGCATAAGAAGAGTAAAAAAGATAAACCTGTGGCACACTGCAATTTGATCATCACTACATGCTCATTTGTCACGTCGCATTTTACTCCATTATCAGATATCATCACTGTCTGATGGCATATTCAAGTTTGTATTTTGGAAACTAGAATGCAATATTAAGAGAACTGTAAGAGAAGGAGAGGTATTCGATGTCGTGGCTACGCGTATTCATCATATAATTCAATCTTTATCGGCATTGGTTTCTTTCAAATATTTTACATTTGACGTCAATTTAATGACCAACTGAATATTGAGAGATCCATCAAAACTTAACTGCTGGAATGGGGTTCACCAAGTCTAGTCATAAGTAAGTGGGTTTGTCCAATATATTAAGAGTACATATATTTCAAACATGCCTTCACGCCGATAACAGCCTGTCCTCGTCACGAATATATATATAAGTGTACAGCACGTGACATACGTAAGCTATTTGATCTAACGTATACAGCACATCAACTACCATGGTTAGAAGAAAACAAAACAACAAGAGCTGTTGACATGCTGGTTATTATGAAAAGTATTTGGGTAACTGTGATAGATGGTCGACGCAGCAAAATAACGATTGGTAAATAGCAACATACAGATCGTCTAAGCATGATACATATCACTTCACTTTGCCATGTGAAGCGAGTTGTAGGTAAAACGTTGTTGGCTATGCCGGACTAATCATGGGTGCCGGGTAAGTTTGGGCCGAGTCGGACATAGTCACGACGCACAAACGGTATATTTCTTAAAACTCCTCCCTTAATTACTGGTTTCATACAGAATTCGAAAACGTAATTACTACCATAAGGGAATAAATGCTCATCAACGACGATCCTCTGGCATATGGTAATGGGTTCGCAGGATAACAATACAAGAAGTAATACAAGTAAGGTAACACTACCTTGCGTTTGTTAAATGTATATTTGCCAAACAGTGCACAATGTTGACGATATTGTGGCGTCCAAAAGAAGCACAGTTGGCCAGTTAGTAATATCTTTCCACACGATTCATGTCGATCAATTGAATATTAATAAAAATCATGATATTGCATGACCAGTTCATTTTGTACCAGCAATTTGAAATACACCGAGACTAGTGTGCGCCACTACAAACGTAAAAGCGGTGACGTGCATATACATTGTATTCTCTTTGGGCATGGGTTAATCTAAAATTGGGTGCCTGGTGAGTGTATCCATTCCCTAATTATTGGATACCAAACGATAATATAATCTGCTACATTAGCACGAATTGTGCTAACTTGGCTCCATCTTAGTATCAGAACTTGCATTTCCGTTTTTTAACCGGAATATAACTTATGATAAACCGTAAAATGCGCCCCATTTCTAAGGTGTTGCAAATATTTCAACTTCACACAGACTAGTTATCTTCCCCACATTGATTTTTGGAACGCATTTCTCCTCAATCATGGTGATATATCGCTCATTAAAACGTATTGTACTAGTACTGCATGATACGTAATGGTCCCATCCAGTGTCAGAATCTTATCACCTAAATATAAGCCCACTGTCTGTGTGCTTTAAGAGATAGCATCGCAACATCGTACGTTCTGTGCGTACATAATGCAGCAAGCCACGCATGTGTTCATTTGGTAAACCCATGCATGTTATATATATATATATATATATATATATATATATATATATATATATATATATATATATATATATATATATATATATATATATATATATATATATATATATATATATATATATATATATATATATATATAGCTATATATGCACTATAGATATATACGGCCTTCTCGCAATCAAAATTTCTTACATAGCGCATATATATACTTACTTTAAAAGCATACGTACATATAATATATAAACTTATTTGTTGCTAGTCTAACTAAAGGAAAGACAAACATGTTCTTACATTATTTGATGCGACAGACGAGAATACATTTGCAAGCATAGTGGCAAGCCGAACTTTTGGGTTGTTACTGACTGTGCATTTTACCAAAAAATTAACAAATCGTAACAATAGCAGAGTGCATATATCTGGTCTGCCGACAAGCGACTGTAACAAACGAGACCTCGTTCTTCTACCAAGCTTAACTCTCCCTACACAATTTCGCCTAGCAACACTTTTTTTATGTGACTTTAAATCCAGTTTCCATAAAGGACTGCCGTAGAAGGTTGTACAAAAGGTATCATATAGATTTGTACCCAAAAATTAACAAATCGTAACAATAGCAGAGTGCATATATCTGCTCTGCCGACAAGCGACGGTAACAAACGAGTCCTCGTACTTCTACCGAGCTTAACACTCCCTACACACTTTCGCCTAGCAAACCTTTTTTTTAAGTGAATATAAATCCAGTTTCCATAAAGGACTGCCATAGAAGGTTGTACAAAAGGTATCAAATAGCTTTGTACGGACGTCGGTGCGGCAAAAGCCGAATCTGGAGATCATAGTGTTAGTACGATAAAATAACCTCCTACAGCCTTCAGATATTCGCACCTTTATTTTCATAACCAATATAACAGCTTAGGTGAACAGCCTTAGAGTACTTTTTTAAAATGTCTCCTTTCAACCGTCATAAGAGATTAGTATAATATTGTGGAATATTGTAGCACAGCAGCACTCTTTTTTAACTATTGAACATTACATTGTATTCTTGTGCGTATTCTTTGCATATCGAAATCATCAGCTGGGCAGCAGTGACTTAGTGAGCAAGGTGTGTTAAGGCATCAGCATATCCAAATACACCCATAAACTGATGACCGATATGACAACTAACATTACTACGTTCAAGACAATTAAGCAGCTCGTCCATATAAATACAGAAAAGAATCGGCGAAAACACCCCGCCCTGCTTTGTGCCATTACTGCATTGGAATGCCTCAGACACATCAGCGCCCCATTTAACTAACAACGATTGGTTAAACTACATATATAGGAGCAACTTCACAATAGTAGGACATAAACCTCGTCGTATCAATAATTGAAACAATTTAACATAATTTACCCTATAAAATGCCCTTGATACGTCTAGCATCACAACATAACATTGCGATTTTTGATTGACAATAACTTCATGAACTACATCGGTACACTGAGAAGTGGAATGGTCTGGTTTAAAACCAAACTGGACGTGACTGGTGCTTAGAACACTAGAATACTTTAACGAAATAACGTATCTAAAACATCCCCTACAATCCTACTCAGCACTATCGATTGATAGTTATTGCTGTCACTTGCCGATTTTTCAGTGACGGAACAATCACAAATCTAGCCATCTCAACTGGGGTAAATGAATGCTCAATAATTGAATTAAACAGCAATGATTGTACGGCTTTATTGCTATAAAACAATATACGCAAAGATTACACTTGGGATGTTAATAGGCATACCTGCATTAGGCCGTAGAATGACCGGCTCTTACTACTAGATGTTAACCATTTATTGTTGAGCCTTTTACGCCTAGGCATTTGAGATGGAAAGTGGATACCATTCGTGCGTCGACAATTAACACACCAATACTAATAAAATACCGCATGATAACGCTTTACGCATTTCGTCGTCCGTTATAAGTAACAAGACCATTTTGTAACGGTTATCTGGGGGAAATAAATTTGTTTCATTACCTGAGGCTATTCAACGCAGTTAGCATCCGTACTTTTGTACAATATGCTGCAAAAATAAAGCGTATATTTCTGTAGCTTTATCCAGAAGTATATGGCCGTGTTTAGGGATTGACTGCAAGTGATTCAAGTACAAAAGTCGATGAACATGCCGCCAAACCACTTAATGCTAAGATATTTGTGTTCCAGCATGCGGGTAGAGTAGGTAAACGCTGTAAGTTTTTAGAAAAAATGGAATGTGGAAAGGGATCGTAAGGTCGTCAAATCGTAGCAACCACTTTACTTTTTCTCAAATTGCTTTGCGCGACTGATACAATTAACAGGAGGACCATTGCAAGAAAACAAGCTATAATGGGAAAGTAAATGTCTTGGAAATGTTCTGAAAGCTCATTGACAGTCGAGTTACAATTTTCATAATGTCTATAATCCCACAAAACGAATGCATTCAAATTGAAACTGTGCGTAATATCAAAAGAGAGCATTATAAATAGATATTGCGCTCTGGAATGCATTGAGATATTCTCATTGCCCACGTGGCCCATTTATATAATCATGGTTTAGGAGATGCTATGCTATATGGCTTATTTAAGCAGCGCTAATGCATCCGCCGCAAAAATCATGATTAAAATCATAATTTGCTAAAACGCATAGAATGTACGTTGATGGTTGTGATGATGATGATAATGACGATGATGATGATGATGATGATAATAATGATGATGATGATAATGACGATGATGATGACAATGATGATGGTGATGATGATGATTATGATGATTATGATGATGATAATGAAAACGAATGAGATGTCAATGGCAATGATGAATATAGTGATGACAATTATGATGATTAGGATAATGATAATAATTATGTCGAATATGATTTTTAATACATGTTGATCAACGTCGTCGCTGCAATTCTGTCGTCTATTCAAGTATAAGGATTATCGTAGTGAAATATTTCATGAGAAGAATCTTAGTTAACGATTTCATAATGAGATTACCTTTCCATAACTGTACCTTTTGGAGGCTGCTTCAATTCTTTCAATTTTACTTGGCAGATTACGCAGCCGTACAAACGAGAATGATCGTTATATCAATCTTTGATGATGTTAGTCGCTAACGATTGCGGTTAACGTGTTTACATCGATTGAACGAAAACATGCAATATTTCATAACTACGCTAAGCACACCTTGGTTTGTCATCACAGAGAGAGGATGTAGACTCGCAATCGAAATCACGATGCTAGGTCTGATGCGTAAGTGCTCAATCGGTTAGTTGTTTGTGGTAAACGCAATTTGCTGCAACACTCCCGACCCCGATTTTACAATGACTGTGTGTTAAAGATTATTTCCATAAGCAGACTATTAACGAGACAAGCAATTTGTCTAAGTAATTGGTTCCAGGCTCGAGAAGGCAATTACTTTAGCGCAGCGTTGGGAAGAAAATAATTACCATTCCCACCAAAGTAACATAATTACAAAAAACCGCTCAGAGTGATTTCCACTATAGTGACAGTTGTAATCTGGACCCCCATCATCACACGGATCGGTCATAACGCTAAGTATGGCGTTTTCGTTCATAAATACCTCATTCCATATGAGGTCGTACTCGTTGTACGATTTGAGATGCCGATTCATCCATCATCTATCAACACTAAAGATGAGTCGAATAATAGTTATTTACTTCTAAACAACTGATATGACGACATCCTATATGGCAGCAATCGACAAAGAAGGAATAGATTTGAACTGGAAATAACAGTCTGATATATACTATAGCCTCAATATTCCCACTGGGCTTTATCATTATTCGAACTGTAGTGTTTTTGAAGGAACGAAATGAGCCTCACGTTCACAGTAACGACAGCGAGACTTCGCCAATAATGAAGGCAAACGGTTATTTGCGGATAGTAAATATACCCAAATGAATCAATAGTTGAATGTACTACTGCAACACCATGTTGTGACCAAGTATCCGGAGGTGCTTGGTTCTAGACTGATCCACAAAGATTGTGGTATGATCTTGCTTTATTGGAAATTACGCGACGCAACGATTCTTTCATGATAACTTGATTACTGTCATTTCTCATTATTGCAAAATGACATGAATAACAAATGAAAGATTATTATAGATAAATCAATTTGTGAAATTGAAAGTTTCATGTGGGATACTAACCCATGTTATATTGTATTACATCGCCATCCTATTAATTTCATCAGCATATGGAGAAATGTCCTTTAACAAACGCCATTGGTCAACCAAATGTGAGAAAAGACGGGGCCGTACTCGGCAGTCAAGAACCGCGTGATATACCACAATAGACAGAACGTTGATCACCGAACAACATATCTATACCATAGGATAAATAACATAGCACATGCAAGTGTGTTAGCTCGAATTCGGCATCAACATTTGGACTGGATAGTGACGCCCGCGATTGAATTGTATACAACCTGTTTCGTGCGAGCGTTCTTCAATGAAGGGTATAGGCGCGTCCCCTGTCACCGAGCATCGTATTACTTACGGCAGTATGTCCTTCTCAAGAGTTAAAATATATGCGCCCATCCATAGGCCATACTTAATTTGGCGTCCTCTACCTATAACAACTCAGCCATAAATCATTGACTCCGCCGCAAGAACTTACCTCAACACCCCTTTTTGAACTGGCCTTCTATCCAACATCCTGATTTTGTCTTTGTTCATATGGTGGGGTAGATTGGTTTACATTGTCGTCGAGATTCGCTGAGGCTGACTGATTATATTCTACAGGGGTCTTAGCATATACCTCACAAGTGATGATGAGATAATGTCGGCCACATCACATGATTAACGTTCACCTCTAGAAACTAGCACTTGCTTATGGACATTATATAACAATGAGATTATGATATTTAATTGAAGTATGTGGTATGCAACGACGGCACATAATTATGATACATAGTACAGATATGTGATCATGATATATTGCTTACGTGTGCGGCAATGATGCATATCCATCGTACAATATAATGGTGTGCACATCCTATGGCGTGGTTGTTCTTACAATACCTTGTGGACAGAGAGCGTGATAAGTGTCAATGAAGCGTACATCACTTAATTCTAAGTGGTTTGCGATATTTATTGTCATGTATGACCGTTATTTTTCAGGATCCCTGAAAACCTAACCGGCAAGGTGAACAAAACGGCCGATACCAGAGCCATTACCCGCGGTAAGCAGAGGTGCTGCTCTGAGAGGAAATACGATTGGGTAAACCACTGTACAACCTGAAGTGTGCGTGAATGTTAGTGATAATCGGCAGGCTATCAAAGGTGATTATGGATAACCACTCATAAAAATAAAATCTATATTAGTCCTGATGTAAAAGTTCTGCTGGAGTACGTCTGCGAAAGTTGATACTGATACAGAGGCGATACCAACCAAGCTGCGGCGAGTGCGCAGGGATTAGTTATAGTTCCGAATGGAATGCTCGTTGCTGCTTGTAAACAACCCATCATCTGCTGCTGATGCTACCTTGCCTCAGCGTTCGCACATCTGCCGCCACGACGAATGCATTTCATGTACATCCATGGAATTCCAACCAGCCCAGGTTGTTTTGTCCCCGCCTTCGGCGGGCAGAAGTGTTTCGAGCCCCTTCATCTTCATTACCATATAAAATATCTGAAGTTTGCACGTCTTAACATAATAACTAGAGGAGTACGATTCATACTATACTGAGTAGTTCACACAAACCCCAATTTAGCTTGAGGAACATATCTGTATAGAAATATATCAAACTCTCAAAGCCATCAGCACATGGACTAGGTTTAGCATTACCCGTTAAAATGTACCCTTTGCTCCTTAACAGATTTAACGCAGGAAGATACGCTGCGTCGCGCTATTTACCTATAATGTTATTATAAGTCACTTTCATATAGGTGATGTGGTTAGAGACAGAAGACGTAATTGCCGTATTAATTATTCAGAACTACATATTTCTATGCAAAATACAAGTTTCAATGACTGCAGTGCAAGGTAGGACTAAATCGTTAGGCAAACCCAATGCGTTTCTAGCTTGGAGGCTATTTATACAATTTTATAATTGTTCGCTAAAACCAACGCCAGGAATTTTCAGCTGTTTGCGCAAATAACTACAGTTGTATGTAGCTATCTCTTGTCATAGCTAGCCATCTAGTATGATAATGGTAATGTACACGATTAATAACTTACAAGAGCAACGCAGCTAAAACAATGGCAAGTGGCGATGAGTGAGTTCATATCTGTGAGAGATCTGAAATAATAGCATCATCATCATTTGTAATAGTAATAATGACATCCCCAACACTTCAAAACTATTCCTCATGTTAACTTAAGCAGTTCAATTATAAATGTAAATTTGAAATTTTATTTGTGTGCGCTCGCAATAGGTATTCGCATTTTTATGAAAATGCTTATGTTTGGGCAATACGCCGATTGCTATGGATTTGACTGACCATACGTCCGTTATCGAGGTTAAGAATTACCCTTGGTCGTATACATGAGGAGCAATGTTTCCTATTCGGCATTGCCTCCAGAAAGCTGCTGATATTCTTGAGTATTAATTGCTCCCCCATATGTTCTCACCTGGCATCTACGCATTATACGTACGTACCCACTGTCTATAGCCTTTTGGTCGCTTTATGCAAGCTTTGATCGCCGCCTCATTGACGCGGCCAAGATTAATGTGGTAAATATATGATTTATAAGTTAACCAATCGTACGTTTTCCATGATTAGAATCGTTTCGGTTGACATTTGCTATTTGTATTTTTAACTAAATGGCACAACCTTTGCAAAATGAATTCGATGTGTATTATTTCTGAATGCAGGTTAAATATTCGCCAATTAATTTTTCTCTTAAAACTTTTGCAATCGAAACAAAATATTTTTAAAAGTTATCTTCGTTATTGAAAAAAATCATCTATATGCTATTGATATACTAAAAGATCAATCCTTTTGCAACTGCACACGTGATATATAGCGGTCAACATATATCAACTCTTTGTAATCGTGTCTACTTTATGATATTACATAACATAATTAGCTGCTATTATCATTGTCTTTTATATCGGAATCCACATGAGTGATTTAGCAAATGGTGATATTCACACATTAAGTATGGCCTATTTAGTCGTTGTCGCATCGAAAAGCAGCACAGGGCTTGTTAAGAAGCAAGCCTTCGTTAGTGAAGTTTCGATTAAAACAAACGGAATAGCTACTCTTCGTTGTTAACGCTATTGACTCCGTATGTGCCTCTCGTAGATGACCGGTCATTCTTTACGGTGAGCTCAAATTGCCTTGTCACGCACTATATTCCGAAAAAAGTAGGCCACTGAATGAGTGTTATCCATTAATCTTATGCTGTGGTTGTAATGATTTCGTAGGAAAGACATTTTTCTAGAAATGTAAGGAGCAACTTTTCGACTCGTACAAACATTTCCACACAAATTACAACAAAGATAATTACAACAGTCGATGTGGAAACATTTGTGCTAAACACTTGATGTTAAATACCCGTTGTTATGAAACTGATAATAAAGCCTTAGCAAGTTCAACAGAGGTTACATAACCTTTAGATCCTCTTGCAAATAGACCGATGACCGATGAAAAGTATTTGTTTTTGGTACAGTTAAGAGAAAATTATTGAGAATTCAGCATGGTTCGAATGAGTTATTAACCGGATAAATTGATTTTACCGATGAATTTTGAGATTGATTAAGTAGTTATTATGTTAAAACGTTGTTCAAATTCTGTATAAGGCGGATATGATTAATGAGAGTTTAGTTCAAGATATGTTCTGACAAATAAGATTTGTTGTCAATTGATATGCCAAAGATTTTGTGGATGTATTTATTTAATATGTTACCCTCTGAAGGCTTTATGTGTAAGGTAGCCCAATCTTAGATGCAAATCATACACTTTGCTTTGCGTGCTTTTTAGCCGTTTTTACATTGGGATTCCCATCCTCTCTGAGATGATCGCATTTTGTTAAACCTCTTTAATGTGGCAACATATGATAATTTAAGATCTGGTGTCGAACGAAAAACGCCAGAGGCCTAATCACCTTCAATGTGGCTAATTAGAAACTCAGCTACGCACGTATCAAAGACGTTAGACGATATTTGCGCAGTCGTATATTAATCAAACTGGCAAAATACTGCACAATGTATCTTTTCCGGACAGCAACTTATCTGCAACAGTACCCGGTCCGTGCAGTGTATTTGTTTAAGCATCAGCATTACTTACAAAGAGGCAGGGCGAACTGGCAGCAGTTTGCGACAACATCAAATGCTTGCTACGCAATAGTAATAGTACGCTGTCGCGACAGAAGAACACCACACAGTGCATGGTTATGAAGTGGTAGATTATTTATGAATAGCAACGAATCAGCATATTGGGATACAATAGTAAACGATCAGAAAGCTGCCATATTTATGGCTAGTTCACAGTCATGTTTTCATCAAGAAGCTACAAAGGCTAAGAGAACCCAGCTATTCACAAACGTCGTTGACACGTTAGAAGAGCAGGTGACGTATAATCGTTACGGACAGTTGGTAAATGACTTCAACCCACAAACATATGAGCAAAAGCGAGAGTTTAGGAGAATGGAAACATGCAATTCCTTTTCAAATATAGCCTTCATGCCTGTGATAAGCAAACTTCAAACAGCTAGATCTTGTATCTGCATGTCTGGAATTACTCAGGGTGCTTTTTTTCAGCCAGTAGGTGGCTTCGCTTCCACCATGGTGAGACACAAATGGACTATCTATGCATCAATGTCATGATTTATTTGATTCGTCACTAAAGGAGATGCGGTGACCGGCAACCAAGAGTAAAAATAATTACTGAAACAGTTGCCGGCAACATCTGTGTCAAGCAATACCATAGTTTTGTATTTGAGCACCACGAACTGTAGAGGTTTTTTTTTGCTAAGTCGGGGCCATCGTATTGTCGTCTGAACTTTTACACACAGTGGTATTCAATTTCGGCGGCAAATATATTATGAATAATTACATTGTGTTAGTAGATACGTAAGAAAACCATGTAAAATATTTTGTTTTCAAACCGTCTTAATTGATGCAGCGTGTCTCATCAACTGACGTATCGCATTCATCTGTTTCAGATTATTGATTTTGATAATTTGATTGTCATGTTCCAAAGCAGGCATCACAGTAGAGTCAGTCACTATTTTGTATTAAGATGGAGTTTTATTGTGGGTATAAATTGAATTGTGAAAACATGTATAGCATTTTTCCTCAACCTTCACAATTGTAACGTAGGAATATATTACAGTAATCGCACAGGGATATAGATCACGCATTTTTCCATAATAACTAAACCTAAATTCTGGTCAAAGTAAATAAATCGATGCGTCATTCCGTAAATCGCTACTCAGAGCATATTACAAATGCAGCTGTCGAACCCCTAAGTATATTTGATATTTATCTACTTTCAGCAACGACGACATTTCATTATTCAATTAACTGTACAGAACAGCCATCTTTTTGTTACTATAATTATTAGTACAGTGTGTTTTATCACTCATGTGTATATGCTTATTGATTCAAGTCAGGTAATGAGAATAATACGTTTGTTGACTGGCTCTTTGGAACGCACATTATAGGAATGAATGAAGTTCTTGCAAATCACATCTGAAAGATTCTGTCATCATTGCTTCAAAGGCTTGATCATGACTTGGGAAGGCATAAATAACGATGTGGCTATGCGAAGATCTGTCTTCAGAGGTATACACGCAATTGAACCGTCAGATCTTCTCTAGTGGGCAGCCATAAACATTGAAATAAGCAAACATTGTATCTTACACATACTCGAGTTTCACATTTAACTGCGCTAGGTCAGGCATCTTTTATCCTCTGTCGAGCTTTATCACAGTGCAGAGCATGAGCAAACGTATAACAACGGGGACAAATGCAGGTAACTTTACAGTATCTGGATTTTCTTAATGTGGAGGTAATTTATGAGCTGGAGTCTTATGGTTCGGTCTAAGAAATAATGGTTTCGTTGTTTGCGCGCGCGTGTTTGGCTGCAGAAGATGGTGTAAGTTTATAAAGACAACCTAATCGTATTATGCGGCAATTGACTCTTCTTTTCATCAAGTGAAGTTTGTAGGTAGTCGACATATTCAGCATAGCCTTCCTGGTGAGATACAGGTGATTCGTACGAAGGACTTGTTAGAAGGACATAATCGAGTTAATAATAGGATGCAAGTGGCAAGAGACGACCTTAAGAGCTTGATTTGAATCACCCATGCACGATACGAGGTGATAATCAAGTAAGGGCGATCCATTGGTCTAAATAATATATCAAGGCTATTTTTGTAGTGTTAGTTATCCAAACGTTGCATAAAATAGGTTATGACGGATACATTTTAACTTCCGGGGAGTTGGAGTTCCGCCGGTTAGAATTATGTTCGGTTTTAAAGTTGGTAAATAAAGTAGTCTTTTCATGTGTTAAACACTTCGAAGGGAACATTACATGGTGCCAGAAGTGAAGAACTAACCATGTCAGAATCGGATAGAACACAGTCAATTTTGCAGCATGTCCCATTTCCCGACAAGTTGGATCTAAAATACGATGCCACGAGGGGGGCTGACTGACAAATTTTCAAACAAATTTGGGAGAATTACGAAATTTCGTCCCAGCTCATCCAAAAGAACGAGAACGGCAACTCTTCTAACAAGGTGCGCTAAAAAATTTCAACAGTCTGTCGTTCGAAAACGAAGGTGAAAAATAAAGACATTGACGTTGTGATGAAGAAAATAACGGAATATTGTATTGATGCTGTGAACGAAACATACGAGAGGTATTTGTTCAACACAAGATTACAAGATGCTAATGAAAGTATACTACGCTGCATTACTGGAGTTATCAAAGAACTGTAACTATGGAACACTTTCTTCGTCTCTTATTCATGACCGCATTGTTGTCGGAATGCGAGACGCCGCTACAAGAAAACGATTGTTGTATGAGAAAGAACTAACTCTTGAAAAATGCTTAGAAATCGCAAAGTCCTTTGAGGTGACAAACGTCAGGATGCAGTCCATGGGCATATCTACCAGTCAGGCTGTAAGAACAGAAATGGAGGTCAATGCTATGGACAAGCGCACAATAAGAAAAAACACTCTGTGGGTCAACATTAACATTATGACAAGACTCATCATCACCGAAAGTGTAATTTCTGTGGAAAGAAATGGCATCGAAAAAGGGAAGACTGTCCTGCTAAAAAAGCAGAGTGTAGAAACTGTAAAAAGAAAGGACATTTTGAAGTGGTATGCAGATCAGCTAGAAAACTAAATGAAGTGCAAAAGAAGAAGAAACTGTTTTTCTTGGCACTATTCATACAAAATTATCAGCTGATTGGAATACCATACTGCAGGTTGATGGTGAGTCAGTTGAGTTTAAATTAGACACTGGTGCAGATGTGAATGTAATGTCATACCAGTTGTACAAGCAGAAGTTTGCGCATAAAATCTTGCTTCCATCAGAAAAGAAATAAAGAGGTCCTGAAAAGCGCATCCTACTTGTAATGGGCATGTTGAAATGCCAGATGCAAAAAAAAAAGAGGAGAATAAACTGCCTGCAGAACTTTGCATCATTGATAATGCTTCTAACTTGCTTGGAATACATTGTTGTGTGGAACTTGGGATAGTGGCGTTAGTGAATACTGTTGT
>CM067345.1:14845789-15085789 GCA_034190875.2 Urechis unicinctus | reverse complement strand
ATCTTCTTTGTGTGCATCGGTAAATCAAATTTACTGACGCAATTGCTGGTTTATATTAGCTCCGATGATCACCTGCTTTCAAGACAACAGATGGCAGATAAAACTAATAATTTCTGCTTTAAATTACTAATCACTTTCTTATTTCCAATAGCTAAACGTTTCTTTGTTTCAAAGTTAATAAACCAATTAAACCAGCTACCCATAAGGTAAATCCGCCGGATCATTTATATTAAATACAAGATGGAACCATATAATTTTGAGATATTTAAGTGCTCATTGCTTGCCTTGTCGCAGATTATGTAACCATGTCGACGAAGCTACATGACCTCCTTGAAGCCTTGCTGAGGTCAGTACACAATTGCAAAGCACATTTTGAGAGGCGGATTGAACGTCATTAGCAAGCGAAGTACAATGAGCAAACGAATTACACATATGGTGGTGTATGTTACTATTCAAGCAATAAAGAGCAATCAAGGCCATTCCGGAACCAATTTCACTCATATTTTTCAACGGGAGCAATAACATCTGCCAGGGCTGATATACTTTACATTTAATAATTGGTATTGTAACGTTAGTTTAATCGGGAGTCGTGACTGGAAATATTCTGATCCCATTTTTTACAGCAATCTGTTAATTGTCCATGTTACCATCTGCACTGCTAAATATAGCCGTGAAGAACAAATTTAACGGCCTCCGAAGCCTTGAATTTATCACAGTTGATAAATATACTATCTTGTACATCTTGGCTAAATACTAGTTTTTTTCAACTGGGCTCTGACTACATAAAAAACCTAGGAGCTCGACGACGAGCGTGTAATAAGCTAGAAGCATAGTCGGCTTATGTGGCACAAGCACCCAATAAAAGACACTCAGATCTATTGATGTTAACTCATTTATAAAAGGTCATAAATTAATCTCTTTAAACTGAGGTTGCGATTGACGCACACCGAATCAGGTATTTGCAGTCTAGTGCCCTTTGTACAAAATGCCCATTTCCATGTTGGTAAAGTTAGCTGTTATCATCATCACCATTGGTATTACTATAGATAGCTTTCTTTATTCAAACCAATCACTGGCTGTATTACACGTTAGATCGATGTCAAAATGGAATGATATTATTGGAAGATATTGCTATGCATTGTGTTCAATGCGATTAAGTTTAAAGACACAGGCAGTATGTGGAACATTTTCACAATAAAGCTTCAGTGGCAACCTTGGGAGGATGATCATTTATTTTGCCGCTCGCCTTCGTTATCAATCATAAGTCTCATTGCGGCCGAATTGTTAGAGATATTGTGATGAAAAATCCTCAGTTGTTTCGCCGGACTTTTTATGCGAAGCATCCGACACCTCCCAGAAAAGCACGAAATTGACAAAATATGGTTCCCAGTATGGAAGGTCTAGTTAACCAGATTCAGTTGCTTTAACTGAGAGCTAGACTTAAGAAAGGGTTGAATATGATACGATCACACTTGCATGTCATCAGTTTTTTTTTCGGGAAAGACATACAGGATACTAAGTATGGCAGCAGCTAAGGCGGGGAGGATATTCTTACTTGTGTCTCAAGGGTCGCATCTATACAATTCATGAGTTTGGTCTGCAGAACGAGTAGATTGCTGAATGCATTCCAAGCCAAAATATCAACAATATCAAACACATACCCATTGAATGTGCCGATCTCATTACATTGTGGGATGGCTAGTTTTATGATGTAAATTGAACATAACACAATATATTTCAATATTACATATACATTAAATATTCGTATTCATCCTACCTTTGTACGAGTTATCTTTATTATTAATCAGGCTCCCAAATGCTACCATGTAATGTCAGTATTAAGAGGAAAGGGCACACTATGATAAATCCATTTCATAGTTAACGATATCAGTGACGTCGCGCAAATGAAGCATAATCCCACGTTTTGCCGCTACCAATGTAAAACGCACATTGGCAGCATTGGCGGGTATTGAAATATTAGATGGATTCCACCATTGCACTCCGGTAGGCTGGATGCAACAATCTATGTGGTTGCTGTCTATCAATCGATTTACAACTCCACAACTTATACGATATTAGAACACGTACGCATGCTTGGTGCAACATCGACACTTATATAAACACTTTGTAACTTTGCTCGAATGCAACACGCTGGTACAAGACAATATATTTGTGACTGTTGGGAAAATTGAATTTCTTTTTTCTTACAATACTTCCTGAAAATGGATTGCGTTTGATAAAACTCACATGTTTGTGTTGGTTGCTTTGATTCAGCAGAGATACTGTTCGTGCAACATCCTGTCTGTCTGCAAGTGCTACGCGGCTTGACAATTGATAATATGTAGCCAATTTTACAGCGACGTAAGTAAAACGAAATTGCAATTGGAATTGTATTAGGTTATTACTTTTTCAAATACGGGAGCCCATGGGACCAGAAGCGCAACGCCTGTAGGTTATCTTTGATCTATATCTGACGCACGCAAGTGCTATAATCCTGCATGTAAGTAAGAGCATATGTCAATAAGATGCACCAATTATTAGCTTTCTGCATGGTTATGTGCCTTTTCATGTAAAATTTTGGCTTCGTAAATGGAATGTCGATGATAATCTCACTTAATCATTTGCATTTAAGTACTACAAAGTCCACGCGTAAAGCATTTTACAAGTTAGATGATGCATGCCGCGACGCAGCTTTTCATCATTAAACAAATAGGTATCAACTACCGCAAAACCCACAGTATACCTCCTACAAACGAAATAGCGTCATGTTTAAAACAACGATTTATTTGTGTTATTTACAGTCGGCCAATTCTTCTTGCTGGTCAATGCATAGATAGAAGCGCTTCGCCCAGCCGTCAGATTAAACAACAAGTATAACATGATAGACATGCAAACACTTGTCACCGTGTGACAAATACAGTGCTGGCAATACACCGAAACACATGTCACCCTTCATTGGTATAACAATCTGGGCCCCATAGACTAGATTGTCTATGCAACATAAAGTGAAACGCCATTTGAGCACTATTGTCTGTGCAACGATCATTGAATTGCATTATTTGCTATCGCACTAAAAAAAAGTGATTTATCAATGATATTGTGCTGAGAGAGCCTAACAGTTGGTTTCGTAACTGACAACCGTTTCACGGCGACCCGACGAGTAGTAATCATTGAAATATTTAAACAAACTGATAGTCATGTGTAAGTGTGTTGAGATGATTAGCGAATAAATTGTTCGTACTAAGTGATGCATACACGGACACACCAACTGAGTAATCACCTGGATAAAAACGGGTAATGAAGAGCACATTTATTCACTCACCAGTGTGTCAATGTCGACGCAGTACCATATTTAATTAAATTGTTTTTGTTCCCTGAAGGAGTCTTCGGTATAGCGTGGCCCAATATATGCACTGAATATCTTGGCCCTAGCTATTTGCATCATGTTCACCGATGTCTCTTATTTTCCATAACTGATTTATTTTCTATTTACGGAAGCAATTTTTTTCTGGCTTGTGTGCCAGTCAGAAGATTGAACTGCATCAATTTAGTGATTATGATTTAAGAACATAATGCGCAAGTAAATCAGCAATATTCGAAAATCGTAGCTAGCAACATAATTCTGCTACTTCCAGGTCCTTGTCGTTTTCGCTGACCATAACGAGATTTTAAGCATTATGCATCTATGGATCTCGTGTTTAGCTCTCTGTTTACCAGTATGCAGCATATTCCTGCTGCAATGAAACATATATTCAGCAAACCTTTCTAAACAATTTATCATCTTAGCAAAGCTTGCTCTCTTGCAAAATTATCACACCTAGGCAAACTCGTGGCGTTTGAGCAAAAACGCAGTACACAGTACTAATCACGGTCGAAATCGTAACTTAAGAACCAACACCTGCCTATTTATGGGAATAAGGGCAGTGTGCTGCATGTTTGTATGGCCATTCCTTTTTGCTGCAAGCTATGAATCATCTGCGAAAAATCATCTGCATATCGTAAATACGATCTATACTGGGTATCGAAGATGTAAAATGGGTACCCCTCATCAGCTCGTTCTGAAAATTTCCGGACAGGATTTGAACTGCATAAAAGACTTAATCAATGGATGAGTAAATATATGTTTGCGCAGTGGGGTTCTAGCGTAATTTCAGCTGCTGGGCAAAGTCAAAATAGTCACGAGCATAATAAGAAATACGATTGAATGTTAATTTTACTGCATATATACACTTACTCACTCGCTACTAGCACCCTTAATGAATAAGTGTTGCTTATGAGAGCGCTATGTTGTTCATCTCCGCTTTTGTAATCCGACGATTTGCCCTTACATAGTGAAAGTTACAGTATAGTTTTCGGATTTATCGTATTCGGCTCTGCAATAATGGATGATTAAGTGTCCTACTGACAAATTGATTTCCTCGAACGAGCATTGGTTGATAATACTTGGCTACTCAAAAACCTAATATTGTTTTGGTTGATTTAAACTCCTTTATAGTACTAGTAAATATATGAACCGGGACAATGATAGCTGGTGCAGATTGCAACAATCAACTGGTAATTCTGAATTGAAAATATGCATAAGCATAGTATCAATCGTTTTCTCTTTTCCTGGCTTTCATTTCGAACTAAATTCCACGGTACGTTATGACATCAAAACATATCGCGGTTGCGATCAATACGCACATGATGAACAGAGTTTACTCGCATAACATGTATTATTGTTTTAACTTGATATTTGTTTCTTGCTGGTCAGAGATTGTTGACAATGTGGGCGAATGTGTTTATGACTGTGTATGAGTGATCATGGATTTGACATCGCCCATCGTCCGATTTCTCATATAATAGCTACACTAAAGATACAGATACATACATTTTACATACATACAACACACACACACACATACATACACACATGCACATGCATGCACACATGCATGCATGCATGCATGCACACACACACACATGCATGCATGCACATGCATGCACACATGCACATGCATGCACATGCATACATACATACATACATACATACAGACATGCACATGCATGCATGCATGCATGACATCATACACACACACACATACAGACACACACACACACACACACACACACAGAAGACATACACATACATACATACAGACAGACATACATACATACATACAGACATACATACAGACATACATACATACATACATACATACATACATACATACATACATACAGACATACATACATACACATACATACATACATACATACAGACATACATACAGACATACATACATACATACATACAGACATACATACATACATACATACATACATACATACATACATACATACAGACAGACATACATACATACACATACATACATACACACATACATACACATACATACACACATACATACATACATACATACATACATACATACATACATACATACATACATACATACATACATACATACATACATACATACATACATACATACATACATACATACATACATACATACATACATACATACATACATACATACATACACATACATACATACATACATACATACATACATACATACATACATACATACATACATACATACATATACATACATACATACATACACATACCATGCACATACATACATACATACATACATACCATCATACATACATACATACATACATACATACATAGTGCCATGCAGAATTGCCATCTCATAGTGTCAAGTCAATCCGGGGCTTCGGATTTTATAAGACTGAATGTAACTAGAGGTACACGTCCGTCATAACCTTTGAATATGCCATCGTGTGAAATCAATATAAATTCGGCAGGTGGTCCCAACTGAGCATATCGATGGTTTAGACAAGTATACTCTCGTGCTTTAGACGATATTATAATGCATAATGCCGGCGAATACGTCTTGAAATAATCATTTTATAGTGTATGATATTGTCAAATTATTGGCCGATATGGCCGACAATTGCCGCTGGTGGGGTAGCACATACCTTTATCTTGTTCATCAGATATTCGTTGTAGAGAGCTGATTATCGATTTATGATATTCTCCTGCTTATTCAGGGCAGCAACAGTAGCGAGATTGATGGGATTGTGCATGCGGCTAACTTATGTCCTACATCAATGCCAGGTCTATTGTTGAAGGCCAAAATTAGCTTCATCAATGCAGGTCCATTTCGTGCAGAGTGTTATTACATTAAATTTCACGGGGTCGACACAGCATAGCATACATAAACAGTGAGGCATCACTGCAGAGAAAACGTTCGATCTATGTCAGCTTTGCATTGTTTACACACTATACACATAACAAAATAGTTTATGTAACTGCAATATATCAACCTTAAATAGGGATGTTGAGCACGTCATCTTTAACTCTGTTCACGTATGTTTTATCGGTATCGGGTCAGTTCGTCCCCGGGACTGTTCGCTCACGGGTCAGTTCGCTCTCGCTGGGACGGTTCGCCCCCAGGTCAGTTCGCCCCCCGAAAAGATATGTTTTGTTAATTCCACGGTCATTAACGTATATTATACTGATTGCCTTATTGTTCGACCGTGAAACGTTTGCTTTCTATCAGGTATGAAATTATTGAGTAGGTAAAAATAAGCCACCCAGAGGTCACTGTTACTTGTGTTTTCACGCCTAGAGACAAAGAGTATGTTGCAACTCACTGGACTTAGTACCCTGAATAATCACATATTTGCTTACTTATGTTGACGTTGACTCCTGCATCTCGGGGTGATTTAGACTATCGATGCATCGCACTAAAACACGGACCCGTGCGAATACCTTTTCACTACAAGCGAACAATCTTTAGTCGAGTACTATTTTCCCATCATTAAATGTTTTTTACATGGCCGCATTTAGTGGTAGGGTTGGGGGTTGGGGCATTTGAACGTTGAAACTAGACGATTAACGTATAAAGCAATTTATATAAGTAATTTGTGCCAAGGTCGAGATGGCAATTACTGCAGTGTAGCATTGTGAGGAAAATAATTACCATTCCTGCCAAGGAATTAACATTTTAAAAACCGTTCAGAGTGTTAATCATAGGTTTTCCACTGTAATGTCAGTTGCACCCTGAACCCCCATCATCACACCTGTCAGTAGTTGAAGCAACCTAACAACCTACACACTGTAGACAATGTAATTGTAGCGACTGGCATTCTGTATGGAATATATTTGTAGCACAACTGTACATCGCTCGTTATTCGTATGTCGATCGATGGGCGGTTAGTTTCTCTTTAAGTAATGCAATATCACTAGCAAGTAAGTTGGCAACCAGTCGATGGTGAACAAATATTGTTTAGAAGGTACAATGCAACAATAGGGTTAAATGCATACAATCATGTTCAAGACGAAACTGTTGAAAGCAAGCAAATATCATTGACGTTGATATCTTAGGTAGACTTGCATTTTATGGATAAACTAGGGGCAGTTCGACTTTGTAGTGACTTTATATATATATATATATATAGATATATATATATATATATATATATATATATATATATATATATATATATATATATATATATATATATATATATATATATATATATATATATATATATAGATATAGATATATATGTATATATATATATATATATATATATATATATATATATATATATATATATATATATATATATCTATATATATATAATATATAAATATATGAATATATTAATATATCTAAATGATTTTTTATACATATATATATACATATATATATATGAATGTATATATATATATATATATATATATATATATATATATATATATATATATATATATATATATATATATATATATATATATATATATATATATATATATATATATATATATATATATATATATATATATATATATATATATATATATATATATATATATATTGCGCATGTATTTGAAGCCGTTCAACCTTTCGCCCTTTAGCTACAAATTGCTAAATGTGTGTACGTGTTTATGTTTTTCAGTGTTTGTGTGTGCGTGTGTATTTGTGCGTGTGCCGGATACACGGAGAAATAATGACTTGCAACGTCCATTGCATTGTTGACCCTTACATTGAGCCAAGTTTACTCGGTTCATTGAAAAGGTTAAACATTATGATCAATCAAAATTATTTGTAGGTACATCCTGTAATAGAAATTAACTTTAGTGCATGCAAACGTTGATCGTTCCCGTTCGTAAATACCTAATTTGTCTTATGGTCGTACATGCTTTACGATTTTAGATCAAACTAATACATTACATATCACATTTCGTCTATGAACACTTAATAAGTCGAATGGTTATTCCTTATTACAAAAAAGCTGATATGACAACATTTATATGACGGACAAAATGGAATGCCTTGGAGAACTGGGTATAACATCCTATCAAATGCTTTGCCCTGAATGGCCAAAATAGCATCAAAGTCAAAAGTTAAAGGGGGTAAGACTTCACTGTTTGCAACTCATCTGTGCGTAACATTCCTTCAAGCCTGGCTACTCCCCTGCTTACTGTAGCATGACCTTCACAAGTGACAAACCATCTGCGCCCATCCATTCGGCCATTCTTATTTACATCAAAAACAGCCAATAATCTTACCGCGAACTTACCGCAACATCCGCTAACGACCCATTTTGTTTGGCCCTTCTTCCCAAGATTCGATGTCGTCTTTGTAAATATGACGAGTAGATTGTTTCATATTTGTCGTCGAGATTCGCAGGGGTTGGACGATCATATTCTTCAGGGGTCATAGTATTTACCTTACAAAATCAGTGAGGACTAGGTTTAGTCGTCCAAAACACATGATTAATGTTAACCTCTGGAAAATAACACTAGTATATGATAATGATGTAATTATGTTGAGATGAGATCATGACATGTTATTTAAGTGTATGGTCATGGTATCCAGCAACAGTGTAACATTGTGATACATAATACAGGTATGTTACCGTGATATATTCCATAGGTGCACGGTAATCATTCTTATCTATAGTACGATGTAAGGATGTGTAGACCCCATGACCGTCGTTGTTCCAACTACACCTTGTGGACAAAGAGCTTGATAACTGTCAAGGAAGCGCATGTCACAAGACAGTTCACACTTATATGTGATCAATTGCACACTGTGTTTGACTAGGTTGATTAAGAAAATCGAACGTAGTTATTCATTTGGGGTAGTCGATTATAACTCTAAGCGGTTTGCGACAGTTATTATCATGCGTGGCCATTGTTTATCTGAACAAAACGGGCTTTATCAGAGGTAATGTTTGCGACGAGAGACAACACGAAATGGTAGCGGTTCATTGCTACTGATTGGGCTGGCCTTGCTTCTGTTATCAAGGTTAAGCATGACCGTTGGTCGTACAAATGAAGGGCAATATTTCCTATACGGCATTGCCTCCAAACAGCTGCTGATATTCTTGAGCATTAATTTCCCCCTACTTCTCACCTGGTCCCTTTGCGTTATACGTTCGTACCCGCAACCTGTGGGCTATTAAACACTTAATGTCTTATCACCGCCTCATTGACGCAACAGCCAATATTCATACGGTAAATTGTGAGCTTAACAAAATGCATATAATAAATCCAGGATATTAAATAACTGTTCGCAAAAACATAGTCAATCAAAAGAATGATACCCCAAATCGTCTAATGCAAACTGCTCGTCTTGCTGTGAAATATCTGCATATCATTGTACAGTTGACAAATTCGAGTAATTCACAGACAAATACTATTTGGCCTGACAGCTATAGGTAATAACTCTTGCTAACGGCGAAATGGGATGATCACATATGAGGCCCCGCTAAGATTTAGTGGTAATCTGCCTTGATATAGTGCTCTTGCATCCTGATATTCACTGCATGTATCAAAGAGTCATTATTGCTGCTGCGAATGAAATGCATCATGTACATGTCGCCGGCGATCTGTTGACAGAACTCCACCAGAATATTTAGTCCTTGACATATTATCTACTCTAGCATATATACATTATAAGCCATTATGAGGCTACATCGCTAAAGCCTGCAGTGTTGTTTGATCTGTTGTTTTGATGAACAGACATATAGCAGAAATATTGTGACCTGCCGACAACCAAATTAGCCCGTGTCGATGGGCTTGTCAGACTACCAAATTAGCCCGTGTTGGTGGGCTTGTCAGACTACCAAATTAGCTCGTGTTGGTGGGCTTTACAAATAGTTGGTCATTGTTCTCATTTCAATAGGAAATCGACGCACTTGAGTATTGCCCTCAAAAGAGACTAAGTCGCTATTCTACATCTTAGAAGTGTCAGTCAAAGAACAAAATAGCATATATGTTCAATAGCACATACAAATAGTCTTAACCGTGGCAAATATCGACAAACTAGAGACAGCAATAACCCCATCGCGTAATAAATGAAGTAAGCGGCACAGATTCGAAATCCCCGACAGCCTTGTAGCTTTATGTATTTAAATTAACCAAGTCTTATTATGCTAAGTTTTAAATAACTGTCTTACATCTGAAATCCTACAAGCAGACTGAACTACGATATAACCCATTGAAATAGCGTTTAGCAAAATGTATAAAACAATCAATAGAGTGCCTCCAAATTGCTAAGAAGCAATATTGCCGACTATTGAAGATCTTTTAATATGCGCCTCCCTCACCCCCCACCCGACAAACCACGTAGTCAACAAAACATGTCATCATGTAGCTTAAGGTAGGAATAATTACATTTGGATTCTCTTTGCAAAGTGGCAGTCTTAAGCAAGCAGCTGAAGATTATTCTGGTTAGGTTGATCCTGCCGGTTTTGAATTGTTTTAGAGCGTGCTCAACCTCTAGTTATACCATTTTCTCGATACTGCAACGGCAAATGTTGCTATCTGCAATGAGGAATTAGAACTGCATTAGCTGCCTCTAATTCATCATTGTTTATGAAAAATTTGCTTATATGCTCTTGACCTTCTCTAGAACCCAATCCGGCTGCATCAACACATATGATTCTTAGTGATATATATCTGTCAACATATATCGATCGTTGTAATCGTTTCCAATATATTATATTACATAACATGACCCAAGCTGCTATCATCTTTGTCTTTCATATCGGAATCCACACAATTGATTTACTAAATCGTAGTATGGCCATATTAGTTGATGTCGCTTCGAAAAGCAACACGGGGCTTGTCAAGGGGCTAGCCTTCCCCAGTGAAGCTTTGATTAAAACCGACGCAAACAATATTCTTCATTATTACACGCTTTTTACTCTGCATGTATTTCTCTTAGATCACTTATCGTTCTCTACTGTTGTCCGTAATTTCCGTGTGTGTGCTCATATATATATAAATATATATATATATATATTTTATATATATATATCTACACATATATATATCTACACATATACATATACATATCCATATATATATATACGTATATATATATATATATATATATATATATATATATATGTATATATATATAAATATATATATATATATATATATATATATATATATATCGATAGGAAGATATATAGATATATATATATATATATATATATATATATAGATATATAGATATAAATAAACATATGTATATATATATATAAACACATATATATATATTTAAATATATATATATAAATCGATAGGAAGATATATATATATATATATATATATATATATATATATATATATATATATATATATATATATATATATATATATATATATATATATATATATATATATATATATATATATATATATATATATTTATAAATGTAATTATAATAGATTCGAAGATGCGGGTACCTCGAACAATCAGAAAATTAGGTTGATTTTTTCATAACCTGCCAGACGCCACGCGCCGAAACAATCTGCTAACGGTCACTCTTACTTTTGTTGATATCATGGTCGCGGCACCTGACGACGGGCATGCGTTTCACTCATTTCCATTCTCCATTCACAGTTGGTTGGTGCGAGCCCTGTTAATATAGCTATAACATTTAAATATTTTTGTACTTATATAAATTCGGAAGAGTGCATCACTCATATGTCGTATGAAATTAATGGAAATAAGCTGGTGAGCAAAATCCTGTCAATTTGGACTGTATTATTATAAATTATTCCCGGGTTCGTTAGATCGTGTACAGGAGTCAAAATATCACGTTGGGAAGCGTATCAGACTGAAGCCCGATATACGTGGGTGAGTCCCTTAAACAGTAGCGCGCTTCTATCATACAAGTTAATGAGGCAGTAGCCATCTCATTCCGACCCGCACAGCCACCTCGTCGCCCCATCGCTCGGTTCAATGTCACGAGAGAAACGTGAGCGAGGCTTGTTTAATTTTAGGCGCAACTGAAGTTGAGAAAAAGTAATTGCAGCGCTAAGCAATTATGCGTTCATAGGTATATGCAGGTAACCTTTTGCAGCAGCTTTAGTAGTTAAAGCTTCATCTTGCGATTTTGAGCTGCAGTACGTGTTTTCACATTAAGGAATTTGAATGAGTTTGATTTACCTCAGAATAAACCTAACAACCATATTTATTAGGAAGGCATTTTACAAAAATTCTTATATGTTGAATATGACCTAGTCTTTTCTGTACCATGATGCATTGTTCGTCTAAAAAATGTAAAGCTCACATTGATAGTGTATTTCAGACAACTGTACAACGTATGTATTGGTGTTCATGTGGCGTGTAGGTAACGCTCACCTCATTTTACTTGTAATGGCCTGGTTGACTTTACAGGGATGTACAGGGTATAATTTAAAGTGTACATTCTGAACAGTATCTGAAACTGTAATGGTAATACAGTTGCAAAACACAAAACGGAATTAACTACCAACGAGGTGCTTTGACCCCAGTACCTGAGCAGGTTTCAACTGCTCCTCAATACATGGGACAGCAAATAATCGTAATGCACTACCCTTATGTTAATTTGACTGCCCATCAATACATAAGACAGTACCAAATGGTAATGAAGTAGCTTCTTGCCAATTTGACTGCCCTTGAATGCATACGACTGTACCTGATGGTAATGCCTCGTGCTAATTCGACCGTCCCTCACTACAAGGGACAAAACCTGGTTGAAATAGATTAGCCTCATGCTAATTTGACTTGTCCCTCAATACAAGGGACAGTACCGCGTAATGATTTTGCCATCATTAACTGCGGACATGTGTCGTTGCATTACGAGTCTAACTTCTTTGTAATAAGGAAATCCCTAACACATCATGGATAATTAATGTAACTACTTGAAAAGGATCCTGGCCAAAACATATTAATTATCGTCATTTGCCATCACAGTTAATTGTAATTTATCAAACAAATTAAACGTGTGATGTTACTATTCAAGCATTCATGAGTAAGTAAGGCTATTCCAAACCAATTTCTCCCATATTTGACAACAGGGTAAACAACAACTGCAATGGCTGGTATACTTGCCATGATGACATAAGTATAGCAAGTGACAATTGTTTTATCCCATTTTTACAGCTACCTGTTAATGATTCATGCTCACTTTGCACTGCTAAATATTTATTTTAAGAGGAAATTGAACGGCCCCCAATGCTTTGAACATATTATAGTTGATAAGAATACTCTCTGAAACATATTATTGGTAGATATTGCTATTTAATGGGGTTAATGTGATTACGGTTTAAGATACAGACCAAAATTGATTGTATCCATGCTGTGGAACTTTTTCATGACAAAAACTTTAATGGCAACATTAGGAGGACATTCATTCATATAGCTGAACGCTATCTTATTCAAACTAAAGTCTTATTGCGGTGGCATGTTTCGAGAGATTTATTAGAAGAATCATTTAGCGGTGTAAAATGAATTTGCGCAGGCACAACGGGGCAATGCAAAACATCTGAACATTTACTTTCGGAAAAGTACATATTGAAAAAGCCTCCAATACGAACGAGCGCAGCATTGCAGATAAATTACCACATTGGGGATAGCAGTTTGTTATGGTGCACCAGATCAGCATGCATCTGAAACAACTAGTGGTATGAATATTCAGGATTAATAATATTATCTGTCTTCCACAATTCTGAGATGCTAGACACGGAGGATCTTGTATATGTTGCTTTGTTGGATATACAAAGCGTTTTCCATCAATTGTATCATTGGTAAGGGATAAGCATGAAAAAGTTATTGGCTTAGTAATAGAAGCCAGAGATTGATAACAAATGGCATTGAATCAGAACGGGTTATTAGCGGTGAACCCCAAGGGACACCCTTAATATAGGCGGAATAATCCCATATTTCAATGATGTACCCTGCTAAATACCTGCTCTAAATAATGGACGAAAATCATTAATTATCGGTCTATGTTACATGCGGTGAATGTTAAGAATTCCACATATATTCAATACCACAAATTGTCATTTTGACAAAGGTTCTTCAACATATATCGTCGTTTTCATAAGCATTAGTTTTGAATCTCTACTCAGAGGCGACTGAAAGGTATTAACCAATTGGATCCAGTGTGCACTTCACCAAATAAAATGACAAGTAGAACATAAACATTTGTTCTAAACATGTCCTGCTATTCACTTGTAACGCTCCAAGTCTTTTGCAATGAGATAGCAGTAAGTCCCTGAGGCTGACGTCCTTATTACATACTCTTAACCGAAAATCATCCGTTTTTTCCAACCTGAAATGGTTGCACGAGTAGTGTTGTTTCATCTCCACCAATTTGCGTGTCATTTAGCCCATCTTGGGTCCTGGCCGCACAGCTGCTGCGACGGGATGATTATGGCAGGGAGGTTATTCGAACTTGTGTTCACAACCGTCACATCTATACAAATAATGCTTTTCGTCAGCAGAACGAGAGGATCACCAATGTGCAGATCTGATTACTTTAGGGAATGGCTATTTCTTACTCAGAAATGATTGAAAGAGATAATACATGATATCTTGGTTTATTAAACCAATCTTATTTTATGATGTCTAACGATCTCAGTGACGTCGAGAAAATGATGAATAGTACCCCTTCTTTGTCCGCGACCAAGGTAATAGCGCATATTGGCAGCATTGGTGGGTATTGAAATATATGATTGCTTTCAACATAGCTCTATAGTACACTGGATACAACAATCTACGTGTTTGCTGTCTAGCAATCGGTTAATAACTCTACAACTGTGTATGCGACATCAGAGCACGTAAGCATGGTTGGTGTTGCAGCCAAACTAATATAAACACTTCACAGTGTGCTGGAATGCAACACGCTGGTAAAAGGCCATAATTTTGTGACTGCTGGGCAAATAAAAACATCTTTTTGCTTTAAAAACTTCCCTTTTATATGTTGCGTTTGATTAAACCAGCGCGCTGATGTGTGGAAGGAGGTTGTTTTAATCGGCAGAAATACCGCTCGTGCAACACCCCGTCTGTCTGCGACATAGTTAAAACGAAACTGTCATTGGTAATGACCTCTGCATACCGTCATTGCTATGAGGCAATCAGTTTCTTAAAAAACAACACAACGCCTAAAGGTTATGTTTGATTTATATCTGACACACGCAATGTCTATAATCCCTCATGCAATTAAGAGCAAATGTCAATAAAATGCACCAATTATTACCGTTCTGTTACGTTTTGTCCATCTCGCGAACCAAACAGTCCATGCATAACACACGGAAAACAAACTACATACGAAACGGCGTCCGGTTTAAAACAACGTTTTAATTTGCTATTTGTAGGTGGCCGATTCTGCTTGCCGGTGACAGTGTATGGAGAAAGACTCATATATGAGAGCGTCGTGTACCGGTAAGTCAACAATCACTTGTCACCGTGTGCCAAATCCAGCTCTGCAAATGCTTTACAGAGCTGTGTATATACGAAATGTTACTCTCCAATTACCAGGCAAATTGACGAAGCAAAACAGAGAAACTAGCGCAGGCAGACTGCTACGTAGACAGACAGCTTTTCCTATTAGTCAGTCCCGCCTAACAAACGCAGATCCATATATCACATCGCCAGATATACGAATGCTGTAGCTTATAATAACGCTGATTATCTTCATGTTTAACTTGCCGGTATATCTACTCAACACTTTCCAAACAATGTAGCGACGTTGCTCATCTATTAAGCCATCGATGCGACGACACATTTCGACATTTTGTATCTCGAACCCCACTGAGTATATATTTATCACACGGGGATCTTATCGGGTAATTGTACGTAACAATGCAACAGTTTGATGAGACTCGCAGCATTTAGCTATCATATTCCATAGACAATCAATATCGTCTTCATATGTTCTGAACATTACAATGGTTCAGCAAATGTTCATGTATGCGAACGTGTTCAGGCGTCGAAATCACTAGTAGCACAGCCTCTTGCCGTATTTCCATAATTAAAAGTCTAATTCAGTTCATGCGTCGACTACTTACAAGCAAGTTACCACAAACAACCCTGTCAATTCGAGTCTTGTGGCCGGCATATTGGATATCCAAATTGTTGATATATGTGTGCACAAGGCGGCAATCAGTATAACAACGTCCGAGACGATTGTGTGATTAATTGATTAGCTGCAGAGGACAACAAACATAAGCAAATTTGATTTGATGGTCTGTGTGCTGCCATCCTGCAGGTTCTTTAATTTCAAATGATTGCTACAACGGAATGCTGATTATATTGAAATTGCCATATTTTGCACACAACGTAAAAAATATAGGCATTTATATGACGACTGTTCGTGTTGTTGAAAGTCCCTACAGGAATCACCACACATTCCTGATTACTACAATATGCTATTTCAAGCATCGAATTTACTTAGGTTTCCTTCATATGTAACTGTTTGTTTACTAAACGTCCAGTGTAACAAATACCTGAGCTTACCCGTCATATAAACGATATAAATCTCCTGGTGAATGACGTATTTAAAGTACTGATTCTGGTGATCATGCTGATTATAATGATGATAATGCTAATGGTGAAGATCATTAATGGATTGTACAAGACGATGATAATGTTTAAGTTAATGATGATGATGATGATAATGACTAACAGGAGGATGATCATAATGATCACCAATTAAGTGATAATGAAAATGAAGATTTTATTTTCGAAAAGTCGTATATCTCAGTAAAGGATCTGCCAAATGATGGAAATGAATTTGTAAATTAACTTGCTTACAAAGAAGCATATGTTTGCTAGATGGGTGCTCCGTCATCACCATTTGTTATATTAGTAAGGATAGTATGCAGTCTGACAATAAAATTGCAAGGTTATGTTGGCCGTTTTCATTGTTCCTCATAAAACTACAACTCCATGTCACATTGGTGGTATTTTAGTATTTCATGATTGTTTATGGGGATATGGTAACATTGCGCCCATATTTATAAGTGGCACAAATAAGCCTACCGCACCTGGCCTTCCGAAGTTGGTATTGTCTTATTTGATTACATTAACTGTAGTTTGCCACAATAGATGCAGGCCTCAAGCTCTGAGAAGCAGCATACGCAGACAGATTGTCGTTATTCCGCCAGTCGATTTATAGAAGAAACACATAAGAATAGAATGCGCAATTTATTATATTGCTTATCACAAACAAAACGATAAACGCACATCATCGTTTGTATTAGCTGGGAATGCTAGTCACGCCAAGTTTCTTCTGTTTCATTAAAACGTATTAGAATATATTTGACGGTGAATTTGCTCTACTAAAACACCGATTAAATAACGCACAATTGCATTTTAATACGGCAAAGACATACGTCCGGCTGCTGCACCGTCGATGTGCTTCGTAACACAACACTGCAAGTAACCGATAAACATGATTCTGGCTATTGTTACGAGTAGTCAACATGACAAAGACGCAATCTAATCTCGAAGATAAAATAAACATTTAGTACTTAAAAGCGTAGATTCAAGCAATTTATATAAAGGCAATAGCATCGTGGCATATTCAAGTATTAAACGAAATAGCATATATGCGCAAGTACAGGCCCTATATGTGCCCTGGTGATTCTAGAAAGAACGATTTTATACACTGGTACGATGGTAACTGCCATACCATTTCGAATCGTATGACCAATAACTTGCCCTTGTATATTCACCGTAGTAAATATACAATTGCTTACTGTTTACATTTCCAGCGTTTGCAGGGTTAGGTACATTCCATAGCGTAGTCAAAATATGGACGTTATCGGTCGTTGGGGGATCATATTTTAGTTTGTGCGATTGTGTTCAAGAAGCATCCGTTGCTTTTCGATTGCATATCAAAAGTTCACTCAGTGGACATTGGGTAGATCAACCCTCAATTTCAAATTTCGAAAAAGTATGTGCAATCTAGTGGACCGCATTTGTTATGAGTATGTTTCGGTGAATGACCTTTCTGTTACTTGCGCGACATGACTATAGCCACAGCTGCAGATGTACCGATTGGCTAGGTCTATTGCCCTGATCGGGGTAAAGAGAGAGAATTGATTGTATTTGAATTCCTCTCGAAAAATATTCCACCAAGAAGCACCGATAGAGAAAATCGAACCTCACCTGAAGCAGTTAATCATCATTAACGCCGAAAGTTTTGGGTCTATAGGTATTTAAATATCTTTTTAAGAGATAAATATTACATCGCGAAATGTTTCTTATCGATCCCATGTTAATGTATATTTATCCTACCATCTCTAACGGGATTATAGCTGATATCAATATATGACCTCCTTGTGCCCCATATCTATTGTGTGATAAGGGTATCACACTTTTGAGATATCAATGTGCAAACATCGAACGACACAATTCGTCTTTCTATTAAGTTCTTAACGTCTGTGCTGATGCATGGCCAGTAGCAGCTTGACAAGTTGAAGCAAATTGGATACTCATTCAGTAGAATAAAATCATTGAGATCAAATGCTATCCCAAACGGGGTATTTAATGATGAGCCATAATATCCGCAATGATGTCTTGAAATATCACTATGATGTGAGTGCCTATTTTGTCAAATTGATTATGGTTTATGAACATCCGTGCATTTCACAAAGATTCCTAATAGTCGCATAGCAATTCTTCTAGCAATGTTGCTCATACACACTCGGATATGCAATATTATCCAGTAATACCATACCTTAATGTTTGAAGCGATAAAGTTACAAAGGCCAACTTATTTTTACTAACTCAGTTATATTATTCACTGAAGGATATTTCATTGATTGGGCTATGAATATGGTCATATATGTCATGTGTCTGTATAGCCATTGCGCTTTCAAGGATATTACATATTTAAGCTGAAGATGAACGCAAAATGACCAGCAAAAAAGGCATTGCGAATGTCCCATCAATTGCTTCGGCATTTAATTGACATCCAGGGGTAATTTATTGACACCTAGAGTATCATACTGCATACCTAAGTTCATCGAAATAGCAACGGCTAGGGATGTTATCATTCAGCCGTTTCGAATGAATCATGTACAACCGGGCGAAACGGGTGTTAATCTTGAATCGTGGTGTACATTTGACTAAAAAACCTAGCTTTCACCTATAAATTGGCCCTTGCACGAAACATTCGAAAGTATTGTGCTAAGCTCTGTCGCAAAGGTTAGTATCCCAACAACCAATATCAAAGGCATATTGAGGATTTTGTATAGCTGCGGTCTTTGAGATTAAGCGAATAAACTGAGAGCTCTTTTAATGAAATGTGTTCGTAGCATTATATATTTCGGTTAAGGAATGGACGTAACGCATGTTTGGACGTGTCGTAAATCCAATCGACTTTGTTAGGTCGGAATATATTGCATAAACACATTATATAACACACAATGCATCCCTTAACCAACTACTGCTTCGTTTACAAACTATCGGCGAGTTTTAATCCCGCATCCACTGACAACTGAACTTACCATCAATAAACTACCCAATAATTGTTGATAATCAATTTCAAGTATTCATTATGTTAGCGTAAAGTGTTTTATTTGGCATCATAACAGCTTATTAATGGATGCTTAGACATCTTATGGACATTGTAAAGGCGTAACAAACTGTAAACGATACTTCATGACAAGTCGCAAGTACATTGGCGTCCCCGCTATAAGGTTGTCTCAACTATACGCTAATGCTTACTGTGCTTACCCTAGAACCATGGAAACTTGATTGTTCCTTCTACTTGGACAAGCATTACATATATGAAAACTTTTTAATGTATTTGAATTGAACAGCATTATACAATGGGTGAAATCCAGGATTGTACCTTAATAAAACCTACAAAGTATTTGGCGTGATAAGTAACTGATTCTATCCAGGTCACCATAGAACAAGAAGTAACAAAACTACCACGGAAAGGAACCCAAAGCACATTTGTTACCATTGATCAAAGAGTGGGGTGAGGCAACAGTCCTCATTTCAGTTACAATATTGAAGTGAATCTATATGGTGACTTTATTAAACATTAGGGAGTTTCATATCCTTTAAGACGTAATTGGTAAGTGCTATTCAAGGCGTAGGGCTTCTTTATGAATGAAGTCATTGTCATTGACGGTATTTGTGGTCATTAGTATTGTGTTTTTCGCTCATGGATGACTGGATAATGGACATTTTCTTAATTGGAGAATGTTCTAATACTTTAGCGTTAATACATTCGCAACTGCCGATGGCAAATTCAACTGCTAGTTTAGCAGCGAGAAGTAGTGTTTACCAATACTGCTCTGTTCACTTATATAAATCTTCATTACTCTCTCTCTCTCTCTCTCTCTCTCTCTCTCTCTCTCTCTCTCTCTCTCTCTCTCTCTCTCTCTCTCTCTCTCTCTCTCTCTCTCTCTCTCTCTCTCTCTCTCTCTCTCTCTCTCTCTCTCTCTCTCTCTCTCTCTCTCTCTCTCTCTCTCTCTCTCTCTCTCTCTCTCTCTCTCTCTCTCTCTCTCTCTCTCTCTCTCTCTCTCTCTCTCTCTCTCTCTCTCTCTCTCTCTCTCTCTCTCTCTCTCTCTCTCTCTCTCTCTCTCTCTCTCTCTCTCTCTCTCTCTCTCTCTCTCTCTCTCTCTCTCTCTCTCTCTCTCTCTCTCTCTCTCTCTCTCTCTCTCTCTCTCTCTCTCTCTCTCTCTCTCTCTCTCTCTCTCTCTCTCTCTCTCTCTCTCTCTCTCTCTCTCTCTCTCTCTCTCTCTCTCTCTCTCTCTCTCTCTCTCTCTCTCTCTCTCTCTCTCTCTCTCTCTCTCTCTCTCTCTCTCTCTCTCTCTCTCTCTCTCTCTCTCTCTCTCTCTCTCTCTCTCTCTCTCTCTCTCTCTCTCTCTCTCTCTCTCTCTCTCTCTCTCTCTCTCTCTCTCTCTCTCTCTCTCTCTCTCTCTCTCTCTCTCTCTCTCTCTCTCTCTCTCTCTCTCTCTCTCTCTCTCTCTCTCTCTCTCTCTCTCTCTCTCTCTCTCTCTCTCTCTCTCTCTCTCTCTCTCTCTCTCTCTCTCTCTCTCTCTCTCTCTCTCTCTCTCTCTCTCTCTCTCTCTCTCTCTCTCTCTCTCTCTCTCTCTCTCTCTCTCTCTCTCTCTCTCTCTCTCTCTCTCTCTCTCTCTCTCTCTCTCTCTCTCTCTCTCTCTCTCTCTCTCTCTCTCTCTCTCTCTCTCTCTCTCTCTCTCTCTCTCTCTCTCTCTCTCTCTCTCTCTCTCTCTCTCTCTCTCTCTCTCTCTCTCTCTCTCTCTCTCTCTCTCTCTCTCTCTCTCTCTCTCTCTCTCTCTCTCTCTCTCTCTCTCTCTCTCTCTCTCTCTCTCTCTCTCTCTCTCTCTCTCTCTCTCTCTCTCTCTCTCTCTCTCTCTCTCTCTCTCTCTCTCTCTCTCTCTCTCTCTCTCTCTCTCTCTCTCTCTCTCTCTCTCTCTCTCTCTCTCTCTCTCTCTCTCTCTCTCTCTCTCTCTCTCTCTCTCTCTCTCTCTCTCTCTCTCTCTCTCTCTCTCTCTCTCTCTCTCTCTCTCTCTCTCTCTCTCTCTCTCTCTCTCTCTCTCTCTCTCTCTCTCTCTCTCTCTCTCTCTCTCTCTCTCTCTCTCTCTCTCTCTCTCTCTCTCTCTCTCTCTCTCTCTCTCTCTCTCTCTCTCTCTCTCTCTCTCTCTCTCTCTCTCTCTCTCTCTCTCTCTCTCTCTCTCTCTCTCTCTCTCTCTCTCTCTCTCTCTCTCTCTCTCTCTCTCTCTCTCTCTCTCTCTCTCTCTCTCTCTCTCTCTCTCTCTCTCTCTCTCTCTCTCTCTCTCTCTCTCTCTCTCTCTCTCCGAGCTAAACGTGCGGCGGCCGTAGAAGGTCTGCGGTGGCCGCAGGGTCATTGTGCGGCGTATCCCTATCTTTTACAGGCCATAGGGGTCGCCGTAGAATTATATCTTATAGCGCTGCGTTATAACTTTTTTTTTCAATTCTACGTTCGCCGTAGCAATTGGACATGCTGCAGCCATGCGGTAGAACGGCTCCACGGCGACCGTACGTCGGGCGTACGGTGACTTTGTGTCTTGCCGTGCGGCTACCGTAGGGGAATCTTAGAGGACACTGCGGCAGCCGTAAGGCGGTCCTAAGGTGGCCGTACGGTCCCCTTGCGGCTGACCTGCCGGCGCTTTGCGGCTATATTGCGTCTGCCTTGGTATTAGCCAAAAACCTACGGCCGCCGCAGAGACGCCCTACGGCGACCGTGCGTCATCACTTCAAAGGCCGTACGGCAGCCGTAGGTTTTCTATCTCCATAAAATCAAAATACGCGCAGCGGCCCCCGTAACATTTGGGACTGATACAGTATGTGATCGTGGAAATGCTGCGGCGGCCGCATAACTGCTATCGGATGTAGAAATTTTAGACCGTACGGCCGCCGTGGCATTAGTCTCTCCCAACCCTGTTTTGTTTCCCACCCCCCTCATTTACCTCTGTAAGAGGTTGACTGGTTGATCTACGTTGCAGACATACGTGTTGTTGTTGATTTGTATAAAGTAAACTTGCAGCTGGATTACACAACTACACAGTGCGTTTCACGCACCTGTCACCGCCAGGCTGATCACCGCAGGTACAGCAGCCTATGAGACATTGATTGAGGATCACCGCCCATCGATTCAACCGTTCACATAAATGTAACGTAGAGAGCACCTTTAAATGCGCGTTCCTAAGGATTAACTGCTGTAACTAGAGTGCAATGGATGTGGCGCATCTTATACAGGGCAAGTAGTATATTTACTAGCGGTTCTGGGACACAACCTCTTCCATGTATACTACTGACCCCTTGGCAGCTTATACAAGATTTTTGCTCACCCTGACCACGCTGCGCTAATACCAATTAAGGACGGAGCGCTAAACTGCGTCGCCAAGATCGTACTCAAGATATGTACCCTGAGGGCGCCTCAGACCCGACACCCAAATGGGGCCGAGGGGCTAGTTCAGTTTATTGGTAAACTAGTGTGCCCAGGGTGTCTACACCATTCGCAGCTATCCACCGCTTTGAGTTAAAGGGGGAGAGATACACCTTATTTACGTGCAGCCCATAGAGCTTATGACCCTCACTACAAAGCATGATCATCCATGGCGGAACTGTAAAGAGAGACTCCATGTAATGAACGTGGCGTAGATGCTTCTTCACCACCACCTTCTTCACGCCCTTGGCTCTTTTTATCTCGCCCTCATCAGACATCAGGATAGAGTACATCTTAGGGCGCAAACCAACGTACTCCTTGTTGGGCACGCCAGCGCACTTATCCTTCATTTTACCAAGAACCTTTTTGTTTTTGTCACTGTACAAGAAGCCGCTCCGGCGCTATGGGGTAATCGCTGTGTTCGTCATGAAGTGCAGCAGGTCCTAGATCTCTAGGTTCTCAGGCCGTTCCACCCACTCAATACCCGAAGTAGGTAGGGTTTGGCTCATCGCCCACCCATACAGGTTGTTGGCATCGAGGTACTGGATATAGCTCGCTAGCTTATCCTGCTCAAAGCCCTCCACGTATGGGTTGTTCGCTTTAGCGTGGCGATGTGATTCCATGCTTATCCCACCGCGCAGCCCCTTTCTCAATAATGAGGTGCTTGTCATAATCAGTGAGAAGCTCAAGTTTCATCCTGTGAATAAGAAGCCCATCCCACGAAAGGCCAGGGCTGGTATAAGAGTGGGCCAGATCCAACCCGTACTGTTTGAGACATGTTTTGCCGGAAACTTCAAACACATCAGCTAAGAGCAACACATCTGTTTGCAGGTACAGGTCATGGTAGTCACCCATGTTGTTAAACCCAAACACGCTCCGCACCTTCTGTGCATGGGCATAGTCTGCAGCATATATGCCTTGCTCAGAGAGCTTGCTGTAGAACTCCTGAATCGGCGGCAGAAGGGAATCAAACTTATCCCAGCCGTCCATGAACTCATAGGGATACACTCCCTTGTGCAGTACCAGCCAGCGTTTCGTCTGGTCAGGCTCATATTCCGCCATGAGCGCAGACACCAGCTTATCAAGCAAGGCCAGGAGAAACTGTGCACTATCAATGAAGGGCAACTGTCCAAGCGACAGGGAAATATATTTTTCCATGTTGTTGGGGATACAGTTGATGTTCCCCTCCACTTTACTCATGTCCTGCATCAAGAGATGGGAGTCATAACCCCACAGGTACCGGCGTTGTTTTAGGGTTCAACCGCAGCTTTAGGTTGCAGACGTTGTGGGCTGGTCCTCTGTACATACCAGTTATATGGCAGTGGTCGCGGACAGAGTCGCTCCTTAGTTCCTTTTTACACACATGACAATGGGTAGCCGCTTTATGCACTTGTTTGTCCTCTCGCGTCATGCGCATGGGTACAGGCTTGGAAAGAACTGCTTTGATCTTTTGCTCCTCCTGCTGCATAGCCTGTAAGAACTTCTCCACAGCATCGCTCCCTCTGTAAACCACAGGGGGTTCGGTCTTACCGTCACACCGAACAACCACATAGCCATAACCACATGCTTCCTGTTCTGTGTTCTCTGAGTGTTGCTCTTAGTAACATCAAGAGCAGGGCCAGAAAGTTTCACCGTAAGTGCCTCAAAGTCGGCGTAGACGATAAATGGAGCAGGGAGCTACTTCTGCCAGTTTTGGAAGGATAAGATGTTTTTTCCTTCCTCGGGGATGTCTACTTGGACGGCAGTTTGCCCTATTCCCACACACTCAGGCTCGTGCTTGTTGAGCAGTTTCTCCGTTGTATAACCATGATAGCATTGCTCGCAGAAGAACTTGCGTTATTCGTATTTACTCTGATCATACAGCAAGCGGTTCAGATTTTTGAACAGAGTGTAATGAAACTTTTCATTCTCCTCAATCAACATGAGGTTTATGCCTGTACCAGTCTGTTTACTGATATGGTGAACGATGATGGTCTACCCATCCCAGCCAAACACGTTCAAGGCCACGTAAGCATGCTTTTCTACCTTCTCAATCTGGGAGATATGTGTTGGATATTCTACACCTTTACCTTCCAACAGGGTTAACAGCCACCTAATGTTATAGTTTGATGGTCCCTCTGGGTGTATTGAAACCGGTTGCAGAGCCGATAGAATAGACCATAGAAGGCAGAAGTCGTCCCAGTTCTTTACGTTTATGATTGCCTTCTTTACCGCCAGCTTTCACGGCAGTTTCAGGCAGGAGCCACCTTTCAATGGCTGATAGTTGGCAATATCAATCCACAGAGTTGTGACGGACTCAAACTCCCAATCGTAACCTCTATTAGTCCACTTCTCCAACCGCTCTTGGATATTAGCAGCACTCTGATTCAGCACATGGTTAATATCTTCTGAGGAGAGAACCACCTGCTGATTATTACGCAATACAGGCTCAACATACTCAGCGCTGCCATCATCGGTGTGCTTGGAGAGTCTTATGTTAAGGGCAAACTGACACTTGATTCCACCTAGCTCTACCAGCTCATCAGCCAAAACTTTATGCATCTTCTGATGCATTCCCTTTAAGAACATCATAAGGTCCGAGCTAAGGGGGTGAGACTCAGGAACATTCATCACCCATCCACGCAAATAGTTTTTAACAGCCCACTTAGTATTCTTGAAGGCAAGACGCTCTGTGGGGACTGGGAACTGGCTTGCTGGGACTGGGGACTGGCTTGCGGGGACTGGTCTGCAAGGGGCAGGGACTGGTCTGCGTGGGGCAGGAATTGGTCTGCGCGGCACGGGGGTAGGGACCACCTCTTGCAGCTCTAGGGCCTTCAAATGTGCCTCCTGCTCTTCCAAGGCTGACTTTGAACGGGCAAACGGTGGACGCTTCCCAGTCTTTGCCTCCAATTCTTTGCGTACGGCCTTTGCTCTCTCTGCATGAATCATTGCGTATACCATATATTTTCCATTAGTCTAAAAAGGCTATTTTTTTATACACAAAAGACAACAACTATACAGCGAGCGGACTTTGACCTTGCTGACAGCCCCACAGGATTTCTATTTTTATTCAGTGGGGAATCCCCGTTCAGTGGCTCCGTCTGTTGGGAAGCAATTTTTTTTCTTTTGACGAAGACGATTGTGGTTGACTTTATCGAACCCACAATCTATACACAATCCTACGTTATAATTTGTTATAGCCTTCTGACAACCCGTACAAAGACGATTAACGACATCATGGTTTATCTTATATCTGTGTAAGTTACAAAACTCTTGCGTACAGGGCCTGTTACAGGGGTCTTTCTTTCCGAGTAATATCCACTGGCACTTATTGTCATATACTACCATTGTTATATCTGTAGATCTCTAATGTCTAATTGGTAATACCATCTGGTGGCAACTGGGTATTGGACGGCACCACAAGCAGCTCCTCCTTTACAAAGCCATGGAGGGGTCCATCCAACAAATAGTAAAGTACAGGCTCACCAGATTTAGTGACAGAGCTTCCAATCAGGTAAACATTGAGTAACCACACAGGGTCAGTGGCCCGCCGGCGCTGGTCTTGCTCTGCCTCACTAGGCTGGTACAGGTAGTGAACGCCAACACCAGAGGGAAGCTTTTGCTCTTTGACCCCCAGCGGGCGCCCTGGTACTACAGCAGAGGGCTTTTGTGAAACTCGTTTTGCCTTTATAGCATCTTTAGGTTTTTTTCCAGTCAAGCGGGTCACCTCATTATTTATCCCAGAGACAACAGCGTGTAGTTGAGAAACCAACTCAGTAGATCGTTTTCCAGTATCCTTTAACTCTACAGCATACTGGGGACCAACGAGTCGCTCAGCCAGTGTTCGGATAAAGCGTTCCACTATACCCTGGTTTGATGGATATTCTCACGGCCACGCCTGACTGATACTCTATGTTTTACTAACAGCTGATTCACTGCCCCCATAAACTCCCGTCTGGGGTCGACCTGAAGTAGTTTAGGCCACCCAAGCGGTCTTCGCTTGTATATCCTCTCCAGTGCACCTGCGACCTCTTTAGCCTCTTTTGTAGTCAATGGCTCAGCCGCTTTGTAGGGCGAGGCCACATCAACCACTGTTAGGGCATACTCGTGGAAGTCAGGCACTTCACAACGTCATGAGGAAGAAATAAGAGATCGGCTTTGTGAACTTCATTAGGGACAGGGACATTAAATAAACTTTGGCCTGGGAATGTGTATTGGCACTGACAGGTAGATTTGCTATATAGCTTGCTTTGTTAGCCACACCCTGGCAACTTCCTCAGAAACCCTTGCTTCTGTTGCGATCTTCTTGATAGCTGTTATGCCTTTCCAGTAGCCCTTCGGACTATAGTATATCTTCTGCATGTGACGATCCATACAAAGTAAACGCCCGAGTCTCCAAATGACCTACTTGGCAAGCCTGTATGCAACCAGTCCAGTTGCAACCATACCCCGTATAATGAACGCTGCCTCACGTTCTTTTTGACCATCTGGCGGATGGTAAAGTCTGAAATCTGCGGCTCAGAGCCCAGCGGGTTGACGGTTTTATTCGTAATCAGGGAGTACTCACGCATAGCCTCATCCGCATCCCCAAAAGTATGCTCGGCATGTTCCTGGCGGCGCAGTTGTTCATTGATGAAGTCTAAATGTTCAGTTTCCTTCTTGGCCCATGCTGCCTGAGCAGATTGAAGCTGCTCAAATGCCATATCCTGCCGTTTACGTTCCGTGTCCACTTGGCTGCTTCGTAATTTATAGAATAAAAAGTGGCTCCCAGAGAATGCAAGGGTGTTAACAAGAGCACCTCCAACAAGTAGCGCAATTGTGGCAATTACTTCAGTATATCAACTGGTAAGAATCCTTGTTTAATTAGCATATCCTTTGTTGCCATAGCTAGTGATAAATTGGCAACAGCCATAGCCAGGTCGTGTAGGGTGAAATCAAGACGTGGCACCCCACCACCCAGAGTTATCTTAGCAAGCTTGGCATAACCTATTAAAATACCGGAAACAACTGCACCATGGTACAGAGCGTTGACGAGCATTTTTCCATCAGTAATTAGTGTTGTCATCTTATTCCATATAAAAAGGATCCTTTAAATGAGCGTCCGGAAGCTTTTGTACCACAACCTGTTAAGGGTAGGAGGCTACCATCTGGTGCCTGTAACAATACAATGCGAGTCCAAACACCCCAACAACCAAAGGCGCTGCCCATGTTGGCCACGCTTACCTTTCCGGAGGCTTGATCGTTGAAATTGGCTCGACAGCTTCGTCTCTAGCATCTGTAAGCGCGACCTTAGCCTCTCGGAGCTCTCTCAGAAGCTTATTTTGATTGGCTTTTCGAGCTGCAGCACCCTTTCGTCCTGCCGCAACCCTTTTAGCGTTTTTTGTGGTGGTCACTGATGTTATCTCAACAGGTGTTGTTTCCCCTTGATTCGTGTTCGTTTCTTCCATGGTTACTTACTAAATTTATTTGTCCAATTGACAGCTCTTAGTAAGCACCTGTTATAGCGGAGTTAAGCACATGCTATGGCGGAGTTAAACACATGCTATAGCGTAGTTTAGCAATTGCTATTGCGAGGAAGTGGTGTCTTCCTCTCCACCAGCCCCTGTTATTTCGGTGCTTGTTTTTCCAAATTGACAGTGCTTAATTGTTGTTAAAGCCGCGGTTAATGGAGCTTAAAACATATCATAGTGATGATATAGCTCACAAGTGGCAGTGCTTAGCGCATGTCCAACAAACGGGTCGGTCTCTAGGTCTGTAATTAGCTTTGGCTGGTGTTCTGGTGGGATTGGTAGAAACATACAAGCAATACCTGAGTATAGCTGTAGCAATGATTGACCTAGAGTGCGCGTCATACTAGCACCTAGCCGAGCCTCGTATCTCACATACAGCTTTATGATTTCTTCATCAGACATTGATTCAACCTTGTCAATTGTAAGGCACTCCAAACCAAGGTACTGACGGGCCTGACCGCCGGCTATGACGGCAGCAAGCCTATCTTTCTTAGAAGACATATCTACACCAAAGGTGCAACTAAGTTCCGCTCCCCCAGACTTTGTCTCCACTAAGCTAGTTGTGTCCTGTTCAAGGAGTTTATCAATGATGGTATCAGGATCCATGAATGTACGCATGCGCCTTCAAACTTCAAAATACTGCACCGCTACCCAGATGAAGAAACCTAAATTGGTTACTGAGGCAGCGGCTGCTAATAAGGCCAATATCACTTCAATCGACGGCATATGCAGTAGGTTGATCAGTCTTCAGCAGCAGTTTTGCGTGCTTGGTCTTTGCTATTAGTTGGCGTACTGTGGCACGTTAACCCCCTCGTTGGAATTACATCATTTTCACGTGAGGCGTCTTGAAACAATTCACGGTCCTAGGTGTGAAATAGCACCATCCAGCGAGTCTGCTCACGTACGTCCTTCAGCACAGAGTTGTACTTTTGGGTGAGGACCCAGACACTTTGCTGCGCATGGCGGCCGCTAAAGGCCAGTTCGGATAACATGTCTTTCTACTTGGTTAGGGGCTTTGTTGCCGAACAGTCATCAATAATGTAGAGGGTAGGCTCGCTCTTAAAACAATGGTAGAAATCCCTCAGGTGGTCATGGATTGGCTCCCCTGGATCAACGACCTAGACCTCTGAATCATGCCACACCCATGACCGCAACTGACAGGCTTCGTTGTAACATATGGTAGGGCAGAGGATTACAATATGCTAGAAGGCACCGAAGAAGGGCCCTTCAAGTAGGTCGAGGATGAATGCAGTTTTCCCACATCCTGTCTGCCCACAAACAATTACCAAACGGGGACCATCTGGAAATGTTTAATCAGTTTTCGGTTTCATCAAAACCTTGTTAGTAGACTGCGCTGACGAACCTGCCATCTTTAACTACAATATACATATAAACGTTCAATGCGCCGACTGCCTGTGATTTTTTTGTGATCCTTAGACACATTCTCCGCGGCCCTCAAGTCGAGCCACAGAGCATACTTACTGGTTAGGTACTCTCCCAGGAAAACGTCCCACAATGCAAAGTCTTTTGCAGCTATTGCTACACTGGGGTCTCCTTTACTCGTTGCTGCAAATGCCTTCTTCACCTCATCCCACTGCTGGTAGCCACGCGTGCCCTGGGCATAGAGTTGGTTGGGGATGTCCTCAATGGTCACCTCAACTTTTGTAATCTTTGGGTTGTAGAACGACTCTGTCTTCCTGGCGAATGAGAAATTGGCTGGATCTTCAATGAGCAGTAGGATGCCCTTCATGTTGCGAGCCGGCACGGTCAGGTTGATGTTCCACAGTGTACCTCTTTTATAGTATGCAAGCTTCCTGTGACGAAGCACACGGTCATACAGAATCAAACGCCAACCTGTGTACTTGGTGTGTATCATGCGGTCCAACTCTATTTGGGTAACCATGTCATACTCCAGCGAGATGCCATCAATTTTATAGTTGGCGTTGGTGTCGCCTGTTGCGTGAATTACGCGGTTGTAGTCGTTGAACGTGAGCTCGTATTCCAATATGTCATTAAGCGCACTCTTGTAGAATGGCATGTGGCTCTCGAGGAGTTCAAAGTCAAGCGGAACGTAGAACCTGTTACCATACACATCGGCTATGGCCAGGTCCTCTTTCTCGGTCTCATCCTTGTCTCCTGTCACCATTCGACAGTTGTGTTTCTGTCCTCTGATGTGTCAATGTCCTGGTACTGGAGGCTCTGTCTCTCCTGTGCAGTCCGCCCCAAGTCGTGGTAACAGTGATACACATCGCTGTCATCAATAGACATAACCTCATTGCCAGAAATCTTGATTGTCATTTTCTTAACCACGGCATGGCCCAGGTTTTGCACAACGCTGCGGTTAACAACAGTCGAAGTCAGCGTGATTGTAAAAGACAGCCGTGCTGTCCCTGGAACAATGACGTCGTCTGCACCTAGATTGGGGAAGTGAACCAGCAGTAGTTGGTTCTGGTCAATAGTGCTTGGATTGTTTGTAACATCTACAGACTGTCGCACGCCCTTTACCCCAAGTGGTTCGAGTATCCGGAGGTGTGGGTTTAGTTTGCGTCTGTAATTACTCGTCATGTTGAATGCTTGATTACAATTATATCTTTAACACACAGACATGGAGTTTGATAACCCAGCATACGTAGATGTGGATTTGGGAGATGGGATTTTTGAAGGGGAGAGGGATGAGGTTCTCCCAGAGGCCTCTCTCCCAAATGTTATAGAAGGGGACCTTGAGATGGGTAAGTCTATACCATCGGAAGGCTGACTCGTTATAGGCGCTGTCTATGATTATTACAATGCATTAGCTGAAAATGGTTACACACTGCACCTCGGTCGTGATTATGGAAAGTTAGAACTTGTTGGAGGACAGTTACGTTTGAAGGACTACCCTGACTTAAGTATTACAAATTTTCGTACAAAAAAAACGCTCGGAACAATAACTAGATCTAAGGGGGGCATAACGCTGTTCGTGATGGTTTGGGGTTCACTGAGTGGTCCTCACAAGCGGTGTCACAAAAGGAAGCAAAAGCCCTCCAAGGCATTGACCAAGCAGCTGCTAAAGCCGCAGAGAATTTAAAAGGGGCCCTAAAGCCATTTCCGGGATGGGGGCTGGCGTGGAAGAAACAAGCTTTATAGAGGATGTTCATAATACCATCCAAGACCTAGGTACTCAAACAGGCAACGAACTACGACTCAGAGAGCTTATAGGGCTTGACAAGGCTATGCAGACCCAGATGGGTGAGCTGGTCAATAACCTAGCTAAGATAACTGAAATAGAAAGGGATATGGCAGCTTGGAAAGCCAAAATGGCATGGTTGGATGAGAGGGGGAGGGGTGATAATGACTCATAGAGATTCCAAGCAACTAAGATCGTAGATCTGCAGGAATTGCACCGTGTCTGTGTTGAGGCTGCATCTGTAAGCTGGGGACATCTGCAAACCCAGATTAACCGCATCATGGAAACTATCTATAGAATTCTTAACGAGGACACAACGCTAGCTGAGCGTGTACAAACCCTGTTCCGGGAGCAGGGCATAACAATTGCCTCCATCCTCTCTGCGATTGGATTGGCAATCTCGACCCTGGTAGTTGCTTTGACGGGTGGAGGGAGCACTAGTGGAACCCCTGCACCAGCACCAACGCCACCTGATAAGCCCGGTGTAAAGGAATGGATTAACAAACAGCTGAACTCCTTGGCAAACATCCTGAAGGGCCTGGCCGGTAAGGCAGCAGCTGCCCTTCCAGGAATCATTGGCTCCATCGTATTATGGCTGCTTAAGTCAGCTGCAGAGGTGGCTGGTTGGATGGCAGAACATGTGTGGGCCGCAGCTGTGGCCGTGGTGGTGGTGGTGGGGGGGGGGGGTTATCCTCCTGATACTCCCTGACTTACTACGTAGGAAACCAAAGCACAACTAAGCCTATAGCGATTCCTCCTACAATAAGAGCAGTTTTCTCATTCTCGTGCGCCCCACACAGACCGGTCTCGGCCACGCCGACAGGGGCTGGCCCTGGAGATCGGACTCCCATATCTGTATCTGGCGGAGGGTAACAGTTTCCTCTATCTGGAACCACCGGAACTGAGTTGAAATCAGTATTGCTGCCGATCTGCTGCTCCTCTGTCGCGATGGTAATCAGATTGTTGTACCCAGCAACATTTCCAATGGCGAGGCTTATATAAGACGGAACCATGTACAGCTCCGTTCCAAACACATAATCAACCTTTGAGGAGGCATTATGGCGGACGTTCTGATACCGTCGGATGGATGAAGGAATATCCACTGGGGAGTTGATGGCATCCTCAACATTGGCCTGAAATTGTTGCTGAGCATCAAAGGATGTTCCAACACCGAGTATCTTTGAGCGGGTCTGCGCCTGAGCACTAAGAACGGCCCAGACATAAGTCCTATTGCTGTCGTTAATTCGCTCAACGCCGGACTGAGTAAAGCACTCAGACGTGTCCAGTATGAAGTTGCTCCAGGCCTCGTCTGCTTCAGGTCCCTGTGCTAGATGTAGAACAGCACCTATTTTCTCCTGAAAGGATTGTAGGTTACTCGCGTTGGCAAAACCTGGCTTTGTATCCTTTTCCGACTCAAAGGCCAGGCGTGTAGGCTCATAACGACCAGCAACCTTGACGACACTCCACTAACCATACACATCATGTGTATATAAGATACCAAGGCCACTATTAGCTATTGTTGCCTTCTGGCGCCAGTCTGTGTTTGAACACCAAAGTTAGTTGCAGAGTCTCTCATATGCCCTCTTGTCATATGCATTGTTATAGGGGTCATAGGCATGACCCTGAGGTAGAGGCGCTTGTAGTTCTGACAATAGGCGATGCACTGTGTAATAAAGATGAAAGGTGTAGAGAGCTTTGACGAGTGGAATCCCAGCCTCGAGGTGATCATGGGATGACACGCCTCACTGCAAAGTTTAACTGGTTCTGCCAAAACTGCATAGGATTTGTCAACCATTTGTCTTTACTACTTTGGCCGCTATTACTGGTGGCACCTTATAGTTACTGAATAGATCAGGAAACTTTGCTGTTAATATACCACCATTGTGAACGACGTGAAATGTTTGTCGGGTGAGTTTATCTCCCACACCATTTGGGGCTGGATACAGCCCGCCCGTTTTATATGTAGCTTTTCTATTGAAACTAAAGGCTTGTTTATTCATAGTGCTATGTATCACACTCTGGCTAATGTTCAAAGTGGCGACGCTGTGTTCTTGCAAAATGCTATTGACAATAGTGCGGTTGACCTTTGCGTAGGATTTAGGTCAATCACGTATACTGTGGGTTGGTATAACACTGAATCATATGTGTCCATTAGAACGAGGCAAATTTCTACAGGACAAGAAGAAGGAATCATTTTACGCCCTGGCCTCTGGAACTTCAAACTTCTGCAGGATGAATTTACAACTGTAGGGCTTACTTTGGAGAATAATGTTTATGATGGGACTATCACCATCTCAATTCCTGATGATTGGGCTAGGTTGGAGGATAGATTCCTTCAGGTCGTTACGATGCCCCCTGGCCCTTCAACTTTAGCGTCTTTAACCCACTTTATGTCCACCTAGTTGAAGTCAGTACCACGCACAACATGTTTGATGGTGCGCCCACTGTGCTTCTTGAAGTTGTAGGCCATGATGGCTCCTTTGGTGATATTATAACCACAAACATCGCTAATCCTGTGTCAAAACGTGTTACTGTTGGAGCTGTGAATGAGTTGAAGGTTCAGATAAGAGATAATAAGGGACGTCTATTGAACAATCACGACTTCCCTATTGGTGTTGTTCTTCAATTTACAAGATGTCAGTAAAAGCGAGTATTTATGGAGCTCAATGGAAACGGGATCAGGGCGCCGACCTCTGCGAATATGCAACAAAGACCTATGTAGACTCACAAAAAATTGATAAAATTGGTGGTACTATGACTGGAGACCTTGAAATGGGAGGTAATAAAATCGTTCAGTTGGGAGACCCAATATCGCCTGAAGATGCTGCTAATAAAAAGTATGTTGTTGACAAACACAGACAGCATCGCCGGGACCTGAGAGAATATAACCTCCCAAGCAAAAACCCTCATTGCTATATGGGCAGAAGCAAGTGGCGCTCTTTGGATAGGATATGAGTGGTCGTTTGGTGATGGGGCTAGGGGTCGAAACTCACGAGACTCAAGCTGTGGATATACCATGTTATCCAATGGTAGGATAATTCGTATGAGGTTGTCTTCTGGTGTTGTTGCTGATAATGGTACGATAGACGTGTTTCCTGTTATAAATTGGACACTAAAATTGGTAGGAATAAGTAAGTCTGCTGACCAACGGGCTGCTGTAGTATCTTTTGACCAGCCTTTACAGCTAGAACAAGGCAACGTTAACTTTTATACAACCACTCGAAACAGAGGGGCGACTTGGTGTGTAGTATCACTCTTTATTGAACTTGACTTATAGACTTATGTGCCTATAACGGTAGTATGAAACAACACCCACCCATTCCTCCGGAGCCACCAGATGAGAATCCAGGCCACTCCTATTGGCTAGCCAAATGAGATCTGTCTAAGAAGCAAAACCTTGAGAAAGAAATTGAAAAATATGGTGCTATGTACACAAAATATAGGTGTGCAGTAAACTAGGTGGATGCAGTAGACACTGCTTTAGTTGCTGTTGGTATGTGTCTTGGCGCAAGTGGTGCAGGTGTAATGTCTACAGTAGTTGCCATTCCTATTGCCACAGTGTTGGGTGCTACTGGGGCCGCTTGTGGGCTAGTTGTAATTGCTGGAAAATTAGTCAGTCGGCGGCTGACCATCAAGGCGAAAAAGCATGCCAGATCTGCATTTTTGCTCAGAGCAAATTGAATACCATTGCTGACATTGTAACTACAGCACTTGAAGATGGTTATATCTCAGATCATGAGTTTAAGTTCGTTTTAGCTGAGCTCACAAAATATAGCCAAATGTATAGCGAAATTAAGGCTAGATCTGTAAAAGCACGGCAGACTGTTTCAATTGATGAAAAAGACGAAGCATCTTTACCATTGAGTGGATTATGAATGACCCGCCTAGACACTTTTTACACGATGTAAAAAAGTGTAAAAGCCCCTTGGTATGACACTGCTCTCCAGTTTCAGCAGGACCACAGAGGCCCGGGGATTTCCCCTGCAACCCTTTTTCACTGAAGATTGGGCTGTATGTTCTCTGGCCAGGCTTACTATCACACGTGACTCATTCCTATCCTCTCCACTATAGGGGGAAGAGGGTGATATGAATAAGTACTGGAAGTAGGAGCAGATGTATATAGTATAGAGGCCCCGGGTAACCTCTTCACAATACACAAATGCAGTGGCACTTGACAACTCGAGCACCTGCAATGTCATACCAAGAGACAATCTTAGTATGATAACTTTGTGGTATATAAGGATTAGAGCTTGAGCATAGCACAAATATGGGTGTTCACTAAAAATGTTATCACTCTCTAGAGCGTTAAATTGAGGATGCTACTTGGATAGACTGCCTCTCCCAATACATTGTTAAAATGGGTTGTTTTAAGATTTTTTAGATTTCTGGTAATTACATTTACAGAGACTAATTAGTTTAACTATGCTGTGTACACCCCAAACATAGTGGCCCAGCTGTGCGAATCATAGCGTGCACACTAATCATATATGAACGCATTGAATCACAGCCGCCAATCATAACATGCACACATGAATCAGCCTATTGAATAAACGAGGGTATAAGATATAGAAATGAACACAGAAGAGCGTATTACTGAACTTGAGGATGGTGTAAAGGAGTAGATATTAGAAACAGAGTATATGAAAGACGACAAAATAGATCTGGAGTGCAAACTGAGTGATATAGAGACTAAGTATGATACCCTTGAGGAACTACAGGACATGGTGAGAGATCTAGAGGTTAAGAACAATGATCTTATGAAGCGAATGGAACACCTAGAGGACCTTGTTAGCAGGTTGTGAACGGCACACTAGTTTGGGGGTCGGGTCCGAGGCGCCCTTAAGGTAAATATCTGAGTACGATCTTGACGACGCAGTTTGGCGCTCCGTCCTTCATTGGTATTAGCGCAGTGAGGTCAGGGTGAGCAAAATCTTGTATAAGCTTCCAAAGGGTCAGTAGTATACATGGGAGAGGTTGTGTCCCAGAACCGCTAGCATATATACTACTGGGCAGTTGCTTCATCCCCACGTCGTCTCTTTTCGCACGTCGGAAGGTGTGTCTGATTGGCTAAAATAAAATGTGCAAACAGTTCAAGCACGTCCTCGGCCAGGCTGTGATCGCGGACGAACTTGTTCAAAACTTATCATATCAATCAGTAGACACCATTTTACGCCTGAAACAAGATATTGCGGCCAACCTGCTACCTGAAATGTTGGCCATGATACTTACTGATCTCGTCGAACCTGTGATGTGTTGTTATGGTCACCATTCGAGCTTCACGTTAATAAAACCTACGCCGACATTTTCACTTTGTTGTTGTCTTGAAAGCCGTATGTGTAATGAAATACACACCTAAATACACAAAGCACATAGTCGACAAGAAGATAAACGAAGGGAGGTCAACTTGCCTCAGAAACTGGTGGTATGTGTATACCTCTTAGAGCGAGCAGCATTAGCTGACCTTGCCACAGAGGCTGGCGGAATGTGCGTAATTATTGGAGCAAGAAGCATTAGCTGACCTTGCCACAGAACATAGTGGTGTGCGTGTACCAGTTAAAAAGGCTCTAGGCATGAATTCGCTGTATTGAGCAGCAAGTTTATGTTTTTAATGAGGCCGAGCTAAAACCCAGTTGGAAAGGGAATAACGGATTAAGAACCCGATATACATAACTTGACTCGTAGGTGGTACGCAAATATCATAATAAGCCAACGCAATATGTGTCTATTGTGGCCTTTTATCAAGCTGTCGGCTTTGTCAATCAAACATAACCGACGACTAGCTTTTCTACACAATAAACTAGAGCGATTATATCAATAACCGCTGTGCAAAAACAAAATCGCTGATGTGACACCGTTCCTACAAAACGTACACCGTAATATATAATTATATCTACATATATATGTACATTTTCAAATATATACTTATTTGAATGTATTCATATAAATACTTAAATATTATACTCAAATATATATAGAGATAAATGTTTATATAAATACACTTATAAATATATAAATATTATCATTTATATCAATACATATGTATATCTTTATATATTTATGCATTCATATGTGAATATGCATATAAAATATATATATATATATATATATATGTTTGAACATATATACATGAGTTCATTTATCGACATTCATATATATATATATATATATATATATATATATATATATATATATATATATATACATATAGATATATAAATACATATGTATAGATACATATATATATATATATAATATATATATATATATATATATATATATATATATATATATAAAATATATATATATATATATATATATATATTATATATATATATATAGACATATATAATATATCTATATATATATATATATATATATATATATATATAGATATATATATATACATATATATATATATATATATATATATAGATATATATATCTATATATATATATATATCTATATATATATATATATCTCTCTATATATATATATATATATATATATATATATATATATATATATATATATTTATATATATATGGAACAACTGATTCTAATCTAGGACATGTCTAGGTGCATCCAAACGCTTTCGGTCAATATGCTTTCGTAATCACTGATGCATGATACGATGGTGACAATCAAGCGCTGCAGACAAAGAGAGAGGGTTATGTGGACCATGAACACCAATTGAACGCCCGGACGCATTCTTCTTCTATTAGACATGAACGAAACTCTTAAACGTAGACACTAAAATTAGGCCCGTTTATAAACATGCTGATTTTTATGTCACGTATTAACCGTATTGTGTTACCATTTATACCACGCGTTGACCGTATTGTGTAAAAATTGCAGCAACAGTGGTTCATTTTGTTATATATTCGCGGCACCTTACCGAAGTCTCCTATTTCGTTCGTCAGCGCAACTCTCTTCGTATGTGTTTACATATCAATAGTTTCATTACATTATGTAGATTCAAAAGCATGCAGTCATTATTGCGAAAGGAACTACCAGCCATCACTCCCCCACCCGTCTCCGAAGCGTCATGTTTCGTAAGCTGAATACTTAGTTTTGTGAGAAAACTAAGCCAAAGTTGATATCTAATTTGATGCTATATGTATTCTTAATCTCGTCGATATTATCTCAGGAGTGGTTACGTCATATTAGGTCGACCTCATTATGATACCTAGTTTTACGGCAACGCCGAAGGAAACGTTTTGTCTTACAGCATATTGGATCGGTTTCAGGTCGATGTATCGCTAGTGATATGATAGGCTTCGTTGAAACATTTTACTAAATCGAACCATCCAGCTGTGAGTCAAGTTCATTATACTGTCAAATTAGAAAGAAGCATAAATTTCTGAGAAAAAGTTGACCTTGTAACCATCATCTCTGTTGTTAGTCATGACTCCCCGCATCTCGAATATATTACAACATGGATGTACCATGATATTGTAACTGCTCGAGCATGAAAAATGAGCTACAATTTGCAGCCTTTCTGACTAGCTGTCAAATATTGATTTGCACCAAGCAATATGTCGTATCAACCGCTTGTGTTAACGATTTTTGTATATTTGATTTGCCGGCAGAGTGCTGCGACTTGTAGCGTGATGTAGTACGCCCCATCTGCAGGGGATCTCTTGCTTGTTGTCGCTTAATCTATATAAGCCTACTGCTTATTGTTGGTGATGAGACCTGTTTAATGAATATATATCACCTGTTAGGGATAGTGTCATCTCCTCCCGGTTGTTGTCGCAGAATGAAGTGTTATCACATTTGCATTGATTACCATAGTGTAGATGTACTACCAGCACTGCGAAGTTGTTCGAGGAAAATAGTACTAAAGCGCTATTCATGAGTCGCAAACCCACGCGATTTTAGTTGACGCGACTACATTGCATAGCTCATTGGATCTTTAATACTATGTTTACCACATGCCTGTTTCTGGAATTCAACTGAAGCTTATCGAACCGTCACCCATACGATTGACGCACGGTAGTTTATGATAGTGATACCGTGTTTATCATGCCGCTTTAACAACCCAAATTAACTTAGCAAGCAATTGCATCTGTTTATGTTTAACAGAGGTTTTCAAGTTATCGCAAAAAATGCCATCGAGCCAAATATCATCGTTGCCAATTAAAAGGGTATACACGAAACAGTTGTGCAATATAACATCAGTTCAGCATTAGACAGAAGCTTCAGAAATGATGTTTTGTTGGGAGAATCGAGCAAATTGTTCCCATTCTTCGGCAATCACTGTTTGACCACAATGATGTCAATGACATTGGTCATATGTGGGCTATAAATAATATATTACGGTTTTGGATGTTGTCTACCGGGTTGTTTTGCAAGCAGCTAGGTCATGAGATCATGAAACAAACCATAGTCAAGACACTGAATGTGCCAAATCTTACAAAACTTGAATATTCTCTTAGATATTTCTATTGTTATCCATTGAGTGGGTTGTGATTGCTGCTGAATACATGCCCTTATACCTTGCCGACATCCCCGTCTCAACCAGGACGTCTATGCATCTTGTGACTATTCTGTAAAGAAAAATCCACTGCATCAGTTTTGAAAGATATTTAGCCGGTAATCATGTTGATTATGCTGGCTTGGTGATATGTACGATTTGGTCACCCACAGCGGCTCAAGAATAAAGCCGATATATCAACAGTATAAGCATGTTTACAGAATGATACGCACGTAAACATGCATCATGTCAGCCTTGCTGCCATTCAACAGACTGGTGATGTGGCGTATGTCATGATCCTATGCAGACGTTATTGGACGGTCCCCTGAAGATACGTCTGAGCTGTGTGCGTGGAAATCATATCATAGGATTCACCGAATTTATAATCAGACATATGTCAAACATGTTAGCATGGTTTACGTGTCCTGATCACTTCCATGCTCGCTTGGCGATGAGCTACTAACTGCTTGTGTACAGCGTTCAGTTCACGATTTGTCCTCTGCGTTATTGCAACATAACTACTTTTTCATGGTCATGATGACAGGCACGACTTGCTTGGCTTGCCACGTTTGTCTATTTGCTTGTTCTCAGAAGTAAAGGCTGTACTTTGAACCATTTGCAATGATAACAAGAAGCATGGGATTAGTCAATGTCAGGAATGGAAGGAGCGTACAGTTGAAATATCTCACAATTAACATCTTAGCCCATCTTTCTTGTTAATATTGTGTCAGCATAGGCTCATGCAATTCATTTGCAGAGATAGTGGTGCTTTATGAGGGACATTTACTTAGTCGTCATTTTCGTCACTTGAAATATATTTAAATTCGAATGATTCTGAAACCTAGATACTTGTCAAAAAACAGTTATTGTTGATGCGTTAGGGTGTTGTGTTGTTTACAGATTACACAACTTTATCAGGATTATACCCATCTTCCTAATTTGAGAGATTTTTTAAACATAAGAGTCAGTTGTGAATTTTCGGAGCCCAAATGAACAGTTCTAACGCGTTATTCTTAGTTTGCCAAACTCTGCACATAATATGTGTTGACGATTTAACAGTTTGCGCGTTTTCCTTGATGAAATGTTGGAACATGCATGTGAATAGTCGTCCAACAAGGACCGAACATATTTCATTTAGAAACACATGTAATGTGCCTGTCGATGTTACTATGAATTGAGTTCAGAGTCAGCGTGATTGGCTTCTCCTATCTTCTGAAGTTGTACAAATATTACTACATTTCAAATGGTTTAACTTACCTCACAAGTAAAGTGCTATTCTAAACTTGGACGAAAGAGCTTTGAGGGTTTAAAGGTAAATTACGAAATAAACGACAAGCTTAAGGGGAGATAAGCCACACGATTATATTTATGTGCATTTGTAACGGCGGTTTACTTCTCTTTTACCTTAAACTGATGGTAGGCACTACCGACTCCAGGTTACGTAACCCGAACAAATGTATCATTAACTTGGCCAATTTCGGATTCCTAGAACATAATGATGAATACGTGTTTCACAATAATGTTTATTGTGAAAGTTGATTAACTTTAAGCGGACAATTCTTAGCATCTTTGTTAATCTGTAAATATGTTTGTGCGTTCCTTGTTTCGTCAAACCTTTTTCTCGCTTATTTTCCGAACTTTAGGAGAGCTCATGATAATCTCACCGGGAAGCGAACATATCCAAAGTGAATTCAATTTATGAATATGAATTCATCGTACATCTCAGCATATGCATAGTGTTATTGCTCAATTATTACGCCCTAATATCTCATTGAACAACTCGATTACCAAGAAGAAACGCTGCGCATGCATACTGCGAGGGATTACACGTGGCCAGCAATATCATGTAACCACGCCCCAAGACTTTCAATAAAATTCAAATAATCTTAGCCAATGGCATAAATTTTCAACGCATCAGCTATTCCGAGCATTGTTTATATAACTGAGTTTAGTCTTTTGGTCTAGAAGTCTGTAATATGTGCGATTTCTGATGCTGATATGAACTAAGGCGAACGTTAAGCATATCATTCACCGCAGGCTATTGCATGCAAAATCCTGATATAAACCTCTTTGCTGACATTCAAAACATTTGATTTATGTTTTCCCCGCCGTGGCTGATTCTTAATATTGCAATTCGATCCTATTAGCAGCTTTTCAGGAATTTGTCAGTCACTGTTCTGGATTTTGAGTGAACACAGCGCGAGAAGGCGTCATCATTAGTGACAGAACGAGTTTGTAAGAGAATTCCAAGATAATTTTTAGAGATGTTTCGTGAGGGAAATGCCAGCATTGTTGGTTGAATCAATGAGTGAGTTCATGAAACCGTCTGTAAGTGAATCATTAAGTAAATTTGTCCTACATGAATTACACGATATCTCGTCGAACTCTTTGGAGAATAACACATTCGCACTATCATTGATATCGCTCGCAAATACCCTGCAGCTGAAATGTGCAGTCGTCAAAAGCGCAACCCATTTCGCTACCTTAATATGTAGATTTATCAGAAAACTGACGTTTTCTGTGATTTGCGGATGTATAATATCGTTGTTCTAATCATGTTTCAATTGAACCATGCGTCGTCCTCGATATCGTTAGACATATAACGCCATCTGTGCATATATTTGCAGCATCAAATAATATTTAGAAAGAAAAACTACTTGCAGCGTCATAAACACAAGCACATGCAATAATCACAGCTATTTAACCGCCGTGTGGCAAAACTGAATGTTAACCTTGCCTATGCAACAGTCTGCACGGCATGTATTAATTCCGTGTCCAAAGCACGGACATAGCATGAAAGTTGGATATTAAAAAACAATTGCGATTTATTTCAAATCCCGGAAGACGCGCTTTAATGAATGCATGGTATTATTTGGTGGTAGCTGCCGATACCTTTCCGATTGAATACCCAAAGATTCCACGATTCGACTAGAAATATCGAAGCCAGTCAATGCAAGCTACTCCATTGAGAGTGGAATATGAAGAACACCTCTTAACCTCTACAGATAGCCCACCTGCTAGGCCAAATAGCCCACTATAAAGAGGCATTATGTCCATGCTACGGCATGTCGCAGCAAACGAAGCACCTATAGCGATTGGCGAACTGGGCGTAAAATTCATGATCTGACTGAGGCCGGTAGCTTGAGTGCGATATCATTTGCTGCCATTTAAACAATTAACATGTGTGCAAGCTAGTAATCAGTGCAAGGCTGACCAATCTGATAGGTTTGCAATTATTACCACCTTAAACAGAATACGATCAAAATATATAAAGCAAATTCTTCACAAATGAAATACAGCTGAACATCAATGGCCGTGATGCATCGTTCTCGCTGATGGGCAATATCCGGTCAGCGAATATGACGCCAAGGTCAGCCTTACAAATCACACAAGCTTATTCTTAGAGCGATAACTAATATTGCAACAAATCCCATTTTGTTATGCTTATGATGCTGGGTGTGTCATGTGTAGCATTGTTGTATTATCACTGATGAAGTTATTTGCGAGTTTATGATTCATAATCTCTACGTCTGTCAGACGTTTTACATGTTATTGCGACTGGGGCTGATCGGAAAGCACGATGACGATTGTTCTTTTTTGTACGTATACGACTTTGCTTTAAATCATCAATATACTTGTAACAATAATGGTTGCAACACACAGATAACAAAGAGAAATGCGATTGCTGACTGACGCGTTTATTATGCAGGTTATAAAGCATAACATCGCATTTAAGCTGCTACAATAGGTCAGGCATAGATTGGCGTATTTCTTTATACAGAATACCTTATTCAGGTTCACCCCTGGCATATCTGGTAGACAAGTATGACTCAGGTGTTTCAATTTTGGCTTGCTGCGAGAGCCAATGAGTGGACGGGTTCTACAACTGTTATAAAATAAGTTATAGACCAGTTTAATTCAATTCGACCCTTGACGCATTCCTGACAGAAATCAATATACATAAAAATTGTGCGGTTGGATGGATTAGCTTACCCTACCGTTTGCAGATAGGTCTTTTAGGTGTCATGCGGCGATCTAAACCCATTTGTTTTGCAACCATCAGCTGCAACACGGCATGCAACTTTTTACTGTACTTGCTTGTGTTATTCCACATAAAGAAAAACCGACTATGCTATAATTCGAAATAACTTTGAGGACAACGATTTACATTGTATGGTAAATTATCAAAGGACAAATGGAAACACTGGATATGGAACATTAGTTACCTATGAATTCAAACCGCCGGTTAGCATTACATATTACGTTGCAGAATTAGGTGCAAGTGTTCTATGGTCGCACAACAAACCCACTGCATAGATACCGGGTGTTGTTTACGCAGTTCTGCCATGGCCTGAAAACTACAGTCCTCCATATACCCATACAAAAGCTATATCAAATGTATCAGCAATTTAATTGTCTTATGTCGATCCATTGATGCAGTTACTGTGGTATTACTGATAATGTTATAGTTTGTAATTCAGCCTGACATATTATGTCTCAAGCATGGACAACATTCAATGAAGGCGGGCTTGTTTTGAAGAGGACTTCTCTAAGGCTTATGTCAAATGATCTCTTCTCTCCGAACATCCGGAAACGATTTATCCAAAGCCGGTTAGCATGCGCTAACATTGATGAGTCTTTTTTTTTTTAGTGGGTATTTTGTGGGCCGGATAACTTTGTCTCCTCGTTGTGTCGCACAATTTTGCCCGCTGTTTTACCGAGTATTTGGCAATCAGTTGCCCACTCTCGGTCCCACCATAACCCCATGGTAACTTCAGCTAGACAAAACATATCCAGAATGACGATAGAAGTTTCTTGCATTCAGTTTGTAGACATTTGTTCCTTATATATATATATATATATAATATATATATATATATATATATATATATATATATATATATATATATATATATATATATGTATATACTATATATATGTATATCTCTATATATATATATATATATGTATATATATATATAATATATATATATGTATATATATATATACCTATATATAAATAGATATAGATATATATATATATATATATATATCTATATATATATATATGTATATATATGCACATTTCTATATATACTATATATAGATATATATATATATATAGGCTACATATATATATATGGTATGCATATATAGATGTATAATATAATACTGTATCTATATGAGATATATAGCGTATATCTCTATATATCTCTCTATCTATATATATATATATATATATGGCATATATGGGATAATGTATACAATTAGTATGAATGATTAAGCGTGCATATGCTTTTATATATATATATATATATATATATATATATATATATATATATATATATATATATATATATATATATATATATATATATATATATATGTATATATATATATATGTATACGCTGTATACGCTCCCTCCCTCTAATACATAAAAAGAGGACTATTTTACAAGAAAATGTAAAGCCTGTCAAAACACTCACTGCGTTAGTGCAATTTCGAGACTAATGGGAAAGCTTTTAGCTCTAAGGCAGCGTGCACATGAGACCGTTAACATATGCCTTGTAAAATCAGCTGAATGTAGTGCGGTAAACAACGAGGAAGGTAAGGCATAGATGTAATTGTACTCCTCATCAATTTGTCCTTGGCGGTTCCTTCGTCTTAACACCCGTTCTAGCCCCCGTAACATCTTAGTACTTGGCTGGCTCTCCAAATGTTTCTGGATTGGAATTCCGGAATTTACTGAGCTCAATGATACTTGAACAATGCGATTTTCAAAATATATTTTAGACACACGGCCTTCGCGAATGTGTGGTTAATACATAACTAGCCCAGCAGGAACTGAGAGGGTTCGCCCATTCATTTTTATCGCTACTATTTATGTAATGACCCAGGTATTATAATGTTAATTTTGACCGTCAGCAATTTTTACCGATCGACTCTGGCGCTGCCATTGATGCGCAGCTGGCTATCCTTGTTAGGTCGAGATATTTACAGTTTGAAATTTTATTACCGAAAGGTAATGTGCTCGAGCACTTGCCTTCCTGCGTTACACCATATCCATCTTGATTGTTATCGGCTGCAATACTACTCTTTTTGTTCTCAATCTGCTTGACTGGTATCCGTGAAGGGCATAGTACGAGAAGACAAAATTAGTAAAAAAACTGAAACATCCTATAGCAGGGCGCAGCTCAAGCAAACAATATATTTTTTTTACGTCAATGACAATATTGTACTCAATGCTAAATTCGCATCGGTATTAACAGATTGTTTTGCAGTTTCCCTTTATGGTCAGTACACCGATAATACGAAGACTAAGAAAGTTGTTTTGCAGCTGACCAAGGCTGTGGTGCAGTTATAACTTTCCATGAACCTAGAATAGATCCAATTATCAAACAAACGTCATCCTCCATGTCGTCAGAGATATGTCGTCTGCATAAAGTAATACTTTGAACTACCTGCTTAGCACAGGGCCTGTATGTTTCAATTGAAGCAAAACACAGGCTTATAACCTTACCACATAAGTCATAAGCAAGCAATTCTAAGCGTCTGTATAGAACGAAACAACACCTTTTCAAACATAAGTAAAGGAATGAATAGCAATGTGGTTTGTATTGAATATTTTATTCCTCAGTAGTCTTTGATAATTATTTGGCCACATCATAAAAGTGCTAGCCACTTGTCAGTCTAATTAATAAGGCCATCATAACTGTCAGAAAGCATTCAAGCAATTGCTATACACAACACAAATGAAAGCGTGTGATACAGGATAAATCTCAACAAAAATGGCGTCTCTTAAGCTTTAATCTCACGGACCAGTCCTACTTGTTTTGCACAGACTTCATAGTCAAACTTATTAATGTTCGCTTTAGCTTAGAACACCTACACATGAAAACAGTATGGAATATAAACAACAATGGTAAATACCTACCTCAAAAGTGTCAGGGGTGCCGTAGAGACTTAAGACCATTAACGTGCACACTGACAAGGTTGAGCAATTTAGCTAGATATGTCACGAGGATCGCTTTAATCCAAAGGTGGCAGCTTAGTTTGAGATATAAATACATGTACCAAATACATTGATTAGGTTTGGCATAACCCGTAGCAATGTAGCTAGATATGTCAAAAGGATCGTATAAACGGTGGAAGGCTTCTGAAACGTTTGCAATAATGGCAACCGTTGTTGCGAGGCAATTGTAGTAAATGTAGATACCAAATAGAATATGCATATATGCACATATTGATCCTAACGACATTATATGATCGAAAATCATATAAACTCTAAACATCGCACATTGCTTTCCTGGTATTTTCATGACAGTGCAATACTCATTTCGCACACAGAAGCTAAATGAAGAAATTGATTGCGGTCTTGTAAAAGCAACGTTATCAATCGAAGGCATACATGCTCTCGGCATGTATCTGGCCAAACACATAAACACAGCATTGCAGCAGGCCATTGCTTCATTGGGCGTTATATTTGTCATAACACCACCATGAAAACCATGGTTGCAGCTTGCATTTTAACTTAAATACATTTAACAAATTGGAACAATATGTATTACAACAAACAATAGGAAATAGGCAATTATTTTTATTATAAATACCTGACCAGTTTCAATTCATATATACAACTATTCAACAGCGTAACAGTCATATTACTGATATCATTTCTGTCATTCTTACTTTGCTCAACAGCCAACATCTGTGATATTGCACATGTTAAGATATACTTATTTACGTGTCGGTAATACGGTCATGTGATGCTTAAGAGCGAGACCAGTTCCATCATACGTCTGAACGAGTATCGAAGCTTTGACAAATACTTGATTTGTCAATATAAAACAATATGATGAACAATATTATACTGACAAATGCCCGTTTAGTTCCTGTTTAAACTGTTGGTAGTAGTTAAAGTTGCTTGTAACTTTATCATTTCGAGCAGTCTGTAGAAGACGAGTGTTATTTACTTATTGACAAGCGCTGTGTGTAGATGAAAGGCCGGGCAACACCACAAAACGCACACTTGAAATATCCAAGGCCAAGATGTACTTTCATCCGCTGCTACGCTGGTGTATTTTGTAACGCAACAATGCAAGGCACTCGAACGCATGAATCTGAAACATGTTACACACACGTGGTAATCCATGTCGAAGACGCAATCTAGTCAGGTCGATGAAATTACGTTGTTTGAACTTTTAAGTGTAGATAGATACAATTAATGTACCGATAATCGTAGATGCATATTGGCATATGCAAACATGACACTAAATGCCATGTATACGCATGCACCAGCACGTTTGCTCTGGCGAATCTAGAATGAGCACGGTTATCTTAGATTGATTAATGGTTGCTTTAACTAACGTCGATATATAATATCTCAGGATTAGTGTTAGTAAATACCAAAACCATACTTTACAATAGTATAAAGCTGACACCTACCATTGCATTACAAGTCAACAGGTCTCATTATTTGTACTTTGACCATGCTGGATATTCAGTGACTTACCAGAGTAAGCTGTTTAAAAGCATGTCGGCCTTTAAACAGTAAGTACTAATTTGGAAACTCATCAGAGACAAGATAGAAAGGCTGTCGCGAACCCAAAGTAGAGACAGCTGTGCGAGGATATTACACATACATACAGTTGGCTGTTTTGGCGCCAAAACGGGGAGCTAAGATACACGTACCTGTAGAGATTTATTCCTTTCTAATCATTATATGTTGCGATACATATATCTATCATTATCGTCATTACTCCCTCAGCAAATTCAGTTTTAGACTTACTATTCGTGATCCCAAGCGACCTTGACTCAATAATAGCTTTACATACAATGGTTACATAAATAGTGATGATAGTAATTTGTATCGCAATTCGCGGGTTTATTTGCAGCCACTCAAGAACAGAAATACCAAGAAGCTCGACATAACTGTTATTCTTAATAATCATGAATCACTGAAGGTAAAACAATTCATACAAGCTCTCAATACAGAATCATACAGTGATTCAAGTAATGGAGCGTAATATGTCTAACGGAACTAAGGAATCAAATGTCTACAAGAAGATAATTGTTCAACGAATATTGTGTGTAAGTGTCTGTTTGTGTATGGGTATGTTCATACGTGTGTTTTTATGTTATATGGCAATTTGCCGTTTTAATTTCATCTCAACATTCGAAATTCCATTATCGCCAACAAACTTGCTGCTAAACGGTACGGCTGAATTCTCTAATGAGATGGATAAGGCATGTCACGCGGCGTGAGCAGAACAACAGCAACAAGGAATAGAAATGTGAACCATCTACAAATTTCTCGAGGAAGTAGGATTTGTATTCTCTTACCTTATTTCTATCACAAATGTAAAAAATACATGCTCAAATTCGCTTTGTCGCGAATGCCGCCAAATATCCTCGTCTTGTGCAGTTAACGTTATAATGTCGACAGTTAAGTCGGCTTAATATGACATTTTGCATTGAAGCGGTTGTAAATGAGTACTGATGCATAAGCAGACATGAGGTTCGACTGTTCTTGACAATGACTTTTTCGCGATAATCTTACTATCTTCCGATATGCAAAAGTGCTTCTTTGTTGTGTTGCTTCGTTTGGTTAAGCGAGAATACATATCAAACATTCTGCACAGTTTTATGAATCGGGTCTGATATCACTTAAGTTGTACTGTTTCGAATGTTCAGGATGTTAAGTACCTGAACCATTGACTATGGTTTGGGTTATGATTACAAATATAGATTTAACACCAGTATCTGCCTCGGATGTAATAAGTGGTAATTTCTCGTTGGTTTTTATTTACTTCATGATGACGCCCGATATAAGCGTTAAATCAATGTTAATATTGCCAGTTTAATACAGAGGCTCGTTTTCACAATTTAAATCATAGCACCAGCAACGTTCGGCAGTAATTTCATCGCAAAAGAGTATCATAATTGTCGAATAGAATAAGTAAGATTCATGACTGTATCAAGTAGGCGATGCTTATCCAGTGGTACATAAGCAATTAGCTCCCACATCTTTCGTCCAACCTTTAATTGCCGAGCAGGGCAATTCTAGACTGTCTCTTCCATTGACGTGCATATTGGTTTTCAATGATACCGGTTGATCTCGCTAGCTGAAGTCACCTGCTGCCATATGCTAAGGCAGCTGTTAGTTTAATTTGATTCTTGATGACATCCGATACTAGCGTCGCGATGCCAGTTCTTACACATGACAGATTACACGGTTTTCGAAATAAAGGAAGTAGTCATTGCCAATTTTATACAGAGGCTGGTTTGTGCAATGTAAAACCCACTACAAGCAAGGTTTGTCTGTGATTGCACCAGCAGATGAATTACAGAACTGTCGAATTGACTCAGCAAGGTTCCTGATTGTGTTTTGGGGATGATTATCCAATGGTGTTTTAGCAATCAGCTCCTAGATTTGACTGAATTTCAGCACAAAATGACTTGATGCGTAAGATTCTTTACTTTATGGCAGCCCTGTTTGTTTTTTGACATCGCTTCCGGGATCTCTTACTGAAGACAGCCAAGCTTTAAACTTGATGGAAGGCTAACTATCACCACAATAAAAAGTAATCCTACATCAGGTAGTACATGCTGCGTAGAGTAGATACATATTGTACAAGATGAACCAAGTATTGCATGCAGCATTGAAGTACCACCGCGCAAAACAAGCGCTAACCAACAATCGAAGAGAATTTCACACGCAGTAGGGATGCTAAAAGTCTCCTACACCAAGGAGCACGAATTAAGAGTAAGGACCCGACATTTTTGCATTAGCTTAAAAGATCTATCATAGGTCAGACGGCGAACTCAGTAACTCAGATGCTTGCCGTTATTGATCTTAATGTTTGACGTCAACATCATCATATATAAGAGATGTTTTGACACAAATGACAAAAAGAATATACCCGTTTAAGGATACTCTAAAACCAGACCGCCTTGTCATTAAATGTACTCTACCGGAGAGAATATGTTTACGCAGTAAAAAATAGTAAAGCATATAGTTTATACGAGGCGTAATTCTGCTTTCGTACCGGGCATGAATCCAGCTCATTTTTAGCATCACTTACATAAAAGGTGGCAAAAGAAAAGAAAGAAGAAGTATAAAGATTAGACAGGTCAGCATTGCTTGCTATGCAACCATGCTTCAGCGGTCGCAAAAACATTACATCGCTATGGTCTTTTGAGGTTTTCGTTAAACTAATTATAAAACAAATATCGTGCCACATATTTATCAGTCCATTACTGCGTGTCTACGCTGGTAAAGACATAACCTGAGAATGACAGATGTATTTTATGTGAATGGAAAGTGCTAAAAAATGCCACGATGTCTCTCTTGGTGTTGGCTTTCGAATAGATATTGTTCATCGCCTGTACAGCTTTAGTTATTACAGCTGCAAGTTTTCTACAGTGTTGACATGCTTTCTAACGCGCGAGCATGGCTTTATGCTGCGACGAGGTGATAGAAATTGTATATTGCAGCATATTGTCAACATGTCGTCGGCGCTTGTGCTGGTTTCTTAAACTCTTCCCAGCTGTTCAATTTGTGTCGCAACTAATAGCGATACTTTGCGCCTAGCCACTTCCCATGCAGCATGGACATGTATCGCATACTAACGACCTCTATGAGTGACTAGATATATATCATCAGCCAATGATAGTGTAATTAAAATATAGCATCGATAATGCGTATCGCAATGGATATCATTTGATTGCAATTGATAGCGTCAACTGAATTAAATCATTTGGTGTTCTGTTTGCTCCATTGAGAGCTATATGTCTAATAATCAAAGAGAGCCACATAAAGCCATGAGCTGCCACACATGAAATATCTTCCAACGACTAAAAGGGGAGCCCATTATGCAGCAATAATTGTAACTTACGTATCGTCATTTTCATACATATATAACACGATTAAAAAAACAGCTCATGCCTGTGGAAAGTGCTTCAAAACACAAACAATTCATGCGAGCAAACATCATCCGACTGTTATGATGTTATGCGATGGCGTTGTCATTATTTGTATTGGCCATATGATAGCTACACCAAGCGATGGTGAGTGGATCGATTGAATGCTACATATGCGTACCAAATTTCATATAAGACAAAGATTATATTTCATGTTAAGGATATATAACAGAATGTAAGAATTCAAATCAATCATGATCGTCCGTATATTAATGAAAAGTCGAGGTGGTTTCGATTTGTACCAGGGTAAAATGACCCGTAGTAATCATGCTGGGATTTTCGTAGATTGGCACAATTGCTTCTTACCTGGTGGCACATTTTTAAGAATTTCCTCTCTCGTACCGTTTCTCAAGCCCTGTAAGCAGCTGGTAAGGAAGGCAGGGTAATGTATGCAGCACAACTAGTAATTATTCGCGGCTTTCCATATCATTGGCATGGGTCACATAGTAATGATCGCTGTAAATAGAGAGACATACAACATGATCGAACTATATTGGATCATAAATATGGCATCGATTATACATGTCGTAAAAGAGATCATTTGCTTGGCATTGATAGTCATCAGTATATTATCATCATACACTGTGATTGTTATTCGTGATCGCTCTATTGAACCCAGTCGCATATTAATTAAAGTGGACCAGATAAAACCACACGCTATCGCAGATGAGGGTTCTATCACCGATTACAACAATAGCCCGCTGTGCAGCGATAATTGGTGCAATATTCTCGCCATTGTTATACATAATACATTTTATACGCACTTTATAACATAGCATGCATTAAAGCTTGATTGTAAATCGTTGACATCCAAGTGAGCTTAATGGCAGTGCATCGATCGGTATAATAGGAAATAACCCAAAACTAAACCAATGTCTTGCTCATAAGCTGTAATGCGTAAAACTGTGAGATATGGCAGAAAAGTGCAGGGGGAATATTGAGTATTAGGTTAATCATAGGAAATTGCCATGGTTTTTCTGTAAGGTTTTATTACTTTATCACTTTACACGACCGTTTTCATAGTATAATCACCTCTGTTGGCTTGGCCATTGAGTATATAAAAAACTTGCTTTATTGTCTGCAAGTATTCGGAATGTAACTAGTTGCAGCGTAAACCAATCGCTTGTCTACTTAACGAGAAAGGCATGCAACTACTGTTAGTATTGACCGATGCATTTTCGGTAATAAAAGTGTAGTTAACTGTCTCATTGACAAAGCAACGATATGAAATTTGGTCAATTATATGCTTTGCATTGCACTCACTAAGACATCTGTGTGAGAGAAGTATGCCATTTTTTGCCAAGGAAAAATTCATTAATATGTTGGGGGTAAGAGCTGGGTGGAGTAGAATATGCACTCATTTATAAATACATTGTGACAATAGTTATACATGCGATATTAGATAGAGCATGTAAATAGCTGCGCTACCACACTAATTAGCTGTATATGCACAACGAACAGGGTTGTTATTACTACTATTGTAGTGGTTGCGTGATGCTGCCTGGGCAATTTATCCTTGTACCTGGCATTTTGTCAACTCCCCTAATGTTCCCGTTCGCTAACGGTGTTACCCCTGATAACACGCCTCAACAAAACAGCGACTGCATGGTCCAAAATGCGATGAAGATCGTCAGGTAACAAACGTATTTCAATATAGACAGTGTTTTTATTCACTGCTTGAGGTAGATATTGTACCAACAAGATCTCGTTCATGTAGACCATCTTAAGTTGTTTAGTGTTTTCCCGTGATTTTCCCAAGTAATGTCTTACGTCAGGCTGTAAGAACATATTGGTTCAATTTTCAGCGCTGTACTTTAATTGCATGGTATAAATATATCCAGTCTCGCTATTAAGAAATGTCAAAAGTGGGGATAGACTCGTCGGGGGTCTAAATTGATCTTCTGAGGGTGTCGCTGTGTCATACAGCGCAAAGCATGCGTAGGCATCTTAAATTAACAAGTTGTTACAGCTCCAATCAAAGTTTGTCTAATAGACGTTGAAAAGCTAGTGACTCTGAAGGCGACGCCTCCCTGTTGGTCCCAGTGAGCAAATAATAGAGAGACCAATTTACAGAGTATCATGCTAATGGTCACATATTCCGTTGTGTGAGTCGTATAAACACGTAGTGGACTGAGTCACTGTTGCCAATTGCAGTAAATACTTAGTGTATACTTAGTTGGTCCCAAATTGATCAAAGCGATTTTCGATATTTCTGCACGCTGCTTTGCGTTATTTTATTTGAACGATGTCATGAGTATCTGTAGCTGATATATTCACCGATGATCAATATTTTTTTTTTATAGATTTACTAATGGCGTATTCAGTGTTATAGGCGAGGTATAAGTAACAATGCAGCAGCTGATATGACAAACCAACGCCCTGAGAAGATGTGCATTAATGTCACAAAACTTCGTCTGCGGGAACATATATCAACATGTAATTGGGTGATTGTTTTTGCAGGGGAGGGATTCTTTGCCGGTCTTACACATCCCGCGGACTAATCTGCTTCCATTTACCTTGTAGTAACGCCTGAATGCGTAACACAGCATATCGTTGCGCTTATTAAAAGTAAAAATGCCATTTTACTTCATTACAGATATAAAATGCTACTAGTTTATGGTTCAAAATCAAACGATATGTCACATAATGAACACTAAATTGTCCTTACGGGTCACCAGGTAAATTCGAAGACCTTGAAACATAGAAGACAATTTAACAAACCAGAGGGTTTCCGTTAGAAGCCTACCGATTATGTAAATCATGCATTAGAGTGTGCTCCTGGATTAGCTATTTCACTGATTGACTGTTTTACACAACAAGAGCGTGTATTTCTATCAAGATTATAAAATACAAACGCGTAAGAGAATCATGATGAGTATCCTAAAACGGCATAAGTCTAAATATTCCCGATAGTAGTTATAGTTGTACTCGATATGATATCACATCAAGAATGCAATCAGTAATGAGTTAATCAAACTATGAGTTTTAAAAAATATACCGTATGTCGAACTGTGACGATGCCTTACTAGGCTCTGTCTTAATCAAAGTATCCGGCACCCCCAATTAGTCTGGCATGGTCAACAATTCATTACCTAAAACTCCCTGCCCAAGCCTAAATGAAGCGATATTTATCATACTTAGCCAGCCATAATGTCGCTATTTCCTAATCGTGGTTTTGCCTCTCGTCCATCTGTCACAGTTATGCATAAATGTGTATGTTATACAACATTGTTAACAGTTCTCGCAAAGGTAGGGTGCAAACGTTAAATACGAATATAACACGTGTGCAATCTGATTTATGGATGTTAACGATAGTTATAATCGACGAAGTGGGATGCTTGGAATGTTCGACTTCTCAATGAACTGACAATCCCTATCACTTAAAATCATGGATTTTTGTATCCCGTTGAAGTAGTTGAGTTAGATGAATAATCCAATATTTGTTTGGTCATGTATCTATAATAAGATGAAAGATAACTGCTCTAGCGCCTATATTTGTACTGTTAAGAACAAACCTAATAGTCAATCTGGAATAGTCACCAAGTAATGGCATTGACTACCTCTCAACCATCCCCATCATATCGCTATACATTGTATTGCTGCTAACACTCAATGGTGAATGCGTGTCATCAAAATGTGTATTACAATTTGCGAAAGTACGTCATAACGTACAAGCATCTCAAACAGAAATCGCATATAATAAAGGGCTTCCTGTTTGATTTTTCAAGCGTAAATACAACTTATGCAGGGAGCAATGAACGTTTTGATACCCGTCTGGTATATCAATATTCAACAAGGTATACCTTAACAATGAAAATATGGGTCAAAAACTGACCACAACAACACGATGGATGACACATACAATTGGTATTCCATATCCGGTTGTTGGCGGTAACTGCGCTTGACAACTGTTATACTGAGCTGTTTTCTCTGAAACATTGTCGGTTAATGATTCATCTAACATTGCGACTCAATTACACAAACTAATCTATTCAAATTAGCTTTCGCGGGATCATGAAACGCAGACGTGACTTGCTCGACCAGAATCTTTCGGAAGTTGAATGACGATATACATATTACCTGTATCTTCATCCCTTAGCAGCACTACAGTGACAGTAGTGATCTGTACTACAGATGTAACCCCTACTAAATGAAATGCAGAATCTACATCTTTAACGTCATCAATACCATACACGTCACCGACCTAATGGTCGCCATGAGCATCCTCTATTAAGTCACCAACCAAGTCAGCATCATCATAACCATCTTCATCGTCTTTTTCATAATTTCACTAACGATCGTTATCATGTGCGGTTCGTCATCCTACTCATGGTCATCACCACCATGTCAATCTCTAATTGAATATGATGATCGTAACCAGTCAACTGAATATGCTGTTGGACATCAAATGAACACCATTTTTAGGACGAAAGGGTTTTGATGTGGGTTACACTGGCGCTATGAGGGTTTCATCAGATATTATTGAGGAAAATTGCCAGTAAAGGGTTTCATCAGATTCAATCAAGGAAAGCGATGGTTGATATGGTACACTTCATTGCATATCAGAGCACAGTTTTTTTTTTACCACTTGAGGACAGTGCTAACCGGTCGTCGCATAAATGTATCCATTCGTGAATAAAGAAGCAATGCGTCTGGATGGTTCGCTCGTTTTATCTTCATGGTATCGTATGGCCAGTCTGATCTCATTTTGTTTTACGCGCTTGGGATCAACGTCTACTTCTACTGCTCAGACCATCGCGGGATTGGTTTTGTCGTTTTGAAACAGCTTACCGCCATGTGCGCAACAAAACCACAAAACTTGGATGTCAGCTATGCATGCTATTGAACGCGTAATGACGCGGTTGGTCATGACTACTGGCGTGTTAGTGGTCGACGCACGAATTCACTTTCCTCCGTTGAAATGTGAAGGCTTTGCAATTACTGATTATGTTGAGTTTAACCTCCTATTTCACTTCTCCTGTAAATGGACCTTACTGAAGCATATGTGTTTTGAACTTGAATGCCTATTTGGAAATGATAAATGAGTTGCTTATGTGTGTTACCGAATTCATGGTGCGCAACAATGCGGACGGTCCGGAACGTCTGGAATGGAATCACCAAAGAATGATCAGTAAATATATCATAAGTTATTGTGTATGTATATTAATACGCGGGGATCGATTAATATGATTTATCATGAACAACTTACAACTGCATGCACAATAGCAATTATTATTAAGTTAAATAAAACATCGACAATTCATATACATGTGCCGCTTGTCTAGTGTGGTAATTGGGTCTGTTAGGCGCGGCTGATTAAGGGGAAGTAATATCCTGACCACGTGGCATACTTTTGTGAGCTGGCTCGTCTGTCTGTTACTTCAGTAATTTGTTTGGTAATTAGAGGGCAACAAGCTTACTGTCAGTCTGTACTACGTACTGTTATTAACGTCCTCGAAGAGAATACAAACGCCGGCAGTCCTGTTTAAACAGACATGTGAAGGTATGGTATAACATATAAAAGAAAGTCAAGACAATGCAGTGAACAAAACTGAAACATAATTGAATAAGGGATCACCGGTTTTTAGTTATATTATCAGTACGTTGCAACGTCGAAACTGCGACACAGGCATCTTAGGGTGGTTCGTGCGTAACGTTGATTGAAGTGATGATGGTGGTACAAGCTTCTGTTACTTATTTTTGTCCTGAGGTAAAATGTTCATACATTATGCACAGTTCTGGTCCGTGTTGTAGACTTAATAAACTGTTTTCTTAATCTACTTAAAAGTTAATATTTGATATATATTGTACTCTATAAACTATTTCAATCCTATCAATAATCGAACCGGTTCCCGTGACGTGAGCGGCAAACAGCCTCACCTTTCAACCCACAAGTTGTGGGTTTGATACCAATGTGTGAAATCCTGATGGGCCTTGGTGTGTGTGCTACCCTGGCAGTAAACATTTTGATCATATATAAATGGTGGAAAGTGAAGATCGATATACTACACGACAGTACATATCAGTACGCTGTATCTCTCTAACGCTGTATTTCTTTTAGGTCGTACGTACCAAGCGGGGTGCATAAAAACATTCATTTGAGGGGAAATAGATACGGTGTATTTGATAATTCCAATTTCCATTTAGAGCTCCCCAAGATAATTCCAACACTGTATAACAGAAACGTAACGTTTCTGGAAGCTGACAACCGTCAGCGTCTACTCTAGCTCATCAATTCATCACAACATCGTTTCTGGTCGTCTTACAACAACTCAGCGCCTTGTGGCCAAAAAATAATGACAGCTTGGACGTCAGCTATACATGCGACTGGACGCGTAATGACACGGTTGTCCATGATTACTGGCGTGTTAGTAGTCGACGCACGTATTCAATTTCCCCGGTTGGAAAGTTGAAGAACAAGGCTAGGCGATTACTGATTATGCCGCGCAATACTTCCTTTTTCACCCCTATTGTAAATGGACCTTACTGAAGCCGGTTAGTATTTCATACCCCGTAGGACATGAGATATGATTTGGTAATATATATATATATATATATATATATATATATATATATATATATATATATAGAGAGATATATATAGATATATATAGAGAGATATATATATATATAGATATATATAGAGAGATATATATATAGATATATATATATATATATATATATATATATATATATATATATATATATATATATATATATATATATATATATATATATATATATATATATATATATATATATATATATATATATATATATATGCGTGTGTTAATATATACACACATATACATAAATATATATATAAACATGAATATGTATAAAATATAAATACATGCACATACATATTTCAATATGTATATATATGAAAATAAATATATCACTATTTATCTACGAACCTATGAATAACTCAGTATATGTTTACATTGATATAAATATTACATGCATATATATATATACGTTTTATATATATAAATATATATAAATGTATATATATATATATATATATATGTACATATATGTATATTTATATATGTATATATATATATATATATATATATATATATATATATATAATACATATAATATATATGTATATATATTATAATTTTTATTTTTATATATGTATATACATATTGATATTTATATACGTACGTATATATATCTCTAAATATATGCACGCCGGATCATAATTTATTGATCAACCGAAAAAATGTTAAATATTACCGTAGGTTTAACTGCCTCACTCTTGATCGATATGATTACTTGTACCATGCGTGTATAAATTGACCTGAGTCTACAATCCCTGCTATCTTTCTATATAAAGGTTTATCGCGGTTGCTCGTCAAGATTGATTCTTGGTTCGTGGGATTAGTCATAGATAACAGTTGTCTTCTATACCACATCCCATTCAAACACTTTAACCTGGCCACAAAAGAAACATTGACAATACCTAGAATTGTCATCTCATAGATCTTCCTTCAGCGGTGCTATGTAGGAAACCATTGCATTGCGATGGTTGCCTTAAGCCTTGACAATATCCCTTTTGTTAAGTCAAAGATGTATGTACATATACCATATGTAAGACGCACATTGAGAGTGTAAAAAAGTATGAGCTAGAAGTATAGATGTTAGTAAAAGGCCCAACATCCCAGCAGCAAGCTTTATGATCTGTAGTAGCGTCAGTTACAGTGTAAAGAAAGCTTCTGGCTCAGAATTACATCACAGGGTACGATGCACATCCGACCGCGAACGATGCAATAGCTTTCTGTTTATTCCTTTATTTCACTGCATTTGGTAAATTGCCTTTTATCATCACAGGGATGATTGCTAAGTCACTAACTCTTTTTGAACGAGCCATACAGCGTTTTAAAGTGATTGCAGAAAGCCTCGCTGACACAGGTCATGCTTAATGTATCCGATGGTTGCGAGATATAAAATAAGCAGAATTAAGCACGGTCTTATAGTTACGTTTCGATCCCGATCATCAAATCAGTGGGTTTTCTCTTTCTCTTGACCCGAGAGGCACGAGAGTGCATCGGTAAGGTATGAACAAAGGAATGGGTGTAAGCGCTGAAGAGATTTGGTGTACTATTGTCAGTAGTTCGATACGGATTGGCGATTTCCAGAATGTAATTGTGCACTTCACATTTTAATTAATAATTAAATCACCATATTGCGTGCCGGCGACATGGCAGCACTTCGGTCTATGATTCATCATAAACAAGCTCAGTAAAACGGCAGTATAAGTTATTGGTCTGTCAATGAGAAGTATAGCAGCAGCGACCTAATGAACTGTAAACACGATAGTAGCTAATCAGTTGAAGCAAAGCCGCCAGACTACACGATTATGTGCCTCTTCCTCTTAAACAAATATTCAGCTAGCAGTTACAATCAATATTATGTTTATAGATGTGAACGGGTACGGTAAATTATGCAGCCGGTGCATGACGCGCATTTGGGCACCGCGAGTCCTTCAAGGAATGTGTATGCCCGTTGGATACTTGTATAAGCTTGATATTACTGACGGAAATATGGTTATGTGCTTCTTCATAAGACCATATTAACACATCGTCCAATGGTAACGCCTCACACTAGTGTCTCGGACGACACATGCATGGACTGATTATAAGGCCATCTAGATCAGACGTCACAACACGTAGGCACCATCCATGCCCCCTCCTCGCACACACACTACCCCCCCTCCCCAACCCACCCGCCAACCCCATGAATAATTTGTTTACAGGTACAGTCTCACACGGTCCGCTCTCGGAAGACATTCAGCGCGTCAAGGTCAACACACATTGACAGACTATTTGAGACTTACAACAATTGATTTGGTTGCGTGCAGTAGTCGTAATGTACCACGCACACAGGCAAAATAATTCTGATGATGTTCTTCAGCCATCATCTCACTGATATTAGCACTTCATGAAAGGAACACAGATAGCAAAATATGAATAAAGCTAAACGCACTTATCGGCGCTATTATGATCAAGGATTAAGTGCCTACACGTTGAGGAAAATGATAAAGTGCCTTCTGGAAATGCAAAACTGGAACTGACTTGCCGTCATATAATCAGATGCTTCAGTCATGATATACCGGGCACTATCATTCGATGTCTCACACAAATGTGCTATTCAATAATTTACGAGGACTGATTAGTATGTTTGCATTACCTAGCCACTCAATGTACCTAATAAACTTTTGGTCGACGGTTGTTGTTGCCCGACGAAAGCAAATACCATTAAGTGAATTGCTCAATGGCTAACAACTCACAATCAAAGTAGCATATGCATAAATGTTACATTTGTGCATATATATTTATATGTATATTATTGGAGAACACTTCTGGGAATCTCCCCACCAAATGCTGAGACAGAGTAGAAATATAGACCAATTGTAGATGGCGAGAGCATGACACATGTGGCGCAGATGATATGCGTTGACTATGGATAAGAAGATGACGACGACGATGATTGTGATGACGATGCCGATGCCGATGATGATGATGATGATGATGATGATGATGATGATGATGATGATGATGATGATGATGATGATGATGATGATAATGATGATGGTGATAAACATGTTGCTGATTATGAATATTAGACGCAATGGTTTTAACACTAGCGTCTGGCTTCTTTTCGGGATAATAGCAATAACTATATTTAATAATAAATAGTCATTGTATGCAAACGCTGCCTTACTCCAGTTTGATAATAGACAGTCTATAGCAGTTTAGGATTCGTGATGCTAACCAACGACGTAGACTGCATGTATTGCAAGTTAATACAGACCACTTCAAATCTTTTGATATGTTTGTGTTACAGTAATTAAGCCGGCGGCAATGTGATGGGCCTTATACCTGAACAAAATGAATTTGATAAACACGTTGCCGTATAATTACCTCTCAATTAGGGTTCTCTTGTGAAACAACATACATATAGTGCTTTGTTAGAATTGTCACAGGCATTATAAAAGGCAACTAAGACCTCAATGTTACACAATGAAGGAACACATATTTACAGGAGCTTCACTTTGGCCCCCATACCAAACAACTCTAGCCCCTGTGATCCCAAAAGACTAACCCAGCCTAACGCCTGCGATGACCAAACATTTAACGCCGCAGTTCTTAACCAACCTAACTCCGGTAATCCTCGGATTATAACTGTCGTGTAATGAATGATAGTCATTGTTTTTATGCTCTAAATGATACAATACGTGACGCTGTGTGCTTGGCAATCGCATGTTGCATTCTTTATATGAACATGTGCTTCACTCCCTATAGCTACAGAAAGTTTTACCTCAGTTTGTCCCCAGATTATCTCGAAGGTGAAATTTAATCTGCCAATGACATCCACCATGTACGATTGACACGAGCGTGTCTTTTAAGACAACTCAGAAGCCCCTCATAAAATGAAGAATTCGTATTCGATTAGGAGCGAGAAGAACTTGGTAGAAAGCTTCTGATACAGGAAAACTACACTTCAGCTCGTGATATTTCATTTTCATGATTTAACATACAACCTAATATATGTTGCATTGTTTTAGGTAGGATATTATGTGTAAAATTCATACGAAAATACTTTAAAGTTAAACATATGCGAGAAATTGGTCACAGTAGGTGTGGTTTAGATGCAACGCAATTACAAATGATTGCACTTTTACCTATCTACCTGTTGTTTTCATTAAAATGCGTTGTCAGAGAAATGTTCGTTTTTGCATAATATCAGCTATCAAGTGACGAACACTTGCATTATGGCGGTTTATATAAGAGGGTTGGAAAAATCAGTCTAGCGTAATTGACCATTGTTTTGTCTCATTAAAGTCTATGTCAGGAGCAGCCAATTCAATGAATTAACCTTCAGGCACATATCTCTTGACCTAAGCTGCAATTAAGTATAAGTGCCGCGTTACATAGTCATCTTCATATCATGCATATAAACAATGGTATTGCATCGCGAATGATAGGTGCCATCAGCATCTTGACTTGGCTCACACGCTGATTAGCTGATCGACAATCATATTCTTAATGACAGGCAGTCAGCTTAGCGCACTTAACAAATAGGTCTTCTGTCGTTACCTCTGACAATGGACATGCTATCGCTTGCGTCTTATAATCGTTTGTATTGATTCGCAAATGGGTAAGATGTCGCAGCTGTCTTGGAGAGCAACTACTCCAACGCGGTTATTGTAATGGAATAACGATAGAAGGAACCAATCTGGTTTAGATTAGCTATAAAAATAACAGTTCGTTCAAATTTATTGGGTAACATGGAAACAACGTTTGCTATGTAAAAACAATCATCTAATCCTCGAACACGAATAAATAGTGCGCTAGGGGACAGTTTGATCTCAATTTTAGGCACATACTTAAACTTATGTATCATCGAAAATATCATCATTTGTACAATTGTCTACAATCAAATTCAAGCCTTAATCGACATAACCGAAAAAAGATAAGCGCAGACGCGCGTTATGTTTACGTGTTAGCGCCCTTTTAGCCGACTATATCGACTCGTCCAAACATTGTACAAACTAAATAATTCCTGTACGCGTCACCACGCATTAATTTTGTGGGCCAGGACTTTTTCCACCTACTCAGCTAACTGTGATATCTTTCAAATAGTGGATTTATACGACATAATGGAAACAATCACGAACATGAGTGGGCCGTAGTGAAATAAACTTAAACGAGACTTCATTACGGAACCATTGTTATTGACTGCGCGCTATATATAACAGGCTGAGGCTGTCACATTAAAACACATTTATAAACTGAAAAGGGGTTTTCGTCATCAGTGAAATCAACACCTATGTCTCCTTATCGACCTGTATCTATCATCATACTCTGAACATAATCTTTGACCATGGTACCTAAAATTAGTCCATGCATGTTACTGGAATATCCTTGGTCTTAAGTTAGCATGGGTGAAAAATCGATCCATTACTTATATTTTTATGCTATTAATCCAACCTATCCTGCTATAGACCATCAGTTGAGTATAATGTCTAGCATACAAGCTGAATCCTTTTACCTTCTCGTCGTCTACTGCTATTTTCTGCGCGATCTACATTGATAATAAATGAACACATATGCCTGTGACGTTCGCGTGTATTGATTTTCTCCACCCCATCATCGAACTTATAGAAGGGTCGGCAGCTTAGGTGCTGCCGGCAATAAACTATAAAAGTGTTTTGTTATAACGCAGCTCGGAATTAATATGTATAATAATTATCGTTATGACAGTAATAAGGGTAATGATACAAGTGGAAAGGTAGTTATTGGACGACCATCCTAGTGACATCAATGCTGCTGTCGATGTTGATAATTTTCTACCTCTCACACCCTAAGGGAAATACAGTATTCGTTGACTCTTGGTGATCTATGGTATGATAAACTGCTGGCAAAATTTCAATATTCCCTTGGTACGTCTTTTATGCAAGGAGTATTTCAGGTGAGGTCATAAGTTAACCGAGATTTTTGTTTGGCTTTGATTAGAAATATACAGGCGATTGCGTAATATGATATGAATATTACGTTAACGGTAGATAAATTGGTTAAATTTTAACGGACGTAGTGGTGACGGTCATTACACGAATAGGCAGGGATGATGACAATAATGATATATATGATGCAGGTGACATCTGGAATGACTTAATCAGTATTTCTGATGATGATTATTATGACCTAATTACGTTTTTTTTTAGTAATGATGAACAGAATGATCATTGTACCAATAAAGTTAATCCGATTATGATGTGATCAGCCAGTTTCTTCATAAATATCTGTACAAATGTTAATGTATTTACGCGTTACGGAAAATGTTAACAAAGCTTACATTATTGTTAATGGCGATTTTCTGTCATTGTTTGTTCATCATATTGCAACGTTTACGAAATATACAGGGACCATGCGCATATGTGGCTTTTGCCCGTTTGTGAGGCTTATTGCATTGACTTGAAATACAAAGAATGGTTAGGCGCCTCCCTCTAAAGTAATTGCCGGTATTCTAAAACCGCCCTGCGATGTATGATAGGGTCTGCGTCGTTATCGTGCGAGGAATGGGTAATTCGGATTTCGATTAAACTTTTGCCCTCCCAATTGAGCATCGCAACATTGCCACGCAAAGACAGATATGAAAATGTATAGGAGTTGCGAAAAGTGGCATGCTGACGCTTCTAAGTGTTTTATATCCCTCAACTGACTGCGATTTTCTATTTAGCTTGCGAATTTCTATTTAGGAACAATGTACATTGCTAGGGAAAATTACCAGAGAGTATCTCTACAATGTGACACAACTGCATAAAACGAGGGTCATGTGATATTCTGGTGAGACAATGACTCCCGCTGGATAATAAATATTCGACAAAAAAATGACCTTTCTCCATTGCGACACATGCACGCGGTCCATATTAACAAACGTTCGTATCATATTCATACGCATGATTAGTTTCACAAACAGTAATTATTGGTGTTAACTATCGCAAAGAACAGGTATATATCAGCCAGTACTTTTGTATGTGTGACATCAATTGAGTAGTTCACATGGAAACATATCCCGCATATTTCGGAGAAATGTATAGTCCGATGAACAACATAGGGCAATCATAGAATGCTAAATATGCAATATTTATTCCGGCGTCTTTGATATACTGTGTAAGTAACTGATCGGTATGAAAGCACTTGGCCGCTAGCATTATGCAATGGAAATGACAGGTGCAGGCTGTAGCAAATTAAACTATCGCGGTAGATATGTCTTACAATCAATTTTGAAGAACACGCGCATAGGAGCGTTTCTTTGTAGAATATGAAATAACGAAAAGCTGCAGGGTAGACTGTGATGCGACTTAAAAGTCAATACCTTGCAATTGTTATAACTACCCCAATGGTACTTCATACAATGAGGCGCTATGACCACAATGTATTTGATATAGTATACCATGTCATTGTACATGCCTTGAATAGCTGTGGGTTCCAACACCAACTCCTCGTCGACCGGCTCTCCACATGCCACACATTGATTCACCAAACTTAAATGACATTCGCGCTGTAGAGATGTGTGTTGCACCGGATTAAACAAACAAGGAAGGAGAATGCTATGGAAGCTGAAGAAATGTCATATGCATGGGTAAATTACCTAAGCAAAATCAGCGTACAGAGCAGCATTTGCGATCACCAACCAGTTCTTGATGCATATATAGCCAATTGGAGTGATATGGGAGCTATCAATGTGCCATATTTCCATTCTTGGTACGGAGTATTCAAACGAGTGCATATTCTCCAAACACAAATTCGGAATCAATTTATCCTTTGCCAAAATCTACACGCTTCTGCCGAGTGCCTATGCATGTGCAGCACCAAGCTTATCATTTTCCAACTTTCATATCGGTACATTGTCATACGAACTATAACCTTAACCTTTTTGGATTGAATATGCATCGTTTAATCTAACCCCTAGCTGCATGCCATTATCGTTTTATAGACAAGCGCTTGGTATGCCCTGAAATCATCTAAACTCTGAATACATACCAATTTTACGTTTGTTTGGATATTCAATCGCCAAATTAACCGCGGTGATTTTTCACAGAACGTAATGGTTATTTGCTATTATAACCTCCTACTCAATATTCCTGTCTTTACCGTCCTAACCATCCATCTTGGGGCCTTATCTCACTTTGTAACTTTCCAACTTAATGAAATAACATGTATGATCGAGGCATTATTTTCAAACCAATGTAATTAGATCTTACCAATCATAGCGGTCATCAATATGTGACCCACGCCCATAAGGAAGAAAGCCGCGAATTATTGCTACATACATTATACAGCCGGGGATAAATGAGTAAACTTCACAAGTGCCGACCACAATCGAACTACAAACTGTCACACTTGTTGTCGATTAAGTTTAATTTATAGACTACTATATCGTCGCTCTAGAAAATAAGTGGCCATTCGCTGCATATTATGTGCAATTTCTTTCACATCGGAAATTTTAGACCCCCCAAAACGTATAACCTTTAGTTGTAGTCCTTACCTACCTTAGAGAGACAGGGTTGGGAGTGGTGGAGGAGAACATTCCTCAAGAATCTGTCACCAATGAAGAAGTAATTGCGCCAACTGACCGAAATTCGTTAATAATCACCCCGGGTTATTTTACACAGGACATGTTATAGTTCTTGCTCTTCTTATGCCATGAGACTGGTGGGCTGTTTGGCCATATCTACTGCTTCCATAGCCCAACATGTAGAAGTAAAACCACTTATGACATTCGTAGCTCCCAATTCTGGGTTCCGACCCAACCCTTATTTTTAAAATAAAGGTGAGATACAAGGGGATTTGTATGAGTACGAGGTACCCCGACAATATATTTTTGGCATACCAACAATTAATCTGGCGGTAATATTATGATCACAACACATTAAGGGGTTTTCCTCGTAAAGTTGTCGTTGGCCGAACGGATCGATGAAAAATAAAGTTGTCAAGTCTATGCTTAGCGCAAGCAGCTGAATCATATTTTCTCTTTTATTGATGCTGTTACTTATAACTAGCTAGAGATTACTCTTTGGGTGATTTGTGGGTAGGTACAATGCAACACATGGATTCATATATTGGATAGCCTCTCTAGAATTCAAGCGTTACACAATATTTGAAACTCGGAACTAAACAATGGGCCAATGGTGCAGTTCATTCTGTGTTGCACTGTCATACTGATAAACTTGTGGCTTAATGAATCTGATATGAAGTGCATTGGTGAACATTGCAATCACCACATATGTTCATAAGCGTACATACGATCAGGATTGATTTGATTGCTTACTTGTTATTGTTTATCCTTCAGAAATGAACACTAAGATAACATGTTTATCGAGTTTTATAATTGATACGCGTATACAGCACCAAACAAGTCAATTAAGCATCGCTTGGCGTATCTTTTCTTCAAATAAAGGCAAAACAGTCGTATTGACTAATTTCCTAATTTAGAAGCACTGTCAACATCGATTTTATCACGCGTGTGTTTGTAGTATATATGACGATAAGGTTGTTTCAATTATTGCTACAAAATTGGATTTTGTTGTAGCCTTTGGTAGATATTTATGGCTTTGTGTGATCCACTTTAATTGATATGAGAATGTGTTAAATTGAGCGATTAAAACCAATAGTCACACCCTATGATTAAACTATGGTGACGCAGTCGACTGCAAGCAAATGATATCTTTTGTGGTATGTATAATCGATGCTATGTTTTAAATGCAATATCATTGACTCATGTTATTTTCCTGGCCATTAATAGCGTTTTGTAAATACGCGACAGACACCCTGGTGGCATTAACAAAAGGAATGCAGCTACATCTCACTACTAGTTGCTACATTAGTTATACTGCTGGAAAGAGTAAGAAATCTTTACAACGACCGTCGCTATGATGAGAATATTCTGTTATACATGATGTCTTTTATGAAAAACCTAGTCGCAGCACAAGGCCATGCTCACGTATAAGCCCCGCATGTGATCAATTTAGAAAGCGGGCAGCCGTACAACCAGCAGGCAGAACAAGTTTAGTGTAACGGCCATTTTGCGAGGAGCTCTCCGTAAAGTATGGAATGAAAGCATCACAGCTCCAGCCTTTGCACTCTTCGGACATTGTGTACAACTAACCATTACAGGTAGCAGCAAACCGCGAGTAATGTCTGTACGTTTATCGCAGCACAATGTGCAACGAATATGGATCGATACATAAAACTGTTAAAAACACTACACTTAACGTAGGATGACGAAGATACTGTCCGGGAATCCAGTACGGCAAGGGCAATAACGGTTGGTATGCAGTCGGGGTCTCATTGATATACATTTACTCTACCGAATCTCAATCCCCAGCCAAGGCTGCACGATGTCGTACGTTGACCATTGCATTGCCGAGACGCGTGCAGGTGTCAGACTTAGGTAAGATAAGTTCAGATGTCATGTGTAAGATGAATGTAAAGTATATAATAGGCGACGACTATAGAGAAGAGGACGACGAAGACAACAATAATGATGATGATGATGATGATGATGATGATGATGATGATGATGATGATGATGATGGCTCATTATAAATATTAGGTGCAATAGTTTTACTGCTAGTGTGTGACATATCGGGGTGATAGCAATAAATATATTGTCAATGATGAGTAGTACTTGTATGCAAAGACTGCAGCAAGCTAATAGGACAATAGACAGCCGTTCCAGATGTGTTAATTAAACCAGTGCTGAAGACTGCACGCATTTAAATTCAATGGTCAGGTGGCGAGCACTTCAAATGTGCTGATATGTTTGTTTCATACTAATTCAGCTGAAGCCCTTGTCAAGAGCCATATACCAGGCCTTGACGTACAAACAATTACACTGACAAAACGTGTGTCAACAGTTCCGGTAATGACCATGAATATTAATGATCTTATCAGTATAATAATGGGTGCGCTGCGATTGAAATATCTTGGACAATATAATTTATGTTAATTGTAGGCACTTCACAGTAGACAGGAGGATTCATCACAATGTTTTCGTTGTGGCAGCAAATGTACAATAGCCAAAGCTTATCATAGCTAGGGGTCTGCTAAGATGAGCAGCAATAAAAGGTTGATTACCATTGATATTAACACAGTTTATTGGTCGACGATAACCAACGGTAATGGTTATTTGTTTGCCGATGATCATACGACGGACAAGCATGTACTATGTTATATTGTTGCAAGAGATCTATGTATAAAGTTATTTCTGGTGAAAGTTTAGTCACTTCTCATCATCTAACGCTATATTATATTCGCTTAGGCACAAAAGATAGTTACAGTAAGTTTGCCATATTTATAAGAAATATATAATCACAAAAAATGTGGCGAGTCCGTTGAACCATCAACGGTACTCGTCAACATACCAGTCACTGTCATACGGAGGCCAATATGATAATGACAATAAACGAGCCATTGTGCTGATGACATAAACTATGCAGCTATTGCGGGCTCATTGATCTATAACACCTGGATGAGAAATGATCTGCTGTCTGGCGTGTCAATATCGGTAAATTGAGATTAGTTATTACGGACCAGCCACACTCTATGAACTGCTAAGTCTTAACTATCGGCTTTAGGACTACAGTCGCCGATGCGTTCAGTTGCTATATGGTAATTGCTTGATAAGTAACTAGCTCTCATCTGTAACAGCGCCAAACTGACGGTGCGCTGTGTACATACCGTAGTATATTTTTCTAACAGAACGTGAACTACAATGTGTTGCGGGTAACTGATGATAATTCCGACTCAGCGATAACCAATGAACGACTGGCATTACTTTTGCACATCAAGAAATATATTGCAGTAAATTACATAGTAGCCTGTATCAATCTGATAGTGCTATAACGAATGCATTGATAAATAAGCTGCTGTACAAGTACCTCTCATATTAGGCTCACTTTTGCAAACGACATACGGTGATATGTAAACATAGCGACAGGCATTACAAAAAGCGCATTTTTCTGGCAACTTTTTTGATGGAAATTAACTCAAAATCATCTATTGCGCACCTAACGGCTGAATTATTCATTAATGTATTTACCTACCGCATGCTTGGCGTAATATGACACTTGTTAATGGTCTCGACATCTTCGTCTACCTATCGCCGGTTTACAGTCTGGCTACGGCACAGACTGGGCAAAAGTGCTGACAGCCTGCGTGGTAACAGTCGTTAGTGAATCCTTCCCTGACCCGGGTGGCAAGTATGTAGGTTATCTACCATGGAGCTGAAGAAGATTTCTTGGTCAGGTTGAATCGACACCTGTGAGCACCTACGAAAATATCCTTTTCAGGTATTCTCGTTCCTTTGCTTTTCAAGCACCACAGCAAGTCTGTAGATTGAATATTTTTATCTGAGATCAAGCACCTCGGAAATGAACTGATGTACATAGTCTGAAGCAAATCAATGTTATTCTATTTTATGATAGTCATATTATAAATCAGTTATATTATGTGCCCATATTGAATTGGGTTACCATGTTTGTGTATTTAAACCTTATTGAGGTTTCGATAATAAATATCAAAATAACATTTGTGTTTCATGTTAGGTTAATGCATATAAACACCAACAGGCTTGACAAATGAGTCTCCCTGACTGGCCTTTGGGTCGGTCACTCCCCATTGGGACTGACCTCCTTGGGTGGTGGCTTGAGCTTTGTTCGAGTGTTCATTTAGGTGATGACTTCTAGGAGAAGTCTGGATATATATAGCAGGCTGATATCTTTTATTGCCAAGTAAGAATCTGATATTGAACACGTTATTCTACAAAGGACAATGCAGCTGTCACTACATAAATGTGCTAAACTTCCATACAACCCCAATTTCAACATACACAATGGAATGTCATAATATATTATTTCATTGGTATAATCTAGCATCCATGGTTGCATAGGGATAGTGGACACTCCTATATTCAAATAATATGACCACCTTGCTTAGTGTGACTCTCATTGACGTGGCTAATGAGAGTGAGTACAGCTTCATTTCGTTGCCTGGGTTTCTTACAAAATTCAAAACTTTTGAGCAGCTCTAGGTCAGTCTCATAAGCACCATTCTCGAAATGATCAGAACATACAACTGTCGTAAGGGTCGGCCTCCAGTCTTTACGCTTACACCCATACACTCATTGTTCCGACAGCTGGATGCACAACATTAAGACATACAATGTACAGCGCATGTGACTAACAATTTTACCGAGCGATATCTTGACCGATTTGATGTGGAAAAGCGCGCAGTCACCTTATTTTGGTTACGATACCCTTTTAAAACATTGAATACTCGGAAAAATGGAATAAACAAAATCGTTGTATTTCACCATTAAGATCCGACTATTCGCTGCCACCGAACAACCCTCTTCTGCACAACAGTACATACTGAGATGATCACAATGTATTGCCCCAAATGATAATTGTTAACGATGTGATAGAACATATTTATTAATAGCAATATTCCCATCTCAATCATGTTAATGCGTCGCTATATAGCGCCACATCGCATGTCATGACTTCAACGTCCGCAAAATAGCAACTTTTGTATCGAGCATAAACTAATGCAATATATGACTTGGTAGTAATTGATGCTGCCGAGAAATGTCCTTGGCCTCATCAAGCTTAGTTTCATTAGTCATCCTATTGCACAGCGAGCGTCATTTGTAGTAGTACTGAGGGCTAGAGCTGTGACACGCAATATTTATTGATACTCATGAACCAGGTAGACCACACTAGCTATTATTTATTTCAAAGCCACGTGGGAATGGCTGCAATATAAGTTGCTTTTGAAATCGTGCGAGCTGAACACTTTGTACTTGACCATGCCCTTGATGGCCACAGCAAGGGATATCTATGCCTTAAGGAGCATTTGTTCAGTATTATATCTAGTCATTTAATGTTAGCAAAATTCAAAACTTGATCTTAATACTAACAAACACATGTCAATTCAGATGTATTATCTAACACTAGTGCGCTTATTATCTTTGACAGCGGTGTACTTTGACAGCGCACTCACAAACCATATTTAAACGCGGATTCTCTCTAGTGGTCGTATCTCAATCTAACTTTTAGGATGTTAAGATAACAGGTTTATCTTACGGCTGGTACCCAAATGATGATCTAAAAGTTTAACAATTCAATTATCGGATCAGAAGTTGTTACGCGGCAAATGACAGCATTTAGATTGGTGACCACATCCGTGTAGTAACTTTGCGAAACGCATATAACATTAATTCACCGTCAATCAGGTCACGTGCATGTCAGCATCTTTGAGGGGAAACGTGCCCGGAACTAGTCTAGATGATGGATTTCAGTATGTCGCGATTAATTTTGACCGTCGAATGCTATATTGTCGAAAAGGCAATATAGCATCATTGGAAATACTAATCCGAGTTACATGCATATATTGACTTGTCAATGAGAGACGGGTACCTTCATGCTACTGTCGTCGGGTACCGTGCGCCTTTGACTTAAACGTTCGTAGATACTATGCATCATTTAGTCACATCCTTGTATGTACAGAGTGGTTAGCACAACCCAGTTCTAGTCCCAATTTCATTTGATAAGCATTATAAACCTTTCAGCATCATCGATATCGGTGACTACGCTTCCTCCTCTACGTTTTAATGGGTGCGACACGAGCAAAAAATAAAACACGACACTTAACATTGGCAACACTATTGCAAGTATGACAGCTTGTTATTGTGATGAAAGAAGGTTATAATTAGCCATCAATACACGTGACCATTTGAGCTAAACTATGCTAGATAAAGAAATTCTTGCAATTTTTTTACCTTGTACACAAACACATGCCGTGTCCGGGGAACAGAAGCAGGTTGATTATGATTTTGAGCCCATTCCTCCACTCATGTATCGTAGCAGGTATGAAATATGGCATTTTGTGCAATGGCCTTGAATCAAAAATAAGCTGTGAGCGAAATAACCGAAAGACGATTTGTGCGCATTGGTGCGTTAGTGTTTCGCATGGGTGCCATTTTATCCGGCTTTCTTGATGCTTCAGAACGTTGTTCAAACTGGGTAATTTGTAGACTCGTCACAAAGTAGTGCTCTGCCGGGATGACTTATAGCCTATGTTTGTGAGGCAGAACGATTCCAATTGGTATCTCTGTCAAAGAGTGGCACAAATAACTCGCTGGTCTAATTGATTTTTATGACACAGGGGAATAGAAACCCGAACTTGAGCAAGCCATTGGGAAATAGAAAAAAAAAGATTTAGTTTCATACAATTGGGCTGGGCCAGAAAGAATAAAGGAGTCTTCCCGCTCAAAATCGAAGGTGGAATTCATGACCGAGAAGCCAGTCAACCATACCCCCAAAAACAAATTCACTGTTGGCCCATTGATAACATACGCTGAGAAAATCGTTCTTCTTTTAAACACAACGCAAAACTGAGTTAATTATCATGAAAATTAGCATGCAGTTCTAGGTTCATTTCAATTACCTCATCGGAACGTATATGCATAAATATCATTAACTGAGCGGATGCTGTGAACGCAACAATGTTTCATCAGCAACGTCTGAACTAATTTCAATTAGAAACCCTGGCCTAGTCATCGGAACGTATATGCATAAATATTATTAACTGAGCGGATGCTGTGAACGCAACAATGTTAGATCAGCAACGTCTGAGACTAGATCCCAGCCATTATATATCTGCTATCTCTATCTCTCTCATATCTATAGATAACTCTCTCTATCTCTCTCTCTATTCTCTCTATCTCTCGCTTTCTCTATCATATATCTCCTCCTCATTATCTATTCTCTCCCTCTATATATATATTTATATAGCTAATATATATATATCTATATATAAGCTATATATATAGACATATATATACATATTGATATATATAATATATTATATATATGGATATATATATGTAGTATATACATATATATATTACAAACATATATACTATATGAATATATGATATATATTTATATATGCATATATATTTTATATATATATACATATATATATATATATACATATATATATATATAACATATATATATATATATATATACATATTTATATGTATATATGTATCCATATATCTAATATATATATATATATATACTTATACGTATATATATATATATAGGTATACATATATATATACGAATATATATATATAAATATATATATATATATAGATATGTATATATATATATATATATATATATATATCATATGCTTTATATATATATATATATATGTATATAGATATATATATGATATATATATCATTTTATATATACATAACATATATATATAGGTACATAAATATATATAGTTATATATGTATATATATATATATATATACATATATATATATATATATATATATATATATATATATATATATCTATATATATAGTGTATATACTTATACATATATATATATATATATATGTATATATGAATATATATATATATAAATATATATATATATATATATATATATATATATATATATATAGATATATATATATAAATATATATATATATATGTATATATATATATATATATATATATATATATATATATATATATATATATATATATATATATTATATATATATATATATATATATATATATATTATATATATATATATATATATATATATATATATATATATATATATATATATATATATATACATATATATATATATGTATATATATATGCTTATACATAATATATCAGCTTTTGGGGGACTTGCAATTAAACCCGGCCTTCATGGGACATTCGTTATTGTATGTCATTTTATTCCTTTTAATTCCTTAAACCTATGTTTCTCATAATGGACTTTTGCTGAAATTTTTTTCCTTACACGAAATTAAAGATGTCCTCGAAAAAATTATATATGACCGATATACTAAATTTCCCCGAAAGGCTGTCCCCCGAATTGACCTCGACAAAGTTTATGTGAAAATCTATCCTTTAGAGGGCAGTCGTTATATTTGGTTGTCTTGTGGTTCTCATATCTGACACATGTGTATTTCTTAACGGTGAAGTCGATTTTGTCTTTGTAAGCAAATAAAACTGTCTCTCAAAATATATGTAACTGATATACAAAAAACGACCCCGAAAGGCTGAAAAAATCCTGACTTTGGGGGACATTCTAGAAATGAGACTAAAACGAGATCCCTCAAACCAATTTTGTTTAATTCTAATACAAAATTCAAAGCTTGCTCATCTTATTTATCTTCCTTAACGAGGAGAAATATAATTCCGGCGAAATACTTCCGGTTTTGGGTTAGGATATGGGAATGTGAATTTCTGGAAATGTTGATTCGAATGACAATAACAGGATTAAAAGTCCTATATGGAAGCGGCATAGAGTAAGTCATATGTAAGAACACTGAAAAATGCTACAGTATCAGAGTGATGAGATTTGAGAAAGACATACTTGACCAATTATTATATATTGACACTTGTACACTCGTCCCCCAAAGGCCGGTTTTTCAAATAAGAAACATATTCTTTTTTTTAATCGTCAATCAATAAACTGCTGAGTACAGCCTGAAAAAATTATTCGATCAATTCAGAGCACATGAACGCTGTACAATAGACGACCGAGGGTAATTTTACACATAATATATTCAACCTAAGCAAATATTTACGACTTAAATTTCGGGGGACCTAATATATAATATATATATATAATGTATAATAAGTATATATATAAATATATATGTACATATATGTATAATTGATCATTTATATATATATATATATATATGTATATATATATATATTCATATATATATATATATATATACATATATATATATATACAGATATATATATATATATATATATATATATGTACATATATATATAACGCATAGATAATTATATTTATATATATATATATATATCTAGTTTTCAACAATAGATGTTAAGTCTTGTAATTGATAAGTCATCATCTTGTAAATCCTGTGTGCATCTTCAAGATTACCGAATGTAACTCATTAGTTCGGTCGATCTGAATTGGAGGGGATCTGGCAGCTCCGTAAGAATGAGTCGCTGAGATAGTACCACGGGTTACGTAGGTGAGTCCTTGCGAATTAGTGTGTTCCGCATTGTTTATCCAAGAGCGAGAATAACAAAGATTATCTACTACCTCGAATTGTTGTTATATCCGCATGATATCGACAAAACAAGGTTGGTCCCAACGCATGCAGTATTCGCTTGTTTTCTAAATATAATCAGCGAATTACAAACTTTTATATTCTTGCCATTCTTAAATGACTGTGTCATACTGAAAATAGATTGATATTCAAAATTCCGCACAATGTCAGTAGATCAATATAATTAGCATCAACGCTGTCGTCATGTAGGCAATGCGTTCCCGTCTTTGTCTAGATGGAAATACCCATTCTTCTGATCATCTAGATTAGAGTTCTATATAGCTGCTGCTTTCAAACTCGAAATAGGCTGAAGGTGTGCGTGCATAACTAATGAACCGAATTGTACTTATGACTTACGGTATGATAGGTTATATTCGCGCTACACGGGATATGTAAGTTGTAATTGTATGTATGCCTTTGAACCTGGACTTCGTTATGCCAGCTGTCACGTCCGCTTGTTTATCTCCAAAAAGATAATTTACAATCTGATTCAAGATTTACGTATATGCTATCGGATGCCAACTCATGAATGAGCGTCGAAGTAGTCGTCAAAAGGCACCATCGTAGCCTACAAATAGACTGGATATTACCCCACAGCAAGGACCATATATTACTGGCAATTATATTCTGCTGCATTCAAATTACAATCGGTTTGATATAGTGAGATATATGCAGTAGCAACAGATTGATCATATTATCGTCACGGCCATCTAAATAGTCGGTACAGATCATGGCGTAGATTTATGTTAAAGGGGATTCCGCGAGATAATTAACAGCACTGCTGGTTCGCCAAACACTCATCGTTATGTACTTTATGGCTAAATGCTTCGTGAAAACCTTTGAATTGCCAATATTCATATAATCATATATAGGTTATACATTTGTCCTCACGGCACATGACGAATGAATAGAAGACCAATCTTTAATTACTGACCATCCAGCTGACTTGGTGAATGGGTTTGCTATTGTCCTCGTTATGCCCCATTTGAACTCGATTGTCTCCCCGATTAGTGTTTTATTATCGGTGGGTAAATAGCATATTTTCTTGCTCATCCAGTTCGAATATGCAAAGGCTTATGTGTTCTTCAGCTCATAACGGTTCTTCAAAAATAACAAATCGCGCGTAAACTCAACTAATGTCGTACATGTTATAACAAGAAAAAGCAAGCTTCAATATCGGAATGACTATCAATCTAATAACGTTTTTCTTAGCCACGAGAGAAAAGCCTTCAGGAATCTAATTTGGCTACACAATGATGCATGTTCTTGTTCAAATGTGTGCTTGTACACAAGGAGCGTATAAAGTAGTAATGGAACAAAACGCTGCCAGTCGGTATAGCAGTTCCATAGGTGATAGCGGCATGCATACATCATTTGTAGTCATCCATTTAATTATCATATTTTCGAAAGTGAATGAATGCCATGAACGCAACCAGCATGCCAAAACAAGAGGTTGGTGGTCCCGGGTTCCGGTGTTAGGTTTTTATATTGAAATTGATTGGACTGAAAGGGAATGAACCTCGATATGTGGTAAATTACACATACGCGTATGTTTGGCAGCGCGTCCCAAAATAGCCTGCTTGCTTGAAGTAGCGAAGTTGCTGTTAACAAGAAAGATATATAAATCTGCCGAGCTCTATGCAGGATCATCGACATATGGCTGAGATTTAGAACATGGCAGATACGCTTAGACGGCAATAAAATGCTAAGAGAACATGAAAGTCGAAGACAACACAACGACGTTTATTTCTGATAAAGTGCAAAATATAACACGATGGCAGCATAAATGGTTTATGTGATATGACAGATATGCTATAATATTGAGTGAGGTGAGCCACATCATCAACCATGACCTGGCGTGTATTGTGATTACTGTAATGTGGATCGCTGGTGTTTGTTTGTTATTTCGCATTCTGTTGGGAACAACAATCGTTACAAGACAAATCAGCTGTTCAGAACTCTTGTAAAACATGAAATTAAGATGTTAATTTGAACGCTATCAACTTCAATGAAAAGTATCTTATCAGATGCGCTGCTTTCATCGTGCTTCGGCGTTACTAAAATTTTCGGTTAGTATTCAATGAGCTAACGACATCCGCATTCTGTCTTAAAACTTGCCGTCTAAAGAATGTAGTAGGAATCGATTGAAGTGATTTAATGCCTAGATGTGCTGTCGCGTTCCCATCACATCACGCGCAGTGATGCAAATAGGGCTCAGGGATTTCTTGGTCGCATTCTTAAGGATATAAAATGACCACTGTACCTGGCAACTATTGCCTAGCATAAACGAAAGTGATTGCTCGTTACGACTAGTATTAGTCGTAATGGCGACACGATACCCCTGACATCGGGCGACGATACCATACCATGAAATAAACAAAAGCACATAAAACTGTTGATCCATCATCTCCGGGCTCAGCGGCTGTTACTGATATGAAGTCCGATTGATCGAGGCGACTGCAGCTTGAAATTCAACAGAGAATTCCACGAGCTTTTAGGAGTCGTCATAACAAGACTCTATGACAATAACGCTTCGGCTAACAGGTGGCGTCTTCACATATTGCCTCGGGTAGAAGGCTCGAGTGAGCGCTCTTAACGAAGCTATAAACTCCTTGATTAGACTGCGAGATACTTAACTCTTAATGCTTATCATTTTACCACAGGTATGTTGTAACTTTGAACACCTTTCATCAGTTATTTGGGGGTGTATGTGGGATCATCCATATGAAATAACATACAATACGACTTCATCTGATATGCATCACTTCAAATCTTCATGCTTAATCCTTCGCATCAACATGCAGGATTATATCAACGTTATATTGCAGGATGTCTGCACGTCAATATTCATCACAACAAATAAATCCGCAGCTTGAGTTTTCTCCACAGTGTCACCAAGACGCACATTTCTGTGTTGCGAGCTGCAAACGTCTGCTTATTCAAGACACGCATCAGGAATCATTCGCAGCGTAAGGTAGTTTCACCATCAATTTTGCGACTGACTCATTTTTCATTGATGCGGAACCGTCGTACGAATGGGAAATATTGATCTGGTAACAAGGCGACCCAGTATTTAATGTCACGGTTAACATTAATACCCTATTCCGTTTCGTATATCCATAACTATCTGATTAACGCGCTCTATTTCATGCATTTGGGCTATGCTGTTCGAAAAGTGACATTGAGGTCAATTCCATTGTGAACGCTACCTCGGGTAAAAATCTCTCCGGCTTCGACAATATAGGTCAATGTTTGTTTTCCATATTGAATCTCATCGAATTGCGTCATGCCTTGGTATGAAATTTTTAACATCATTAGTAGTGTAAAATTACAATGTGGCCAATTGAAGGCGTACACACACCGCACATCCGTTAAAGTAAACCAAGCGCTTAAGTGAGCCTGCAGCCCACGCTGGATTTTGAGACCTCATTTATGTCAGGGTGATCACAAATCCAGGTTATACTGTCTTGAAGCCACCCCTGATATGGGAGAGTGCCACTGCATTGCAGAAATATAACAGAATGTATTCGGTCGCTATAAGTTGGCAAAAAAGAAAGATTTGTTTGGCTCAAGATCAAACCATCGTGGAGCTAATCTCGAGCGACCTTATGTATGGTCACATGAGGGTAGCCATAGACTAATGGAACAATTAGAAATCGATGATGAGATCGCCAAGAATATGTTACTTTATGTCATTGTTTTAGTGAGCAAAGAATAGGAAATTACTAACACGACAAAATGCCGCTAATAAAATTAGCCCTCAGCGAATCACTCTCCAGGGAATTATATATTTTATTTAGGACAGTTGCATAGCTGTATACATCAACCAATCATAAATGTAGCAAATATTTACCCTGTTTAAACTGCATTGAAGTCAGCGGTTTAGGTCATGGGAACTTATACGGTTTAAAATATAGTCGCTGTTTGTTCCTCCATTTTGCACAAAAAGCGTCAACGATATGTTCAGTTTGTCGAATATTGAATAAGAAACATGCGGTCATCCAAGTTGGTTCCATTGAAAAGAGCCTGTACTTGCAATGTATTTGATTAATTAACATACCACAAAAAGCCCAATTATATCGAAAAAAAATTATTGTTTGCATTTCAGTTAAGGCAATAATATCATATTGCTTATGTGACTAATTATAGGGTAACGAGAGTTCTGGTATATTAAGCACCAATTCTAATAAAATGTAAGCAGTTAGCAATGAACATTACCTTTCACAGGACCTAGATAGGTAATATGCAATCATGTGCTCATGTTTTCGCTACTCTGCATAATCGTCTCGTTTGATAATGGTAATGGTCATAGGCAGCACACTAAATACACCTGCTTTGAGCAAACCATTATCTTTGTGGATTATACTTTTGATACCTAAGTATCGTGATGATGATTTAGTGTTGCTGTGAATTAGTAATAAGCAGAGCTATACCAATCAGTGCTGTACACTGTAGCTGTGCGTAGTACAGTCTTATGCATCCTTATATCAAGCATTTCTATGCAAAGCGTCACTGCACAATATAATTCCCTTTAATGGTGTGTAGTTTTACACGGTGGCATGGAATGTTTTGCAAAGCATTTAGCAACGTTATGATTAAAAGGTCACGGACAACATCACAGTCAAGAAGTAACATATTCAGTTGTCGATGTTATTACCATTATCATTTACGTAGTAAACAACGAGGTCGCATTAGAAAAATATCCACACGAACGCCACGAGCATAATCCTTAACCACACATAGATATAAAGTTTATATTGAAGGATGGAAAATGCTGTAAGCTTGCGTCTGCCCTGCATATGTTTCATTCATGACAGCATTTATCGTACTGTGTCATGAATAGGATACGAACAACCACGTGATGGAGACCCTATATAGGTCAGGTGACGTTGCATGGCGTGCATCCTCAACTAAATTCAGCTAGTTTCAGATTATTAAACTGCCCTGTAGAAAAGGCCTATTAAGCATACTAAAGGATAATACGTTATGTATACTGGGCTTTCAGTTAAATGGTGCTTACTATTTCCTTCACTCCGCAATGGAATTAAATGACTAACGAATGAATGCTCGACATATATGTCTAGCATATATGACATAACGGGGTAATAGACATTCGGGAATCTCCTTTAACGAGATATATTCTTCGATTAACCGTTATTTTCAAACAAAACAATACCGAAATACATTGTGAACCAGGATGAAATGACGGCTGCTCATCGAGTGAAACACAGAGGATTAGTTATTGTAGCAGAATACTTGCCTGTCAGGAGGAGGACCTAGCTCTTTCAAACCGTAACATACGCGTATATTACAGTGTAAATGCGACATCTTTATTTTTATGTCACAACAATATCTTATTCGAACCCAACAGTGCGTAATGGAATCAGAATGTATATATTTCAGCTAAAATGTAGCCAACCAAACACCAGCTTCTATAAATGGGAGAAGGGGACCAGAATAAACAGAAGCCACATGATACAGAATACCGCTTGCTTTTGTAAGCACTGTAGCAGGCATAACTCTTGATGATTCGTGTGTATATTCGACTTTAACTTTATAAGGAATCAAGCAATTTAGCAACCACCAAGACAACTAAACAATACCTTAGTTTTCGACGAAATGTCCCATCTAATATTGGAATGTGCCTTAAGCAATATGTCGATTTTTGCAATGTAGGGAGTAGTCTGATTGCAATTCATCACCAGTCCTATCGTAGACTGTTGCAGGAAAGTTACCCATTAGCAAGGCTGAATGACATGCAAAGCTTGGCTTGATATATTTTTACCAATACCACCTCATTAAATAGGAAGACACCCAACAAGATTGAGAGGCTGGTTTGAGAGAATGACCAAATAGATCATACACAACTACTGCACAACATCTGTACATTTCTAAATAGAACTCATTCGACTTTAAACGATGAAAGCATCGTCGCGCATTTGAGTAACGTTTCAGGAATTTGCAATGCCAAAAGACGGTGATGTACTTATGTAATGCATATCTTGCCATAAAACCTCCTAAATTATCGCTTTCTATCAAACATATATAGCTGATGCCGGCCTTTCATCTTCCCAGATAAGCAAAGATGCCGTAATCAAATTTATAACTGCCCACGCTTCATTCTCCCGGTATAAATGATATCACTGTGTTGTGCACAAATCCGAAAGCGGGTATCTTCCACATACACGCCTTCATATAGGCCCCTAAACAGCAAGTTTGACTGAACGCATCTAATCTCAAACGAGTTTATGTATTTTAGATTGATGTTCCGAACGATTGCTAAGGAGGGCAATTTACACTCAAAAGCTGCCGGCAGAAGCCAATGTGGATGGTCATCTATTTGTGTCATGGATTACTAGGTAATTCATACACACGGAATGCCTTGGTTTTATAATTGGTAAGGCATCTTAGCCCAACGCATTCCACGCTCAACTATTAACCACCATGTGCATCGGCCAACACCAGACGATAATGCAAGTATGGCTCCTGTTAGTTTACATCGGACAAGAAATACTACGACTTGGCAACAGAATATACAATAAAACTAACATTCTACCCAAATAGACGGTTCATGTTTAACAATATTGTACTAGGCATTTGGAACATAATATAAAGATACTGCACGGCACGTGATGGCTGTCTTCTATTTGAATCAGTATTACTATTGACAAACACGTGCTGCTGACTACATGAGGGCAGTTTCCAAATACATCCAAACTGTGGAGGCTTTTTGTGACTTTCAAGGCATAACCGCCGTTCGGAAACTCGCTCCAAAAAGCCATAGGGAGTAATTACTGTAAGAAATACCGTTCCTGTTATTAACTATGACAAGACGTATGCTTTTACGCTGATTTAAATAAAGCTGTAGCAGGTGTTTGATTTCTATGGTTCACATAACACAATAAAACCAACAGCAGACGACATAGCAGGTGGATTTGGGTGTTATACGTAAACGCGGTCCATGTACTATATTTATAAAAGCAACGGACAATAACATATTGCTTTATATAATCATGTATATGACCTATCACCAATCCTAGACCTCCCTACAGGAGGCTATGAAGGCCTTTCCCCCACGTTATTATACTGATCAAACACAAGCTCGGCGCGCAACAGAAATACGCCCAAGCGATGTATGGTTATCAAGCATCGTAAATGGCCTCCATATGCTTAGTTGATTATAATCTGAATCTGTGTGATCCAAAGGGGGAAACTCAGCTAAGGAAATTTTATCAAGAGATTCAGTTAGGCCAAATTTATTTGACAGCAACCGTTCTTCCATCTTATGTGAAGTGTTTACAGCCTATATGGTGATCAACAATTTCAACGTACTACGTGCAAAAGATATGTCCAGTGAGTGTTCGAGGGTCTACTTTATACAAGCCCAGCTATATTTTGTGTCACAACAAGATATCAATCGTTGATTATCATAGCAGCCGACTCACCTATATGCATCAAATAGGGTCAATTGCTGCCGACAACCTTCACAAATTATCATTGGTTACGTGCCTCCCGGTCACGTTAAAAATATGACACGGAATGTCGCTTTGGTTGGTCTGTAAACGTGCGTCGCGGATTCAGCTGAGAGCAGCATGATATATCGGATTTCTAGGCCGAGAAATATGTGATGCATAGTGCAAATATGGGGGTTGTTGGTGAGTGACAGGGTATGGCGGATGCGAACGAGCTCCGTGTGGAACTAAATTATGTGATTGCACAACGAGCGAACGTGTAAGCGATTATGCGGTCGAGCGAGGGAGCAATAAAGGAGCAGGGCAAGGATGTGAGCAACAAATGAGTTAAAAAGCAGATCAGCGAGTGTAGAAGTAATTGAGTTAAAGAGTTTTCAAGAGGGGGAAGAGTGTGAGTATAGAATAAGATACATTGGTTAGTTGGTGGGATGACAACTAAGGAATTACACCATTAATGATTTGGGTAGGGCGTGGAGTGGATTAATGATTTATGCAAGCGATTATGTCTAAAACACATTAACGTTTTGTGTAGCTGTTGAATAGTGACGCTGGTGGTGGGTGCAAATATAGTAGTAGTAGTAGATGTTCTCTGGAGCAGCCAGCCGTGTAGGTACCTCTCACAGAGGTACTTATGGTGCTGATGCATACTCGGGTTGTAGAGTAAACGAATAAGGTTTTTTTTCCATGTGTAGAGAAAGTGTCCAGCCTTTTCGATTAACATAAGGTTGGTTAAGGTAATGCCGTCTGGTTGCTAGCTAATGCGATGTACCATAGCCCCTTTATCCCATCCAAATATAACTATGGCTAGTTTGTACTTCTTGTCAATCTGAGATACTGGAATTGGTCCCTCAACACCATCGTTCTCTTTCATGCCTCTGTTGTTTGAAATTCTTTCGGGATGATTTGCAACTTTGATCAAAGAGAAGAAGCCACTATAGACCACCGATAACAATTATCATTGTTATATTTTACACTAAGTGTTGCTTTTTTTAGGGCGGGTGGTAAATTTATGTATCACCTACCGTTTAATGGCAGGTAGCTTGCTTTGTCTAGCCAAAGAGTTTTAACTTCTTCAAACTCACAGCCATACCCTCTCTGCATCCACTTTTCCGAGCACTATCCCTGTTCAGGGCCTCATCAATCTCATAAGGATTAAGCTGAATCTCTTGCTTGCTTCTTAGTACTAGTCAGTTACACTCATTGATACCCTCGCTTGTAACCTTCCTTAGTCTCACCCTGAGTGCTATCTGAAATGTGATGTTAGTTTACCATGCATCTACCAACGGATACCTTTCAAGAACGTCAGCGAATCCGCGCTGTAGGGGTGATTTTGGGTACGTTTATAAACCATCCCTGAAGGTTATTTTTGATATTATATTATGTTTTTTTAACATTAACCTTAGCTATGAAGGGCAGGTACTTACTCCCAAGACTGTGGGTATGGTGGAATTGTTCCGGTATTCGCTAGAATAGCTAGTTGGACTTAGTGTACCTGTTGCCTGTGCGATTTGACTTTTACTGATTCCTTTTACAGAGCGTAGATCCTCCAAAAATATGGATATTGATTTTTTTACCGGTTCGTTTGACAGCTAGTGCCCGAGAATGTACGCATATGTGCATTTAGAATTGTCTGTGCTGTGATTGATGTATTGAGCCCCTTCAGAGTCGTTGTTTCCAATGAAGACAAACATTTTTCGGAGCAAGATTCGAACCTAGAGATTGATAAATGCCTGCATGCTGTTAAAATGAACTGCATTTTAGCTTTGCATTGTTATTGCCAGCAAGTACTGTCTGCACAAGTTTCAAGCAGACGATTTTATGGCATGGAATACCTTTGTAGAGTACTTAGCAGTTTGTGGACTGCAAAGTTAATGAAAAACGTTTACTTGTGGTCATGTTTGCATTAATCTCTAGCAGAACATTTATAACTTGCAAAGCCAATGGGTCTTTGCGTTCCGAAAACAGCTCATTGAGCTAAACGGTCAACTGGTTTGAACGCTATATGTATATATCCGGATGTTTGACAAATTCTACGACGCCATGGAATTAATCTATTTTACTAATAGCCGTCATTTGTAAGACCTCATACCAAAATCACGTATTTTGATCCAATGGTCACTATGCCGTGAATGAGTGAAAGGACAATGGGAGTCCCTTAATTTACAAAAGAGATGGTTTATCAAGCTTCCGGAGAGTGCACTTTATAACAGCATAGCTTCTCAGGTGATGTTGTTATGAAAGCGTTTTATTCGAATGATAGTGTCCTTTCTGAGTTATAAATCATTTCAGCGGAACACAGGAATACAAAAATCGTGATTCCGAGGTTGTTGTTCGGAGGCGGTCGACTTAGCATCAGCATTTCAAATCAACGACCGAACACATGGACTACCGATTCAACGAGATGCCAGCCGCCCAGTGCTACTCGGTGCTCTGTTTTGTGCGTCTGCTGCCCAAAGTACCACCATTTACACTTAAGTCAATGAGGTATACACCAACAACAATCGTAAGATATATTCTATACTCAAAACACGTAGGGTTAACCCCAAGATAACATGTCCTGGCATATTGCGACTGCAAACCCTCGCCTCATACCCTACGTCCCGGCATCGGCAGCCACATATTAGCAGGCCAATCTGACGCTCATTAGGATAAATGTAGGAAGGAGGACATACCTCTGCATTTGTGTCCTATAATTGATCGATTCGTGTCTGAGCGCTGAAAGCACTATCACACAAAACAAACTTATATATAATGAATTATCGTTTGATACAGAGACAACAATGTTTGCTTAAACCAGCATGTGACGACCCTATTCATAATTGGCATTTACTATGAGGGGTTGTATCGGATAAATATCCAACAATGCCATCGATGAAAGCCGCTTAGATATCTGTCTAGTGCGAGCAAACACATGTATTATGACAGTTACCGTGTTCAGCTTTAAAAGCAAAGACTAATGGTGTTATATAAAAGACCCTGTTATCTATATAATTTGCGCCCTAAATGGTTGCTTGTAACAAAACCCAGGGGCAGGAAAATTGTTCTTATGCTTTTGATTGCGCTCCACGCCATTAACATTGTGGTCTTCCAATTAGCAGAGCTATCCACGGGCTGTCGGGGGGCCTTTTGAACAAACGGGATGAGGTATTTCAATCTTAAATCGATGCGTTTAGATCCGACAATTGCGGCTTTCCTTGCTCATTTTCGATTTTGTAGATGTTTTGAAAATGTAAATCTAGACGCCTTTAACATAAATCCATTTCCACAGCGTCCCGTGTGAAATATACAGTGATTGATTGAGATGTTTTGCATTATCGCCTCGCGAACTGGCGGAGTGCATTCGATTGCTGTGGTTGTTATATTTCTGCCATAATATAATGGATTAGATCATATATCATTCATAATGATTATTTCGTCATCTTTTTTAGCCTATTTATTCATTCTAGCGGCGTGTATCTACTGATTGATATGCAGTGAGGAGCAGAGGGTTCTCTGGAAGTATACTACTGACACACATTAGCTCCAGTTATAAAGTAATGCCTTAAGCGCGTTTGCTATAAGTAATTTATTACTTTGCACCTTTGAAACCTGTGCCAGGCACTGCAAAATACCAGAAAGCTTCTAGGTGATCTTCTCGTTTGGCAGCAGAATATTTAGGAAAACCGAACATATAATGTAGACAATGCCAAAGCAGATCGTGCATTTGCACCATATTATGGCGAAATCTGTTGTGACAACAACAGGTTTTAAAAATCAGTTACAAATACTAAACCATCGGTTGCTCATGGGTCTGTACGTGACGTTATTTGCAGCTTAGGCCATTACTTCGTGTCATTAACGTTGCAATATCTCCCTAAATGTAGCCTCCAATGAGAAAATATACTGCCTAATGACGCAGAAGGAAATAAATTCAAGCCTGCTTATAACCATCTGTCTCCTTATCGCCATGGGATATCCAAAGTATCGTACCGTGCGCCTAAGCCGGAAAATGTAATCAAGAAATCGATGGTGTGATTAATTGACTAGCTTAAGTACATTCAGACGATGTCATCATATGGGTTGTATACTTTCATCATTCAAATGCACTACTTATTAGCTATAATGTATTTGCTATAATGGAATGTGGGATATCTTGAAAACGGTAATTCGTGACGGACAAGTTGCTACCCTATATGACGTAGCGCTTATATGACGACCAATTTCACAGTGTATATATTACTCAGAGATGTACTGCGCACTAATATGTACATTGGTATACAACATTACGCATCGAATGCTTATATTTTATTTCATACATAACTGTTGGCAAACTTGTCTTTCGCGTTCATCCGACATAAGAACGATGTTCGTTACTTGGCGTATAGCCTATTTCCATTATTACTAAAACCTTGCAGTTATGGGGTGTAGATAACATGGGAAACACCTGATGATTGTGATCATGCAGAATCGGATGATACTGATATCAATACTGATGATGATCATCAGTTGAACGACTAAGGCGACCATGATAATGGTTATGATACTGATTATTTTTGCGATGGTGATTATTATGATACAAATGTATATGGAAATGATTATTAGTCTGGACGTAATTAGTCATCGACTAAAGATGTTTAATAGCATACCGTTCAGCAGAATAACTTTGGCTACGAAACTATTTTGCCATACTAATTCTTCACTTCACCATTCGTCGTGTTGCTATGATGTTTTGTTTGGTATTGTGCTAGCAAAGGCTTGCTGGTATTTGCTATATAAGTCAAATTACATGGGGAAAGACCATATATTTTTATTAACGTTGGATGTTCTCTTCTCAACACGACCGCATATCAGTAAAATGACGGGAATTCATTCCACATTCATAAATTTCAAAAGGCGCGTTCGCAGCATATGGAAACCTTCCGTATTGCCCATAAGAGCATTCAGTCTAAGTACTTATTAAAACAGAAGTCATCATCAATGCCCACGGAACCGAGTATTAAATCATTTTTGTTTATTCACTAGGCATTCTACAATGGCAAACATATTGCACAAATCTGGAAAATTTAGTTACTGTTGAGGCACGTCACTAATATGGATTTCAACCATAGACTCATAGTCTCTGGTTGGTTAATTGTAACGCCACATAATTAGATCCTTATATGTCACATACAACTGCAAAAACTATCGGCTATCAGACATCTGATTAATTGCCCTGCTTACCTGCTTTAACATCAATGATGTCGAGCGAGACCTAATTTCAATAGCTTTTCATTCCACATGTCTTTGATTGGTGAAGCGCATTGCAAATCAAACACCCCAAATTGACAGTTTACAAAGCAGCGAATTTAACACTTCACCCAGTGTTGCTGTTTGACAGCTCTTTTCATTAGTATTCGTGGTCGCTGATCTGAGTACAAAGCTTGAAAGCCGAAGTAAATGCTGACCACATAAATGCACCCCTCTATCTCCATCACTCATTTAGTGTTGTTTTGTTTATGACTGAGGCTGTAAAGTCAAAATATTCTTATTTTTCTAATTTCCACCTAAATCCCCCTCACGAAACAGCAAGACACAGAACAACATTACGAGACTGGTTCGCGAAAATGATCAAAGAGATCATATATCACCTCTGTATACCATCTGGACCTTTCTTAATAGAACTCCATCCGCTTAGATTGCAACGAACATCGTCGGCCATTTCAGTAATCTCTTTTTCAGTACTAGCGCATTACGTGTAGATAACTCAAGACTAATGCCCAGTTTGACCTTCATGGTGCTTCCCTTATGTTATGCATATCTTGCTATAACACATCCTAATTTATTGCTCTCTATCCGCCTTTTATCTCCCCAGATAGTCAAATAATCCATGATCAAATTTATAACTGTCCATAATCTCGCTGACAATATATTCGCGGTGCAATAAATGTATTGACTTGTGGCAACTGCGCGATAATTCGGATAGCGTCTCGAGGTATAAATGATGTCGTAGGGTTGGTAACAAATCTTCGAGCTGCGGTCTTCCATTACCTCGTTACCTGTTTCTCATCCAAGCTTAGATCCATATGGCCCACAAAACGGCAAGGTTGGCAGAAAGCACCCAATCCCAAACAAAATTGTTTATGCATTTTGGTTGGTGTTCCAAACAATTTATTGCTGCGGGGCGAGATATCTCACCAGCTGCAACCATAAGCAAATGCAGATATGAATACCAGCTACATCATACTCGCAAAAAAGCCTTGCTTTAATAATTGGAAGAACATTTTAACACGGCCCATCAAAATTAATTGTGTTCTACACCAAACTACATTGGCCATCTACCAACACCATATGTTGATGCTTGTGTGGCTCCCGTTAGCTTACATCTGACGGTAAAAACCGGGAGTTCGCTACAGGAAATACCTTAATCCTCACCATTGTATCTGAACATGATATAAAGATACTGCACAGAGAGCAGTATCTATGTGAATCAGTACGGCTATTAACCAACACGTGCTATTGACTACATGACTATTTAATACAATCAGATAGTTGGTGCTTTTTTTGGCCAAACAGGACAGCAACAGCCGTTCGCACAATCGCTTCAGGTATGTTGTGGAAGACGACGGGAAAAGTTGCTGTTTGGCAAGCAACCTCAGCTTTGGGTTGTATGCATTGTACGCTGGTCTTTTGTATTTGCCCATATGTGACAGTGGTCTCGATCAGAGGCGCCTACCAGTGGGTAACTCTATATATGCCATTGAGTTGCTGTTGGTGGGGCCATTTGCCCTGCAATTGCTTCCTGTCTTCTACACACTACAGATCGTTTTGATTTACCGTTTCATCTCACCACAACATACCCGTAGCCACAAGCCTTACATTGTTCCGTCTTCTGGGTTTTGCTCTAAGCAGGGCCTGCGATTTTATCTGTCAGGGTTTCAAAATCAGCAAATGCAATGCAGGGAAACAAAAGCAGTTCTGAAAGTAAATCTTATTTTTCCTCTCCACTGGCATCTTAACCCTAACTGCTGTTTGGCCTACTCCATTGTATTCTGGCTAATAATCGTAAAGTAGATCGTCTCTGGAGTAGCAGTGTAGGCACCCTCACAGAATGACTTAACTGTGCTGATGTTTACTTTGGTCATATTATAAGCGATGAAGGTTAATGCCTTCATTTATTGCTTTTCTGGTGGTAAATATATGTATGAGCAAACTTTGAATTGCTTGTAGCGGGCTACGTCTGGCCAGCAAGTTTTAATTTCTTTCAACTCTCAGCCAGACCCTCTCTGCGTCCACTTTTCCAAACGTTCTTTTATACCAGCACTACCCCTGTTCAGGGCCTAATCAATCTCATCGAGAGTACTCAGTGCCTCTTTCTTGTTTCTTAGTACTGGTTCGACATGCTAATTAATACCTTCTTTTGTTACTTTCCGTAGCTTCAACCTGAGGGCTATCTAAAATTTGATGCCGTCAAGTGTTTTAATCTCAGATGATATTTTACCATGCATCTGTCAATGGATACCCTTACAGAACGTCAGTGGATCCGCGCCTAGGGGGTGATATTCGGATGCAGGTAATGTTTGATATTATATTACGTCTTTTGAAGACCTCGGCGGCTGATAAAAGTCGCAAGCTGGACCTCACGGGCATGTACTTCAGTCCATGACCGTGGGAATAGTGTTTTTGTCCCGTTTTCGTTAAAATTGCTTGTGGACTTTATGTGCCATGATGCCTGTGCGATTTGACCTTTACTAGTTGCTGAGTGATGTCTCACTCCTCTTCAAGAGTGTAGACCTTCTTCCTAGAATTGGGATATAGGCGTTGTACACCTGTTGGCTCGAGTTCTAGTGCCTGGGCAACATAGACGCGTTCACTGTGATTGGTCATGGTTTACCATGCTGATTCTAATCTCTAAATGAAAAACCATGCTGTTATATTTGTAACCCTAGTTACGCCTGCACCGCCTTCCTAGCTCAATAGCAGAATCTGTGGTTCTGCCTCAATTACAGCAGCAGATATACATAGGCTCAGATACAATTTTGTTACATTGTAGATTGGAGCACCACGAATGAGAGTTATTATGAGAAAAAGTTTTTTTTTCGCCTTTTCTATATTTTGCAGGCGTGTAACTAGCAATAGTCAGTTGTACACGCAGCAAAATTTGTGCAAAGCGTAGTCTCTTTGACGGTGTCCATGTGCGTTGTTTCTTTGTTTTCATTTTAATAATGCAGCATAATCCGCTAATGGTGGCTGACGGTTCCTCTCGGAGATAATAGTATCTGCAAAAGTCACGCCGAGTGAGTAAAGTATCGTATTGTTCTTAAACAGGCAGCTAAAGACAATAAAAATGCCCTTTGTCCCAAACCGCCCTTTACCATACTACTTATTGCTCTTGCGATATTCGAGCTCATATGAATGTTAACCATCCTTTCTGATGACATTCTAGTGACCTAAATAAGCCATCTATGGGTAGCTCTATCATGATGCTTATGTGTCAACGAACGACCTGGAGATAGCGCGATTAGTTTGTCGTGTTTTACGTCCAATACATATCCCGAGGAGCAGTTGTTGCATCTTAAAACCGCACCATAGTTGTTGGCAAAGGTGCATAGCTTACATGATGAATAAGCCATCGCGAACGTGATATTGGCTACTATGATCATTGCAATAAATCAGCTAGAACGTTCCTGCACAAATATTTACTTTACGCTGGAACCGGTCATTAGACACTGTGAAACCACTGCCACGCAAGAGGCTTATATCATGAATGATCGATTGATACAGAGATAACAATGTTAGCTCGAATCGAATCTTTTTCATAATAGACATACGCTATACCCAGTTTGTATATTACTATGAGGGCTGTATCGTATGAATAGCCAACTAAGCCATCGAGGAAAGCTGCTTGTATATCTGACTTTTGCGAGCAAACGCATTTACATGTCATCCTATAAATGTTTATGATGACATTTACCGTCTTCAGCTTTAAAAGCAGGGACATTTTATTTTACATTAGCGGCCTTGTAATCAACGTAATTTGCGCCCCAAATGCTCACTAGTAAAAAAAACCAGGGGATAGGAAAACGGATGTTGTGCTTTATATTATGGCCAGTGCCATTAGCAATGTGGTGTTCCAATTTGCAAAAACCATCCACAGTCTGTTGAGGTAGTTTGAATATCCTGTTAAAAGGCACGCAGTGGTACAACGGTATCATAGCGCATCGACATTTGCTTCTTACAAAAGAACGGAACGCACAGCAAAATAAATTGCAACTCTACAACAGCAGACCAACTCCTTTGCATCAATATCCATAGAATGAACAAATTTAGCAGTAACATGCCGATGAAGCACAGTTGTACTGTTACAACCTAATATAACCGGAAACTAGGTACACATACTTTTCCAATCGACTTGAATATTACTGTTAGAACGGCTATGTATGTGTTAGCCTGGTATAATAGAAGTTTGGCGTTTCTACCATTATAATGCTTAAAACAGATATGTTTCCGGCCAAATATTGTACACGACTTATTTAGAGCCATATCATTCATTAAGACATTGTTAGCGCATGATTGTTATATCTGAGGAGTAGGTAATCTCAGTTTATTTGCAATATTGAAAGTAACACAGAAATCACTCCGTCTGTGTAAATACACGCCCGCACGCTCCCACGTCCACACATGCACACTTGTTCATAATCTACCATACATGGTGGTCCCTGGCAAAACTCTCTATTTCCATTTATATTCCAAACCTGCTAATAGATCCCTTAAGATTATTCATGCGTTATTCTTGGAAGCATCCCCATCTGTTTAGGTTTTTAATGCATACATGCAGGCAAACGACATAGTTCTGCTCATCACAGCTTTCAAAGATGATTTGCAGATGATAGGAAGACATAGTCATACGGATTATTCTGGCATTCACTCGTCATATGTATAGACATAATCTAAATTGACCTACGCATCGGTACTTTCATGACCAAAAGCAAAGACAATGTGGAAGCCATATAGCCGACAGTAAATGTGACAGTGCTGATTCAGGCCGCTTATTTTCGACCGAACTGTTGCTGTGCTGCAGCCTGAATTATTAATTTACAGTATTCCGCTTGTACGATTGCAGTTTTAATTTGGCCTTTGAAACTTACTGTAATACATTACGTAATGGGTATCCAAATGTTGATAGTGGTGTTGTCAAAATGTTACAAAATAGCTTGATGAGGCCCAAGAGTTGATATCGGAGCCGCCAATCAGGTAGAAAGATGACAGAAGGCCAGAGGCCTGCTAGTCAAAAGGTCGCACGTGGATAGACCTGAGGGTGTTAGTCCAGCGATGACACCGGATCACATCTGATCTTTGTAGGCGTATCAATGCTTCTCAGTATCTTGCTAGTCTCAATATTGAATGTCGCAGAGCTCTGACTAACAAAATCAGTCAAGTAAGGATAATACTGAATTATAAAAGAAAGTACATCATATGTCACAGCCCAATGTAACACAGCGTCATATTACAGCCATATTAAGATGAAATTGCATCAAGCCGATGCAGTAGTTATTAGCAAGCTACAGGAGAAACCGTATCAGTCAATATGTGCTAAGTGGTACTTAAATGAACAAAGCTAAGCTTGAACGCTTACAATTGAAATAAAGTGCATTTGAACAGGCTAAGCACGTTACAGACTGCAAACAATCGCAGAGCAATTGCGCTATGTAATGAGTAATTCGGACCATATAGTTTTCCTATCAAAGTTCTTGTAGGATACCATTACGTGCTCAGATTATGTTCTTTACTCAGCCGAGTAAGCGGTTGATTGTGACGCATTAATGCGTACGAAATATGCCTTTTTAGGAACAAGGTAGCCGTATTGACATACCACTTGGCGTTTGGGATGATAACTATCTCAAGTTGTTATGCTGCATTATTTTTTTGAGAAGATTGCACTAATTTTTATATATATATATATATATATATATATATATATATATATATATATATATATATATGATATAATATAATCCATATATATATATATACATTAGTATACAATTTTACGCTTTGCTTGTTGCGTTGCCTTTTGGTATTGGCGTATTCTAATTGATAGACTGGGTCGACTATGCAAATATATTCAATCTATTTTCAAAAATGGAGATAGTTCCATCTGCATTTATCCAAGAACCGCAAGTATTAACGCCAAGTGATTGGTGCAAATCCTGATACCAATAAAATTAATGACACTATATCTAAATATATATATATATATATATATATATATATATAATATATATATATATATATATATATATATATATATATAGATATATATATATATATATATATATATATATATATATATATATATATATATATATATATATATATATATATATATATATATATATATATATATATATATATATATATATATATATACCGGAAGTATTAACGGAAGTGATTAGTGCAAATCTTGATACCAATAGAATTAAGGACACTATGTTTCTTGAGAATTACGCTAGCGAGAGGCATACAGAATGACACTACTAGCCTATCGATAACTTAGTTTCTGTCTTGCATATCCAGGAGTACAGTCTTTGAAATGCTTTCATTATTTTGGTGCAGATGTGTGATTACAAAGTCATTAATGAGTTATTTGAACGGAATTATCGCATGTCTAATGATAAAGTTGTGAAAATTCGTGCCCCGTTTCCCGAATGATGGAGTCTACTTCAATGCCATCATCACCATGCAATGTCATTCAGCATAGCATGCATTAGCACGCAGTAAGCTTCAGTACAAATTTGCAAGAAAATAGCGGTCTCTCAGTGAGTAGCCTCTTATTAATTCAATAATGGAGTGATTACTGTATACAATTGTATATTTATCAATGACTTTTCGTGTTTTTTAGTCAATCGGGTATGAACTGCTGTCCACACCTGATACAACACAAAATCCAGTTATATAATTTAGTCAACCATCCCGGCTCAGACGTCTGAAACATTTACTTATTTCCACATAAGTGGCTTGCAAGGCATAATCACTCGCTATGCAAATTATCGCCAAATTTCCTTTGTGATAGTTCGCAAATAACAAACAAAACTTATATATATATACTGACTTATATAGGAGGCTTGGATAGACTGACTTAGGATATGCCACTGATCAAACTGTCATGGCTGAGATATATATATATAGATATATTCCCGTGACGACAAACGAAGGGGAATTTATAAAACAACGAACGAATGGCCGTATGTGCGGCAGCATTGCATTATCTTATATCGATGAGTAATGATAAATATATATATATATATATACGATATATATATATAAAATATACATTGTGAACTAGATAGCTGATTTCATGGATAATGTTCTACCAGCTCGCACGGCATCATTCTTCTGTTCCTGCAAGGAGCCCTTCTTTGGGCAGCATGACATATGCTTGTGTGTCTGGGTTTAATAAGATTGAAATAGCAGTGACGGATATCGAGCTCCGTTTTACCTATAGAACCAATTTAGTTGATGAACAAGATTATTCATACGACCGATATAGCGCCTTTATTACCACATAAGCCCTTTTCTTAAATTACTTGAGGTAACACCACGGCTCGAATGTGACGTATTTATTCCACGGTGAACCCTTTTTAATTAATACAATTCATCACTCGGTCGATGCTCCGACTTAAGGCACAGATTCACTTCATGAAGTTAGCTAAGTCTGTGTTGCGAAAGAAAGACTGACTTGGTGCAGGTTTGGATGGGACTGACTTAGGCTGTGCCACTGATCAAACTGTCATGGCTGTTATCATAATAGATATTTCCCGTGACGAAAAACTAAGGGGTATTTAAAACAACAAACGAATGGCCGTATGTGCGGCAGCATTGCATTAGTCGATGAGTAATGAAAGAATTAATGTTACGATGGCAAGTTTCAAAATTAGAGATGTTGCTTTTTGCGGTGCGCTGTGGTAAGCCAGGTCTTTTTATCATTAGCAATGGGATACAATTGTGTAATCTCAAACAATCGCTATTTCAACTTTTTGAGGAATGCAAAAGGCTTCTCTTTTGGGGAATTGACCTACAAATAAGGTTGAACAATCTACGAGATATGACAATGTTTGCATGAGGACACAAAAAATTGATCTAGTCTGCACAAAAATCAAAGCCGTCGATTGCAATACAAGCTATAATATTACATATTATGATTCAATCGCCACTATACCGTGAGTGGGTGAAAGAACAATGTGTATCAATAATTGTACGAAACAAATTGCTTATCAAAGGGCAGCTCTCGGAAGAAGTGCACTTTATAACAAGATAGCTTCTCGTTGCTATTAAATTATGAGCTATAGGGCTTTCAGACAGAAACCAGGAATACTAAAAGTGTAATTCGTAGGTTGTTGCAGGGAGGCGGTCAACCAAGCATCAGCATTGCAAGTGAACGACCGACACATCGTGTACCGATTGAATGAGATGCCAACCGCCCAGAGCTACTTGGGTGTCTGCTTCCAAAAGCACTATCCTTTAAACTAAAGTCAGTGAGGTATAAACCAACACCAATACTAAAAAATCTTCTGTATTCTAAACACGTAGGGTTTACCCCATGAACGCATGTCCTGGTGAACTGGTAAATAAAAATCAACGCCTCATGCCTTACGTTCTGGCATCTGTAGAAACACAATAAAGATTAGCGGGCCAATCTAACGCTCATTCGGATAAACTTATGAAGGAAGACATAACTCTGCAATTGTGACTATATATGCCTAACTTTGGTGCTTAGAAGATACGTGGAACATTCATTATTGAATGCGGAAGACACAGGTAACATACGATGCATATTCAATATGTTTCAATCGTCTCAATTTTTACATGTGACATATAAACCCTTTTATGTACGAGCGTTTAAAAAGATAGTATGCCCACAGCAGCTCTCATGACTACCTGTTGCCGGAATCTATCCCAATTTACACTTCAGCATTAACCACTCAACACCATAACCAAACTAAATGCGGGCATATGCAGCTCGGTATATCAATATATCATTGCCCAAATATTATTATCGGATGAAGTATCCACCCAGGAAATCCAGCCCTGCACATATGTAGCATATACAATGCTCTTCTGTGCGTCGGCTAACCAGAACCTATAATTGATCCATTCCTGTCTGAGGACTAAAACCACAATCACGCAGAAACCTTATGTAATTAATGTTAGGTTGATACTGCGTAGCCAGTATTATCGACCCTAACTATATATATATATATATATATATATATATATATATATATATATATATATATATATATATATATATATATAGATATATATATATATATATATATATATATATATATATATCTATATATATATATATATATATATATATATATATATATATATCTATATATATATATATATATATATAAACATTGACATGTTAATATATATGTATATTTATATATGTATATATACGTATATAGATATATTTGTATCTAGGTATATATTGATAGATATACATACATATATATAAAATTAAATATATTTATATGTATATATATTCATATGTATATATACGTATATTTATATGTGAATATATGAATAAATATATATATTTATGTATGTATATGTATATATAATATATATATATATATATATATATATATATATAAATATGTATAAATATAAATCATGTATATTCATGTCTATAAATGTATTGATATATGTTTATATATATGATACGACGGCATTGTGTTCATTGTAGCCCACTGCATCGGAGCGATAAGATTTCAATAGTATAATACCTTTGCTTTGTAAAGCATGCGGCTGAAAAACCTTTATCTCCTCCTTTATGATGTCAATAGTGATAAAGGGTCAACTATACTTGATTGATTATGTCCAAAATTCCTCCATATTGGTTTAGCAAATTTACGTTCATTGTTTTATGACTTACTTGTCATTTATTTGAAACCTTTGAAATCCAACATAGCAATAACATCCAAGTCATCCAGACCGGTGTGGTAGAACAATCACCATCTCAGTAAAGCTAAAGCACATTATGATTAAACATTATGACATCCCCCTTCTTCAAAACTTATAGTTCAATAAGCCTGTCTGGCTTTCGCCTTACGCGTTCAGATCTTCTACGGAAAGTGGTGGGTGGAGTTGCTTCAGGTGCGACAGCTGGGATGATATTTGTAACATTATAGTTTTCATTGAAATGTGCACTTTTGGTTAACGGTTCATCAAGAGAATCACCAGGTAATGTAGCATTAAAATCAAGTTTGTTCACAGCTTCAGCACTGATTTCCTTGAGAAATCTCCTATTTCTCCTGAACTCTGATCCGTTAGGGGTGGTAACAATATATTACACACGGATTTTACTGTAGCAGGTTGCCAGGTTGAGGAGTTTTGAACCTGCAGCAATACTTTCATTCCGGGTAACAATGAAGTAAGCTCTGTTCTGGCAGTTTGATTGTAGTGTTCCTCAGCATTCTTACTTTGCTTCAGCAGTTCTGAATGTACATCATAGCTTGATCTGTTGATGTTGATTTTGCTGGGTACATTAGCTTGTATTTTCCTGTTGGAAAGTAATATTGCTGGGCTGGGCAGTTGAGAGCTCAGAGGAGTTGATCTGTATCATAGAAGCACTAACTGGGGATCAGTACCCGATTGTTTTGCTTTCTTAAGAATGGTTTTGACCACTCCTACCACAAAATCCATTGGATTGGGGGTACCTTGGGCTACTTGTAATATGTTTAAAATCCCAATCGGTCGCAAAGTTTCGGAATTCTTTACTGTTGTATTGCGGACCATTGTCAGAATATAGACGTTTGCAAATTCCATGCACAGCAAACAAGTCTTTGCAGAATTTGATGACTTCAGCACTTGTTTGTTGATTGAGTAGTCGCACGAATGGCATTTTGCTGTAATGGTCGACCAATAGTATGTATATATGCCAATCAAGTTCAATGAGGTCGCTTGACAGAACTTCCCATGGTTGAGTTAGGGTTTCATGGGGTCTCAGTGGTTCTTTCTGTGAGCTACGAGCATTTTTGCAAGCAGTAGATACAACCTTGTATGTGTTTTTCTCTATATCAGACATGATATTTGGCCAATATAGACATTCTTTGGTAATTCCCATATGTCCTTTGTGAATTCTGTCCAAGTACTCTGTGCGAAGTACAGAGAGTACAATCATGCGGTTTCCTGTATACATCACACCATCTTCAATAGTTATGAAATCTCGCATGGTCCAATATGCACGATTTGACTTCGGAACAGATTTAGCATCCTCTGGCCATCCTCATGTGGCTTATTGCTTCAGCACTGAGAGCTCAGTCTTTGCAGATTTTCGGCCATCATCCCAGTCCTGTCACGTGATCTCGAGTTGTGTTTTAGACTGTTGTATTGCTTACTCTTGCATACAATCTTAAAGTGGTTCGTTTTCCCATAGGCTTCACATTTTTCCCCATATGCTGGACAGTTCCGTGGTGCATGTTTTTGATTGCAATACCTGCATGGGGATCCTTTGTGTGTCCGTGATTGATGAATAGCATTGATGGTAGGTTGCATGCTCTGCTGGAGGCTTGTTATATTTTGCACTGTGGCTTGGAACTCTTGTGCACATTTGATTGCTATATTCAAGGTCAGTTCATTTCCTTTTGAGATGAGTTTCCGTTTGTCCTCTGCGTTTTGAATGCCTTTAATCAGCTGAAATGTGATTTGGTCCTCAACTGTGCCATCAGGGAAATTGCACTCACCCGCTTTTGCTCTTAACCGGCAAATGTAATCATCTATAGGCTCATTTCCTTGCTGCAGCAGTGAGGCTAGTTCCAGACGCATGACTGGCAGATACTTTTTATCGTCACGAAATTAGAAATATTGACGTAGATGCTTAGGCCAAATACTAGCCTAAATAGGTGCGGATCGGGTGTAAAATTATCAGGGTTGCAATGCATATATAGAGATATATATATATATATAGATATATGTAGATATATAGATATATATAGAGATAGATATATAGATATAGAGAGAGAGATATAGAGAGAGATAGATGAGATAGAGAGATATGTGATATAGATCTAGATATTTGTCTATATCTGGACATAGTTTTTGATCTATATATAGATATTGATATATATACATATAGAGATTTACATAGAGAGATATAGGGATATATATATATATTTACATATATAAATATAAAAATTCTATATATATATATAAATATCTACATACTATATACAGATCTATAAATATATATGTCTATATACTCATATATTTATATATATATGCATATATTTATATATATGTATATATATATAGATTAATAAATATATATATATATATATGCATATATATATATAATATATATATACATATGCATATTTTTATAGATATACATATGTCTATATATATTTAAATAAAAAATATATATATAAATATATATATATATGTACATATATATATAAACATTTATATATAAATTTATATATATATATATGTTAATGCAAAAGTATATTTATATATATGTTGATATATCTATACATATTTATATACATATGTGAATATATATATATATATATATTAACTTTCTAACTTTAAAAAAACATTTATATATATACATATGAATATATATATATATATGAATATATATATATGCATATATATATATATATATATATATATATATATATATATATATATATATATATATATATATATATATATATATATATATATATACGTAAATATTTACATATATATACAGATATGTACATATATATACATATATATATAAACATATATATATATATATATATAATATATATATATTATATATATATATATATATATATATATATATATATATATATATATATATATATATATATATATAAACGGGACTTCATTGATCAAGATGCTACCTCATATAATTTGTTTGCGTTTTATTCACTCTACTTTGTCTAAATGACACGCGCAAGCCATGCAATCCCTCACAATAAAGCTCTCTACTTTGCAAGGCAAGACATTAGGATCATTGGATCTGCTTCGCTTGTCGGCAAGCATATCCATCCTTCATAGTTAACCTTTCTATTATGTAATGGAGAGAACTATCAACATTTCCTTTATTCTTCGGGCCTAGTTAACGGTACGTCGTACTTCTAGGATCGCGTTTAATTGTAATTGTTACCGACTGACAGCTAGCTTGTGACTGTGTAATTGCCAAACCAATTGAAGCAGCACAAGATAAATGTCAGCATATATAAGTATAAATCGCACCTTAACAGATCATATTTCCCACTATAAAGATAACATCACACGCATGTCGATTGGTCATGTTTGGCTACCTATGGTTGTCTCAATCAAATTATATTAGATAATACGAATGCTGCAACGTCATATTTCAAAATCAAGCCTTTTTGCGATCGATGCGGATACATATTAGCTTCTCACGGATAAGCAAAATACACGTATCATATGATTGGAACTGTTGGCAGATGTTTCCAAAAGCATATGACAGTAAAGTGAAAGAGGTGATATATAGGACACCGCAGATGGCAAATGAAATATATGCTGATCCATGAAAGTGCATTCTTTTGCAATATCATTGTAATGCGGATTGCTGGTGTTTGTTTGTTATGTAGCATTCTGTTGTGAACAGCAATCGTTACAAGACAAATCAGCTGTTCAGAACTCTTGTAAAACATGAAATTAAGATGTTAATTTGAACGCTATCAACTTCAATGAAAATATTATCTTATCCGGAGCACTGCTTTCATCGTGCTTCATCGTTACTAAAATATTCAATGAGCTAACGACATCCGCATTCTGTCTCAAAACTTGCCGTCTAAAGAATGTAGTAGGAATCGATTGTAGTGATTTAATGCCTAGATGTGCGGTCGCGTACCCATCATATCACGCGCAGTGATGCAAATAGGGTTCAAGGCTTTCTAGGTCGCATTCTTGAGGATATAAAATGACCACTTTACCTGACAATTATTGCCTAGCACAAACGCAAGTGATTGCTCGTTACGACTGGTATCAGTCGTAATTGCAACACGAAAAATGCGTCATTGCCATCTTATTGTGTCAAGGTAATCTTGGTTTAGGAGTTTAATTAGCCTCAGTTCTACCAAAGTAAGTCATTCAGTCGTAAACACATTGTTTAAAATGCCATCAACATGTTATTGCTATCCAGCGCTGGTGTCTGAATGTCACCGCAAATTGGATGTATACATCTTTAAAGATTATACAACAGCCTTCAGTTTACATAGCCTGGTCGCTAATCTGTCCAATTAACGTATATATACTATCATATGCACTCTCTCATGTGGTTGTATTCGCGGGTTAGACAACCTAGCGCTTAACGCACATTGCTTTCTGTTTTATTAAACAGCATGTCAACGTATTAGTCGTTAATAAAGCAGAGGGGAACACTGCTCGTCTGCTTATTGACCACTATTAATGATTGCGCGTTTGTGGTGAGTTTGTAGCGAATCCCGTTGACGTTTCCTATTTTATACACATTGTATACATATCAGTACATCAGTACATTACATGTTGTAATGTTCAATGCTCGCATCATCTCGATTATTGTTGCATCCCTAGACCTCCAGTGTGTTTTGCTTCAATAGAGATAAATTGTGAAAGTACAGTATCACAGTACCTACGGATATAAATATATGGGAATACTGGGCTGACGTCACTGCGATCGATGAGAGCGGGAAAATGTTGCTTCCCACACTATTTAATAAATTTCCACTTGATAAATAATCCGGTCATGGGGCACACCTATCGAAAACAGTTCGCCTCTAACAACTTTCGCGCAGTTTACAATCCTCGATCCTTCATGTCCGCACTGTTGATGGTAGTTGTCAATAGCTGTCGGAAGCGAGGGAACTGGACTGGAGTCGACATTACCTTTTTGGCATGTCAGGATGATGTGAGGGTCTCGAGCGACACCCCTGAGATCGGGCGACGATACCATGAAATAAACATAAGCACATAAAACTGTTGATCCATCGTCTCCGGGCTCAGCGGCTGTTACAGATATGAAGTCTGATTGATCGAGGCGAGCACTGCTTCAAATTAAACAGAGAATTCCACGTGGTTTTAAGAGTCGCTATAACAGGGCTTCGGCTAACAGTTAGCGTTCTCACATATTGCCTCGGGTAGAAGGCTCGAGTGAGCGCTCTTAATGAAGCCATAAATTCTTTAATTGGACTGCGAGATACTTAACTGGTAATGCTTATCATTTTACCACAGTTATGTTGTAGCTTTGAACACCTTTCATCTGTTATTTGGGGGTGTATGTGGAATCATCCATGTGAATTAAGATAAAATACGACTACATCTGATATGCATCACCTCCCCTTCAAATCTTCATGCTTAATGCAGGATTATATCAACGTTATATTGCAGGATGTCTGCGCGTCAATAGTCATCACAACAAATAAATTCGCAGCTTGAGTTTTCTCCACAGTGTCACCAAGACACACATCTCTGTGTTGCGATCTGCAAACCGTCTGCATATTCAAGACACGCATCAGGAATCATTCGGAGCGTAAGGTAGTTTCACCATCAATTTTGCGACTGACTCATTTTTCATTGATGCGGACTAGTCATGTGGAACCGTCGTACGAATGGGAAATATTGATCTGGTAACAAGGCGACCCAGTATTTAATGTCACGGTTAACATTAATACCCTATTCCGTTTCGTATATTCATAATTATCTGGTTAACGCGCTCTCTTTGATGCATTTGGGCTGTGCTGTTCGAAACGTGACATTGGGGTTAATTCCATTGTGAACGCTACCTCGGGTAAAAAAAACTCTCCGGCTTCGACAGTATAAGTCAATGATTTCCATATTGAATCTCATCGAATTGCCTCATGCCTTGGTATGAAATTTTTGACTTCGCTTGTAGCATAAAATTACAATGTGGCCAATCTAAGGCGTACACACACCGCACATCCGTTAAAGTAAACCAAGCGCTAAGGCGAGCCTGCGCTGGATTTTGAGACTTCATTTACGTCAGGGTGATCACAAATCCGGGTTATACTGTCTTGAGACCACCCCTGACATGGGAGAGTGCCACTGCATTGCAGAAATATAACAGAATGTACTCGGCCGCTATAAGTTGGCAAAAAAGAAAGATTTGTTTGGCTCAAGATCAAACCGTCGTGGAGCTAATCTCGAGCGACCTTATGTATGGTCACATGAGGGTAGCCATAGCAAAATGGGACAATTAGAAATCGATGATGAGATCGCCAAGAATATGTCACTTTATGTCATTGTTTTAGTGAGCAAAGAATAGGAAATTACTAACACGGCAAAATGCCACTAATAAAATTAGCCCTCAGCGAATCACTTTCCAGGGAATTATATATTTTTTACTTAGAACAGTTGCATAGCTGTATATATCAACCAATCATAAATGTAGCAAATATTTACCCTGTTTAAACTGCATTGAAGTCAGCGGTTTAGGTCATGGGAACTTATACGGTTTAAAATATAGTCGCTGTTTGTTCCTCCATTTTGCACAAAAAGCCTCAACGATATGTCCGTTTTGTCGAATATTGAATACGAAACATGCGGTCATCCAAGTTGTTTCCATTGAAAAGAGCCTGTACTTGCAATGTATTTGATTAATTAACAGACCACAAAAAGCCCAATTATATCGAAAAAAATTTTTGTTTGCATTTCAGTTAAGGCAATAATATCATATTGCTTATGTGACTAATTATAGGGTAACGAGCATGCAAATGCTAGGCTATTGCTTGATATTTTGCTGATGCATTCACAAACTGGCAAAGATAATAGGGTATATCAAATACTTAGATGAGTAAACTCAGCTTAAAGTGCTAACGTGATGATATGCTCCATCTCGCTCAATCATCCCCTTTTTGCTATTCAACAGAGTTTAACAAGCTGTCATGTGCTACGCAGTAAGTGTTTAATTAGCCAGAAAATCACATGTTAGCCAGTTACACGAATATATTTGGATTATATTTCTAGCGTTCTGGTATATTAAGCACCAATTCTAATAAAATGTAAGCGGTTAGCAATGAACATTACCTTTCACAGGACCTAGATAGGTAATATGCAATCATGTGCTCATGTTTTCGCTACTCTGCCAAGCGCATAATCGTCTCGTTTGATAATGGTAATCGTCATAGGCAGCACACTAAATACACCTGCTTTGGGTAAACCATTATCTTTGTTGATTATACTTTTGATACCTTTTAGTATCGTGATGATGATCTAGTGTTGCTGTGAATCAGTAATAAGCAGGGCTCTACCAATCAGTGCTGTACATTGCAGCTGTGCGTCGTACAGTCTTATGCATCCTTGTATCACGCATTACTATGCAAAGCGTCCCTGCACAATATAATTCCCTTTAATAGTGTGTAGTTTTACACGGTGGCATGGAATGTTTTGCAAAGCATTTAGCAACGTTATGATATATAGGTCACGGACAACATCACCGTCAAGAGGTAACATATTCGGTTGTCGATATTATTAACATTCAGACGCAAGCAAATGGTAAAGGCAACTATAAACTACGAGATGCCATGCCACCACAGCAAGCTAGAAATCGAAACGTAGTAATCAACGAGGTCGCATAAGAACGCCACGAGCATAATCCTTAACCACACATAGATATAATGTTTATATTGAAGGATGGAAAATGCTGTAAGCTTGCGCCTGCCCTGCATATGTTTCATTCATAACAGCATTTATTGTGATGCAACCACGTGATGGAGACCATATATAGGTCAGGTGACGTTACATGGCGTGCATCCTCAACTAAATTCAGCTGGTTTCAGGCTAGTAAACTGCCCTGTAGTAATGTAGCTATAATTGGTCCATTGTAATTAAGGAAGGCCTATTAAGCATACTAAAGGATAATACGTTATGTATACTGGGCTTTCAGTTAAATGGTGCTTACTATTCGCTTTACTGCGCAATGATATTAAATGACCAAATAATGAATGCTCGACATATATGTCTAGCATATGTGACATAACGGGGTAATAGACATTCCGGGAGCCTCCTTAGACGAGATATATTCTTCGATTAACCGTTATTTTCAAACAAAACAATACCGAAATACATTGTGAACCTTGTTGAAATGACCGCTGCTCATCAAGTGAAACACAGAGGATTAGTTATTGTAGCAGAATACTTGCCTGTCAGGAGGAGGACCTAGCTCTTTCATACCGTAACATACGCGTATATTACAGTGTAAATGCGACATCTTTATTTTTATGTCACAACAATATCTTATTCGAACCCAACAGTGCGTAATGGAATCATAATGTATATATTTCAGCTAAAATGTAGCCAACCAAACACCAACTTCTATAAATGGGAGAACGGGAGCAAAATAAACAGAAGCCACATGATACAGAATACTGCTTGCTTTTGTAAGCACTGTAGCAGGCGGCTGGTTTCGGAAATTACGCCGTTTACTTGCGATAGCAATATTCGGATTGCATTTTACATATTCGAGTTTAATATGCATAACTCTTGATGATTCGTGCGTATATTCGACTTTAACTTTATAAGGAATCAAGCAATTTAGCAACCACCAATACCTTAGTTTTCGACGAAATGTCCCATCTAATATCGGAATGTGCTTTAAGCAATATGTCGGTTTCTGCAATGTAGGGAGTAGTTTGATTGCAATTCATCACCAGTCCTATCGTAGACTGTTGCAGGAAAGTTACCCATAAGCAATGCTGAATGACATGCAAAGATTGGCTTGAAATATTTTTACCTATTCCACCTCATTAAATAGGAAGAAACCCAACAAGATTGAGAGGCTGGTTTGAGAGAATGACGAAATAGATCATACACAACTACTGCATAACATCTGTACATTGCTAAATAGAACTCTTTCGACTTAAAACGATGAAAGCATCGTCGCGCATTTGAGTAACGTTCCAGTTATTTGCAATACCAAAAGACGGTGGTGTACTTATGTTATGCATATCTTGCCATAAAACCTCCTTAATTATCGTTTTCTATCAAACATATATAGGTGATGCCGGCCTTTCATCTTCCAAGATTAGCATAAATGCCGTTATCAAATTTATACCTGCCCACGCTTCATTCTCCCGGTATAAATGATATCACTGTGTTGTGAACAAACCCGCAAGCTGGTATCTTCCACATACACGCCACCGGAGGCGAATCAAGGATTAGATCCATATAGGCCTCTAAACAGCAAATTTGACTGAATGAATCTAATCTCAAACGAGTTTATGTATTTTAGATTGATGTTCCGAACGATATATTGCTACGGAGGTCAATTAACACTCAAAAGCTGCAGGCAGAAGCAACTATGGATGGTCAGCTATTTGTGTCATGGATTACTAGGTTATTAATACACACGGAAGGTCTTGGTTTTATAATTGGTAAGGCATCTTAGCCCATCGCAATCCACGCTAAATTATTTACCACCGTGTGCATCGGCCAACACCAGACGATAATGCAAGTATGGCTCCTGTTAGTTTACATCGGACAAGAAATACTAGGCAACAGAATATACAATAAAACTAACCATTCTACCCAAATAGACGGTTCATGTTTAACAATATTGTACTAGGCATTTGGAACATAATATAAAGATACTGCACGGCATGTCGTATCGAGGAAAGATCGTGATGGTTGTCTTCTATTCGAATCAGTATTACTATTGACAAACACGTGCTTCTGACTACATGAGGGCGGTTTCCAAATACATACAAACTGTGGATGCTTTTGTGACTTTCAAGGCATAACCGCCGTTCGGAAACTCGCTCCAAGAAGCCAGGGAGTAATTACTGTAAGAAATACCGGTCCTGTTATTAACTATGACAAGACGTATGCTTTTACGCTGATTCAAATAAAGCTGTAGCTGGTGTTTGATTTCCATGGTTCACATAACACAATAAAACCAACAGCAGACGACATAGCAGGTGGATTTGGCTGTTATACCGTAGACGCGGTCCATGTACTATATTTATAAAAGCAACGGACGATAACATATCGCTTCATATAATCATTTATATGACCCATCACCAATCCTAGACCTCCCTACAGCAGGCTAAGCAGGCCTTTCGCCCACTTTATTATACTGATCACACACAAGCTCGGCGCGCAACAGAAATATGCCCAAGCGAATGTATGGTTATCAAGCATCGTAAATGGCCTCCATATGCTTAGATGTTTATAATCTAAATCTGTGTGATCCAAAGGGGGAAACTAAGCTGAGGAAATCTTATCAAGAGATTCAGTTAGGCCAAATTTATTTGTCCGAAGCCGTTCTTCCATCTTATGTGAAGTGTTTACAGCCGATATGGTGATCAATAATTCCAACGTACTACGTGCAAAAGATGTGTCCAGTGGGTGTTCGAGGGTCTACTTTATACAAGCCCAGCTTTATTTTGTGTCATAACAAGATATCAATCGTTGATTATCACAGCAGCTGACTCATCTATATGCATCAAATAGGGTCAATTGCTGCCGACAACATTCGAAAATTATCATTGGTTACGTGCCTCCCGGTCACGTTAAAAATATGACACGGAATGTCACTGTGGTTGGTCTGTAAACGTTCGTCGCGGATTCAGCTAAGAGCAGCATGATATATCGGTTTTCTAGGCCGAGAAATATGTGATGCATTGTGCAAATATGGGGGTTGTTGGTGAGTGACAGGGTATGGCGGCTGCGAACGAGCTTCGTGTGGAACTAAATTATGTGATTGCACAACGAGCGTGTAAGCGATTATGCGGTCGACCGAGGGAGCAATAAAGGAGCAGGGCAAGGATGTGAGCAACAAATGAGTTAAAAAGCATATCATCGAGTATGGAAATAATTGAGTTAAAGTGTTTTCAGGCGGGGAAGAGTGTGAGTATCGAATACGATACATTGGTTAGTTGGTGGGATGACAACTTAGGGAGTACACCATTAATGATTTGGGTAGGGCGTTGTGTGGATTAATGATGTATGCAAGCGATTATGTCTAAAACACATTAACGTTTTGTGTAGCTGTTGAATAGTGACGTTGGTGGTGGGTGCGAAAATAATCATGGGCAAACGTGTTTGTGCTTTGAGAATAGGCTGACCCTGTAGTAGATGTTCTCTGGAGAAGCCAGCTGTGTAGGCACCTCTCACAGAGGTACTTATGGTGCTGATGCATATTCGGGTTGTAGAGTAAGTGAATAACGGTTTTTTTCCATGTGTAGAGAAAGTGTCCAGCCTTTTCGATTAACATTAAGTTGGTTAATGTAATGCCGTCTGGTTGCTAGCTAATGCGATGTACCATAGCCCCTTTATCCCATCCAAATATAATTATGGCTAGTTTGTACTTCTTGTCTGAGACACTGGAATTGGTCCCTCAATACCATCGTTCTCTTTCATGCCTTTGTTGTTTGAAATTCTTTCGGGATGATTTGCAACTTTACTCAAAGAAGAAGCCAGTATAGACCACCGATAACAATTATCATTGTTATATTTTACCTACCTTTTAATGGCAGGTAGATTGTCTAGCCAAAGACTTTTAACTTCTTCAAACTCACAGCCATACCCCCTCTGCATCCACTTTTCCGATCACTATCCCTGTTCAGGGCCTCTTCAATCTCATAAGGATTAAGCTGGATCTCTTGCTTGCTTCTTAGTACTAGTCAGTTACACTCAGTGATACCCTCGCTTGTAACCTTCCTTAGTCTCACCCTGAGTGCTATCTGAAATGTTATGTTAGTTTACCATGCATCTACCAACGGATACCTTTCAAGAACGTCAGCGGATCCGCGCTGTAGGGGTGATTTTCGGGTACGTTTATAAACCATCCCTGAAGGTACTTTTTGATGTTATATTTTTTTTTTAACACTAACCATAGCTATGAAGGGCCGTTACTTCCTCCCAAGATTGTGGGTATTGTGGAATTGTTTAGGTATTCGCTGGAATAGCTAGTTGGACTCAGTGTACCTGTTGCCTGAGGGATTTGACTTTTACTGATTCCTTTTTCAGAGCGTAGATCTTCCAAAAATATGGATATTGATTTTGTTACCGGTTCGTTTGAGAGCTAGTGCCTGAGCATATACGTATATGTGCATTTAGATTTGTCTGTGCTGATGGATTGATCCCCTTCAGAGTCGTTGTTTCCAATGAAGACAAACATTTTTCGGAGCAAGATTCGAACCTAGAGATTGACAAATGCCTGCATGTTGTAACAATGTACTGCATTTTCGCTTTGCATTGTTATTGCCAGCAAGTACTGTCTGCACAAGTTTCAAGCAGACGATTTGATGGCATCGAATACGTTTGTAGAGTACTTAGCAGTTGGTGGACTGCAAAGTTAATGAAAAACGTTTACTTGTGGTCACGTTTGCATTAATCTCTAGCAGAACATTTATAACTTGCAAAGTCAATGGGTCTTTGTGTCTCGTAACACAGCTTAATGAGCTTAACGGTCAACTGGTTTGAACGCTATATGTTTATATCCGGATGTTTGACAAATTCTACGACGCCATGGAATTATTCTGTTGTACTAATAGCCGTCATTTGTAAGACCTCATACCAAAATCACGTATTTTGATCCAATGGTCACTGTGCCGTGAATGAGTGAAGGGACAATGGGAGTCCCTGAATTTACAATTGTGTGCGTCTGCTTCCAAAGCACCACCATTTACACTTAAGTCAATGAGGTATACACCAACAACAATCCTAAGATATATTCTATACTCAAAACACGTAGGGTTTACCCCAAGACCTCATTCCCTACGTCCCAGCATCGGCAGCCACATATTAGCAGGCCAATCTGACGTTCATTAGGACAATTGTGTTCTATAATTGATCGATTCGTGTCTGAGCGCTGAAAGCACTATCACACAAAACAAACTTATATAAAATGAATTATCGTTTGATACAGAGACAACAATGTTTGCTTAAACCAGCATGTGACGACCCTATTCATAATTGGTATTTACTATGAGGGGTTGTATTGGATAAATATCCAACAATGCCATCGATGAAAGCCGCTTAGATATCTGGCTAGTGCGAGCAAACACATTTATTATGACAGTTACCGTGTTCAGCTTTAAAAGCAAAGACTAATGGTGTTATATTAAAGGCCCTGTTATCTATATAATTTGCGCCCCAAATGGTTGCTTGAAACAAAACCCAGGGGCAGGAAAATTGTTCTTATGCTTTTGATTGCACTCAACGCCATTAACATTGTGGTCTTCCGATTAGCAGAGCTATCCACGGGCTGTCGGGGGGCCTTTTGAACAAAAACGGGATGAGGTATTTCAATCTTAAACCGATGCGTTTATAAGTAGATCCGACAATTGCGGCTTTCTTTGCTCATTTTCGATTTTGTAGATGTTTTTAAAATATATCTGGTCGCCTTTAACATAAATTCATTTCCACAGCGTCCCGTGTGAAATATACAGTGATTGATTTGATTTTCATTATCGCCTCGCGAACTGGCAGAGTGCATTCTATTGCTGTGGCTGTTATATTTTGCACCATATTATGGCGAAATCTGTTCTGATAACAACAGTTTTTAAAAGTCAGTTATAACTAATAAACCATCGGTTGCTCATGGGTCTATACGTGACGTTATTTGCAGCTTAGGCCATTACTTCGTGTCATTAACGTTGCAATATCTCCCTAAATGTAGCCTCCACTGAGAAACTATACTGCCTAATGACGCAGAAGGAAATAAATCCCAGACTGCTTATAACCATCTGTCTCCTTATCGCCATGGGATATCCAAAATATCGTACCGTACGTCTAAGCCGGAAAATTTAATCAAGAAATCGATGGTGTGATTAATTGACGAGCTTAAGTACATTCAGACGATGTCATCATATGGGTTGTATACTGTCATCATTCAAATGCACTACTTATTAGCTATAATGTATTTGCTATAATGGAATGCGGGATATCTTGAAAACGGTAATTTGTAACGGACAAGTTGCTACTTTCAACTTGGTAGCACTTATATGACGACCAATTTCACAGTGTGTATATTACTCAGAGATGTACTGCGCACTAATGTGTACATTGGTATACAGCATTACGCATCATAAGTTTATATTTTATTTCATACATAACCCTTGGCAAACTTGTTTTTCGCGTTCATCCGACATAAGAACGATGATCGTTACTTGGCGTATGGCCTATTTCTATTATTACAAAAACCTTGCAGTTATGGGGTGTAGATAACATGGGAAATACCTGACGATTGTGATCATGCAGAATCGGATGATACTGATATCAATACTGATGATGATCATCAGTTGAACGACTAAGACGACCATGATAATGGTTATGATACTGATTATTTTTGCGATGGTGATTATTATGATACAAATGTATATGGAAATGATTATTAGTCTGGACGTCATTAGTCATCGACTAAAGATGTTTAATAGCATACCGTTCAGCAGAACAACCTTGGCTACGAAACTATATTGCAATACTAATTCTTCACTTCACCATTCGTCGTGTTGCTGTGATGTTTTGTTTAGTATTTTGCTAGCAAAGGCTTGCTGGTATTTGCTATATAAGTCAAATTACATGGGGAAAGACCATATATTTTTATTAACATTGGATGTTCTCTTCTCAACACGACCGTATATAAGTAAAGTGACGGAAATTCATTCGACATTCATAAATTTCAAAAGGCGCGTTCGCAGCATATGGAAACCTTCCGTATTGCCCATAAGAGCATTTAGTCTAATTACATATTAAGACAGAAGTCATCATCAATGCCCACGGAACCGAGTGTTCAATCATTTTTGTTTATTCACTAGGCATTCTACAATGGCAAACATATTGCACAAATCTGGAAAATGTAGTTACGGTTTGGGCACGTCACTAATATGGATTTCAACCATGGACTCATGGTCTCTGGTGGGTTATTTGTAACGCCACATAATTAGATGCTTATATGTCACATACAACTGCAAAAACTATCTGCTATCAGACATCTGATTATTTGCCCCGCTTACCTACTTTAACATCAATGATGTCGACCGTGTCCTAATTTCAATCGCTTTTCATTCCACATGTCTTTGATTGATGAAGCGCATTGCAAACCAAACACCCCAAATTGACAATTGACAAAGCAGCGAATTTAACACTTCACCCAGTGTTGCTGTTTGACAGCCCTTTTCATTAGCATTCGTGGTCGCTGATCGGAGTACAAAGCTTGAAAGCCAAAGTAAATGCTGACCACATAAATGCACCCCTCTATCAAGGGACTGCCATCACTCATTTAGTGTTGTTTTGTTTATGGCTGAGGCTGCAAAGCATCAGTCTGTTTAATTGATCAAACGTTTTAGCAGCTAAAGCAGTACGGTGTTCACTGTGATAAATAGCAAACTAAGATTACAATGAAAATAAGATATCAACAATCGACACATGAGTATGAGTTTCATCCGAATATTTAGCAAACATGAGGTACTGAAACATTCGCGCCTCGCCTCGAAGGGTATTTATTTAATCTCACTGTTACATGTCATCGCCCGTCCTGTCTAAGACAGTTGCAGAAAAGTTACCCATTAGCAACGCTACACTACACACAAAGCCTGGATAAAAACAATTTCGAGTCAAAATATTCTTATTTTTCTAATTTCCACCTAAATCCCCCTCACGAAACAGCAAGACACAGAACAACATTACGAGACTGGTTTGCGAAAATTATCAAAGAGATCATATATTATCTCTGCATAGCATCTGGACCTTTCTTAATAGAAATCCGTCCGCTTAGATTGCATCGTACATCGTCGGCCATTTCAGTAATCTCTTTTTCAGTACTAGCGCATTACGTGTAGATAACTCAAGACTGATGCCAGTTTGACCTTCATGGTGCTTCCCTTATGTTATGCATATCTTGCCATAACACATCCTAAATTATTGCTCTCTATCTGCCTTTTATCTCCCCAGATAGTCCAAGAATCCATAATCAAATTTATAACTGTCCATAATCTCGCTGACAATATATTCGCGGTGCAATAAATGTATTGACTTGTGGCAACTGCGCGATAATTCGGATAGCGTCTCGAGGTATAAATGATGTCGTAGGGTTGGTAACAAATCTTCGAGCTGCGGTCTTCCATTACCTCGTTACCTGTTTCTCATCCAAGCTTAGATCCATATGGCCCACAAAACGGCAAGTTTGGCAGAAAGCACCCAATCCCAAACAAAATTGTTTATGCATTTTGGTTGGTGTTCCAAACAATTTATTGCTGCGTGGCGAGATATCTCACCAGCTGCAACCAGAAGCAAATGCAGATATGAATACCAGCTACATCATACTGGCAAAAAAGCCTTGCTTTAATAATTGGAAGATCATTTTAACACGGCCCATCAAAAATTATAGTGTTCTACGCCCAACTACATTGGCCATCAACCAACACCATATGTTGAAGCTTGTGTGGCTCCCGTTAACTTACATCTAACGGTAAATACCGGGAGTTTGCAACAGGAAATACCTTAATCCTCACCATTGTATCTGAACATGATATAAAGGTACTGCACAGAGAGCAGTATCCATGTGAATCAGTATGTCTATTAACCAACACGTGCTATTGACTACATGACTTTTAAATTACAATCAAATAGTTCGTGCTTTTTTTGGCCAAACAAGACAACAACAGCCGTTTGCACATTCGCTTCAGGTATGTTGTGGAAGACAGCGGGAAAAGTTGCTGCTTGGCAATCAACCTCAGCTTTGAGTTGTTAAATTGTACGCTGGTCTTCTGTATTTGCCCATTATGTGACAGTGGTCTTGATCAGAGGCGCCTACCAGTGGCTAACTCTATATATGCCATTGAGTTGCTGTTGGTGGGGTCATTTGTCCTGCAGTTGCTTCCTGTCTTCTACACACTACAGATCGTTTTGATTTACCGTTACACCTCACCACAACATACCCGTAGCCACAAGCCTTACATTGTTCCGTGTTCTGGGTTTTGCTCTAAGCAGGGTCTGCGATTTTATCTGTCAGGGTTTCAAAATCAGCAAATGCAATGCAGGGAATCAAAAGCTGCATGTGCCACTTCGGAAAGTAAATCTTGTTTTTCCTCTCCACTGGCACCTTAACTCTAACTGCTACTTGACCTACTCCATTGTATTCTGGCTAATAATCATAAAGTAGATCGTCTCTGGAATAGCAGCGTTGGCACCTCTCCAAACATGACTTAACTGTGTTGATGTTTACTTTGGTCGTATTATAAGCGATGACGGTTTTCTAATGCCTTCTCGATAAACATTAGGTTTACCAGGGGAAATGACGGCTGGTTGCTTTCTAATATGATGTTCTAAAATTCCCTTTATCCCATCAAAATATAGTTAGGCTTGTACTTCTTTCAATCTGGGATATTTGAGTTGATCCCTCAATATCATCGTTCACACTGCCATGCCGTGATAGTTTGAAATCATTCGGGACGAATTGCAACTTGATTCAAAGCAGCCAGAATAGACCACCGACAGGAATTATCATCGCCATTCTCTACATTAACTATTGCTTTTCTGGTGGTAAATATATGGATGAGCCAACTTTGAATTCCTTGTAGCGGGCTACGTCTGGCCAGCAAGTATTAATTTCTTCAAACTCTCAGCCAGACCCTCTCTGCGTCCACTTTTCCAAACGTTCTTTTATACCAGCACTACCCCTGTTCAGGGCCTAGTCAATCTCATCGAGAGTACTCAGTGCCTCTTTCTTGTTTCTTAGTACTGGTTCGACATGCTAATTAATACCTTCTTTTGTTACTTTCCGTAGCTTCAACCTGAGGGCTATCTAAAATTTGATGCCGTCAAGTGTTTTAATCTCAGATGATATTTTACCATGCATCTGTCAATGGATACCCTTACAGAACGTCAGTGGATCCGCGCCTAGGGGGTGATATTCGGATGCCGGTAATGTTTGATATTATATTACGTCTTTTGAAGACCTCGGCGGCTGTTAAAAGTCGCAAGCTGGACCTCACGGGCATGTACTTCCGTCCGTGACCGTGGGAATAGTGCTTTTGTCCCGTTTTCGCTAAAATTGCTTGGTGGACTTTATGTGCCATGATGCCTGTGCGATTTGACTTTTACTAGTTGCTGAGTGATGTCTTACTCCTCTTCAAGAGTGTAGACCTTCTTCCTAGAATTGGGATATAGGCGTTGTACACCTGTTGGCTTGAGTTCTAGTGCCTGGGCAACATAGACGCGTTCACTCTGATTGGTCATGGTTTACCATACTGATTCTAATCTCTAAATGAAAAACCATGCTGTTATATTTGTAACCTAGTTACGCCTGCACCGCCTTCCTAGCTCAAGAGCAGAATCTGTGGTCATACATAGGCTCAAAGAATTTGTTACGCAGATACCACAAGATTTACAGATACAATTTTTTTCGCCTTGGCGCAGCTTGCAGGCGTGTAGCTAGCAATAGTCAGATGTACATGTAGCAAAATTTGTGCAAAGCATAGTCTCTTTGACAGTGTCCATGCGCGTTGTTTCTTTGTTTTCATTTTAATAATGCAGCATAATCCGCTAATGGTGGCTGACGGTTCCTCTCGGAGATAATAGTATCTGCAAAAGTCACGCCGAGTGAGTAAAGTATCGTATTGTTCTTAAACAGGCTGCTAAAAAGAATAAAAATGCCCTTTGTCCCAAACCGCCCTTTACCATACTACTTAGTGCTCTTGCGATATTCGAGCTCATATGAATGTTACCCATCCTTTCTTATGATAATCTAGTGACCTAAATAAGCCATCTATGGGTAACTCTATCATGATGCTTATGTGTCAACGAACGACCTGGAGATAGCGCGATTAGTTTGTCGTTTTTACGTCCAATACATATCCCGAGGAGCAGTTGTTGCATCTTTTTGCCGCACAATAAGCAATTGCGAACGTGATATTGGCTACTATGATCATTGCAATAAATCAGCTAGAACGTTCCTGCACAAATATTTACTTTACGCTGGAACCGGTCATTAGACACTGTGAAACCACTGCCACGCAAGAGGCTTATATCATGAATGAACGATTGATACAGAGATAACAATGTTAGCTCGAATCGGTATGAGACGGCCCTTTTTCATAATAGACATACGCTATACCCAGTTTGTATATTACTATGAGGGCTGTATCGTTTGAATAGCCAACTAAGCCATCGAGAAAAGCCGCATGTATATCTGTCTTTTGCGAGCAAACGCATTTACATGTCATCCTATAAATGTTTATGAGGACATTTACCGTCTTCAGGGACATTTTATTTTACATTAGCGGCCTAGTAATCAACGTAATTTGCGCCCCAATGCTTACTTGAAAAAAAACCCAGGGGATAGGAAAATGGATGTTGTGCTTTGTATTATGGCCAGTGCCATTAGCAATGTGGTGCTCCAATTTGCGAAACCAACCACAGTCTGTTGAGGTAGTTTGAATAAAATCGGAGCTATGTATTGCGAGAGGAAAATATTCACTCTTTTCAACGCTGGCTTTCGTCAAAATACTTGCATAGATCAAAACGTGATTCACTGATACCCTGCTGGATTAATTTAACACCATGTTCTGACCATTAAGAACTTCATACCTTCTTAGTATGTTTGTTTGATTGCCATTTTCTATCTGTGCTTTTATTAAGTCATTGATCAGTCATTGAATCAGTTAATTTTTTATCATTTTGACGCATGGCTAAAGACGTACATTTAGAAGTAATTTATATTTCATGCCCAACGTTACACAGGCTAAAACCTACTATATATCTGGAAAAACATCACTGCTACATGATAAATATGCATTTCGACATAGCGCTGCAGAGTACGCATTTATTACTGATAACCGCCAAATGATACAGGAAATGGTAATGTTTTCGAATAACGAAAATATATATGTTGCATTTCAAGATCAAGAGCACAACAATACCAAGTGATCAATAAGTGTGACAGTATAACAAACATTAACGCCAAGTTACGTTATGGCCCTAAAGTCTCTGCACGCCAGTGCAAAAAATACGCCTCACCTGTTAATAATGGACCATTATCGTCATGTGTGGCTACGCTGATTTAACAAAGCTACGTGACAAGTTTCGTGATCTAGCGCGCCTTTAATGTTTGTGTCGGTGACTATTAATGTTTATTGCATAGGGAAACAAAACTCTACAGCCTGGTCAGTATTCATAGAGTGAAAGCTTATTAAAGACACGCGCCAATTACATTAGAACGCTACCATGGGTAAAACTCTCCGGCTCCGACTGCATGCGATGCTCAATAAGTAAATGCGTATTGCCCACACTGAATCCCTTCGGATTGTCACATGCCGTGGTAGAAACAAAGACAGGTAAGACGCTTGTTGCGATAACAAAAGAAAATCTCCACAACCTAGATCAAGGTCAGTAGTCGTAGAATGAAAGCTTATTCAAGACACGCGCCTTTGGAATAAGTCGCTGCGATAGGTAGTTTCACTAGGAATTTATATTGCGACTGATTCTTTGTTCATTGATACGGTCTAGTAACGTGCAACGGTCGTTCAAATGTGAGATATTGCACAGGAACAATGCGAATTAGTACTTAATGTTAAGGTTAACTCGTATCTGCACTTACAAGGCGTTTGTAGTGCAAAAATGTAGTCGATTGAAGTCGTAAACACAACGCGTATCCTGTTAAAAGGCACGCAGTGGTACAACAGTATCATAGCGCATCGACATTTGCTTCTTACAAAAGAACGGAACGCACGGCAAAATCAAATTGCAACTCTACAACAGCAGACCAACTCCGTTGCATCAATATCCATAGAATGAACAAATTTAGCAGTAACATGCCGATGAAGCACAGTTGTACTGTTACAACCTAATATAACCGGAAACTAGGTACACATACTTTTCCAATCGACATGAATATTACTGTTAGAACGGCTATGTATGTGTTAGCCTGGTATAATAGAAGTTTGACGTTTCTACCATTATAATGCTTAAAACAGATATGTTTTTGGCCAAATATTGTACACGACACATTAAGAGCCATATCATTCATTAAGACATTGTGAGCGCATAATCTTAATGTCTGAGGAGTAGGTAATCTTTGCAATATTGAAAGTAACACAGAAATCACTCCGTCTGTGTAAACACACGCCCGCACGCTCCCACGTCCACAGATGCACACTTGTTCATAATCTACCATACATGGTGGTCCCTGGCAAAACTCTCTATTTCAATTTATATTCAAAACCTGCTAATAGATCCCTTAAGATTATTCATGCGTTATTCTTGGAAGCATCCCCATCTGTTTCGGTTTTTAATGCATACATGCAGGCAAACGACATAGTTCTGCTCATCACAGCTTTCAAATATGATTTGCAGATGATCGGAAGACATAGTGATACGGATAATTCTGGCATTCACTCGTCATATGTATAGACATAATCTAAATTGACCTACGCATCGGTACTTTCATGACCAATGTGGCAGTAAATGTGACAGTGCTGATTCAGGCCGATTATTTTCGACCGAACTATTGCTGTGCTACAGCCTGAATTATTAATTTACTGTATTCCTCTGTAATAGACAATGTACGCTTGTACGATTGCAGTTTTACTTTGGCATTTGAAACTTACTGGAATACATTACGTAATAGGTATCCAAATGTTGATAGTGGCGTTGTCAAAATGCTACAAAATAGCTTGTTGAGGCCTAAGAGAGTTGATATCGGAGCCGCCAATCAGGTAACAAGATGACAGAAGGCCAGAGGCCATAAAGTATATATATGATATATATATATAATATAATATATATATGTATATAAATAAACATATATACAAATATATAAATATATATATATATGTATATATATATATAGATATATGTCTATATAGATCTCTATAGATATATAGATATATATATATATATATATCTCTAATATATCTCTCATCTATATATATATATATATATATATATATATATATATCTATATATATATATATATCTCTCTATATATCTATATCTCTATATATATATATCTATATATATATATATATATTTCAAGCCTCTTGGGTGATCTGCGAAAGCAATACAGAACTTTCACGAATTTTACGCTTTGCTTTTTGCTTGCCTTTTGGTCATTGGCGATATACATATATATATTTATATATATATAATATATATATATATATGTATATATATTTATTTTTTATTTATATACATTTATATATGTATATATATTTATTAAACATATTTTGTATATTTATATATTCATATATATATATGGTATATATGTACATATACATATATATAAACATTCATATACACATATATATATATATTTACACATATATATATATATATACATATATATATATATGTATATAGATATATATACAGATATATATATATATTTATATATATATGTATACATATATATATATAGATATATATATATATATATATCTCTCTATATATATATATATATATATATATATATATATATATATATATATATATATATATATATATATATGTATGTGTATATTTACCAATGACTTTTCGTGTTTTTTTAGTCAATCGGGTATGAACCACTGTCCTCACCTGATACAACACAAATTCCTGTTATATAATTTAGTCAGCCATCCCAGCTCAGACGTCCGAAACAATTACTTATTGTCAATAAGTGGCTTGCAAGGCATTATCACTCGCAATGCAAATTTCCTTTGTGATAGTTCGCAAATTACCAATAAAGCGAACCGGGATTGCTGACTAAAATATATATATATAAATATATATATATATATAAATATATATATATATATCTATATATATATAGATATATATATATATATATATATATATATATATATATATATATATATATATATATGATATATATATATATATATATATATATATATATATATATATATATATATATATATATATATATTATATATATCTATATATATATAAATAAGATAAGATAAATAAGATTGAAATAGCAGTGACGGATATCGAGCTCCGTTTTATCTATAGAACCAATTTAGTTGATGAACAAGATCATTCATACGACCGATATAGCGCCTTTATAACCACATAAGCCCTTTTCTTAAATTACTTGAGGTAACACCACGGCTCGAATGTGACGTATCTATTCCACGGTGAACCCTTTTCAATTAATACAATGCATCACTCGGGTGATGCTCCGGCTTAAGGCACAGATTTACTTCATGAAGTTAGCTAAGACTGTGTTGCGAAAGAAAGACTTATATAGAATACTGACATGGTGGAGGCTTGGATGGTACTGACTTAGGCTGTGCCACTGATCAAACTGTCATGGCTGTTATCATAATAGATATTTCCCGTGACGACAAACGAAGGGGAATTTAAAACAACGAACGAATGGCCGTATGTGCGACAGCATTGCATTAGTCGATGAGTAATGAAAGAATTAATGTTACGATGGCAAGTTTCAAAATTAGAAATGTTGCTTTTTGCGGTGCGCTGTGATAAGCTAGGCTTTTTTATCATTAGCAATGGGATACAATTGTGTAATCTCAAACAATCGCTATTTCAACCGATTTAAGGCTTCTCTTTTGGGGAATTCTGAAATAAGATTCCAATCTAGAGATTGACAAATGTTTGCATGCTGTAAAAATGAACTGTCTGCACAAACTCAAAGCAGAAGATGGGATAGCATGGAATACGTATGAAGTATACTGAGGAGTTTGAAAGTATCGGGGTCTCACAGCGTCACTATATCTACATGTATGATCATGCTGGTTTGTTTAAAAGTGGCATCCATTTGGTGTGTTCTAGACTTTTGAAATGTTTGTGGATTGCAGAGTTAATACCGACTCGTTTACTCGTGGTCACTTATAATCATATCGAACAATGCAAATAGGTCTCTACATCGTGTAACACAGGTCATTGACCTACACGATCAGGTTTGAACGTTGTTCGCATATATCCGGATACTTGACCAATTCGAGGACACAATGGCATTGATCTAGTCCACAAAATGCCGTCATTTGCAATACAAGCTCATACAAATATTACATATTATGATTCAATCGCCACTATACATAGAAAGAACAATGTGCATCAATAATTGTACGAAACAAATTGCTTATCAAAGGGCAGCTCCCGGAAGAAGTGCACTTTATAACAAGATAGCTTCTCATTGCTATTAAATTATGAGCTATAGTGCTTTCACGCAGAAACCAGGAATACTAAAAGTGTAATTCGTAAGTTGTTGCAGGGAGGCGGTCAACCAAGAATCAGCATTGCAAGTGAACGACCGACACATCGTGTACCGATTGAATGAGATGCCAACCGCCCAGAGCTACTTGGGTGTCTTCTTCCAAAAGCACCATCCTTTACACTAAAGTCAGTGAGGTATAAACCAACACCAATCCTACAAAATCTTCTGTATTCTAAACACGTATGGTTTACCCCATGAACGCATGTCCTGGTGAACTGGTAAATGAAAATCCTCGCCTCATGCCTTGCGTTCTGGCATCTGTAGAAACACAATAAAGATTAGCGGGCCAATCTAACGCTCATTCGGATTAACTTATGAAGGAAGACATAACTCTGCAATTGTGACTATATATGCCTAACTTTGGTGCTTAGAAGATATGTGGAACATTCATTATTAGATGCGGAAGACACAGGTAACATACGATGCATATTCAATATGTTTTAATCGTCTCAATTTTTACACACGACATTGTTTATGTACGAGCGTTTAAAAAGATAGTATGCCCACACCAGCTCTCATGACTACCTGTTGCCGGAATCTGTCCCAATTTACACTTCAGCATTAACCACTCAACACCATTACCAAACTACAGGCGAGCATATAATATGCAGCTCGGTATATCAATATATCACTGCCCAAATATTATTATCGGATGAAGTATCCACCCAAGAAATCCAGCCCTGTACATATGTAGCATATACAATGCTTTTCTGTGCGTCGGTTAACCAGAACCTATAATTGATCCATTCCTGTCTGAGGACTAAAACCACTATCACGCAGAAACCTTATGTAATTAATTTTAGTTTGATACTGCTTAACCAGTAAAGTCGACCCTAACTGTATATATATATATATATAGATATATATAGATATATATATATAGATATATATATATATATATATATATATATATATATATATATATATATATATATATATATATATATATATATATATTTATATATATATATATATATATATATATATATATATATATCTCTATATATATATATATATATATATATTAAATTAAACATTGACATGTAAATATATCTTATATTTATAAATGTATATATATGTATATATATATGTATATATATATATTTGTATCTAGGTATATATTGATATATATATATATATATATCTATATAAAATTATAAATATATGTATATGTATCTATATATTTATATGTATATATACGTCTCTTTATATATGTATATATATATAATATATCTATTTATATGAATGTATATATAAATATAAATATATATATATATATATATATATATATGTATATTCATGTCTATAAATATAGTTATATATGTTTATATATATATGACACGACGGCATTGTGTTCATTGTAGCCCATTGTATCGGAGCGACATGATTTCAGTTGTAAGCATGCGGCTGAAAAACCTTTGTCTCCTCCTTTATGATGTCAATGGTGATAAAAGGTCAAGTATACTTGATTGATTAAGTCCAAAAATCCTCCATATTGGTTTAGCAAATTTACGTTCACGACTGGCAGATGCTATTTATCGTCACGAAATGAGAAATATTGACGTTGATGCTAAGGCCAAATAATGGCCTAAAAAGGTCCGGACTGGGTGCATAATTATCAGGGTTGCAATGCATATATATATATATATATATATATATATATATATATATATATATATATATATAAATATGTTATATATATATATATTTATATATATTCAGATATATATATATATATTAATATATATACATATATATGTATGTTTGCATATATATAATTATGAAATTATATATATATATAGATATATATATGAATACTATATATATATATATATATATATATATGTATATTATATTATATATATGTTATATATATACATATATGTATATCTATATATATATTATATATATATATATATATATATGTATAATGTATATAGATAAGTATATATATATATATGTATATAAATATATACATGTGCATATATATATTTATATACATGTATATATACATATATGCATATATTTATAGATATATATATGTCTATATATATTAAAAAAAATATATATAAATATATATATATGTACATATATATATATACATATATATATATATTTATATATATATATGTTAATGCATATGTATATATATATATTGATATATATATACATATTTATGTACATATATATATATATATATATATATTCTTTTTCTAACTTTAAAAACATTTTTTATATACATGAATATATATATATACATATATATATATATATTTATATTTGTATATAAAAATATGTATATATATGTATATATATATGTAAATATTGATTTTATATATATATACATATATATACGAATCTCTATATATATATATATATATAAACACATATATGTATATATATTTATATAAATATATATATATATATGTATAAATATATATATATATATATATAAATATATTTTTATATATATATATATAAATTTATATATATATTTGTATATATATATTTTAACGGGACTTCATTGATCATGATGCTACCTCATATAATTTGTGTGCGTTTTATTCACTCTACTTTGTCTAAATGACACACCCAAGCCAGGCAATCCCTCACAATAAAGCTCTCTTCTTTGCAAGGCAAGACATTAGGATCATTGGATCTGCTTCGCTTGTCGGCAAGCATATCCATCCTTCATAGTTAACCTTTCAATTATGTGATGGAGAGAACTATCAACATTTCCTTTATTCTTCGATCCTAGTTAACGGTACGTCGTACTTCTAGGATCGCGTTTAATGGTAATAATTACCGACTGACAGCTAGCTTGTTACTGTGTAATTGCCAAACCAATTGAAGCAGCACAAGATAAATGTCAGCATATATCAGTGTGTCTCTGTCGATATGTCTATTAATAAATCGCACCTTAAAAGATCATATTTCCCACTATAATGATAACATCACACGCATGTCGATTGGTCATGTTGTGCTCCCTATGGTTGTCTAAATCAAATTATATTAGATAATACGAATGCTGCAACGTCATATTTCAAAATCAAGCCTTTTTTATCGATCCACTGCATTGATATAAAACCATTACAGTCTACGGTAACGTAATATATTACCACGGACTTCCAAATTGCAGTCCACGCCTTCACAATGTTGCGAATGCAGCATCGTTGCTCACCTATTTTGCGATCGATGCGGATACATATTAGCTTCTCACGGATAAGCAAAATACACGTATCATGTGATCGCGATCATGTGATCGCGCATCAAGAGCATCACGCAACAGTCCGATATCACGCGTAGGCTTTGGCTTTTGGCTATCTAATAACACATGCACTATGTGTTGACATCATTCGTTCGGAATGCAACAGGTTTTAATTATGCAAGTATTAGTATGTCTCCGGGATACCTAGGGTAAGTGGATACGTGCTGTCATCTCGTAAAAACATTACCTATTAGCTATAATATATTTGCATATATAGAATGCAGAATATTTTGCAAATGTATTGAATATGACTCGAATAGCAAAGCGAAAACGGTTAATCGTTTAGGACAAATTACTACTCTAACATATAAGCAGTAATGTGACAAAAATGACCATTGTGTGAATATTTCTCAGCGATGCACCGCGCACTAATATGTATAATAGGATACTGCATTGAGCACCGAACGGTTCCATTGTATTTCATGCATAACCGCTTTATGTTTATCCGACATAAAGAACGTTGCTTAATCAACCATCAACTCTTGAAATTGAGATATGAGATGACAAATCACCACTGCACACTGTAAATCATGTCGTATCAAGCGAAGAGGCAGCATTCAAAAAATTTCCGTATACACCCAATAAAACACAATCGTAGGCCACGCACTGATATATATTTTTTAATGGAATGCTGGAAATTGCGGTAAGCTTTCGTCCGCCATGCATATGTGTTGTATGTTTGAAACCATCTTTTGTACTGTGTCATCAATAGAATATAAACAACCGCGACAGGGAGATCATTCATCGCTCAAATGACGTGAAATCGCGTGGATCCTCAACCAAATTAAGCTAATTTCAGTAGCTTTAATTCGTCCATTCTGATAAGGAAGACCCATTAATCATAGTGAAGGATAAAACATTATTTAAACTGGGATTTCAGTTAAATGATGCTATCTATTTGCGTCATCCCGCAATGGAATTGAATGAGTCGCACTAAGAATAAATTGCAATGCCGAAATGCGCATTCATGTCTTCTCAAGATTGAATGCTAAAAAATATGTTTAACAAATGTGAAATAACGGGGTAATGGGCATTTCGGAAGCTTCCTTAAACGTGTTATGTTCTACGATTAACGGTTATTTTCCAAACAAAACAATACCGAAAAACATAGTGTACCAGGTTAATGCAGCAGGATAGTGGTCTGTTGGGAAAAGGACTGAACCCTTTCATACTAAAGCATACGCTTGTATTATAATGTGAATGCGACATCTTTATCTTTAAATCGGGCCAATATTTTATTCAAACCCAACAGTGTGTAATGGAATCATAATTCATGAATTCCGGCTGCAATGCAGTCAACCAAACATCTGCTTTTATGAATGGGAGATCGCAAACAGAAGCCCCATGATGCAGCATACCGCATGCTTTTTAAGGACTGCACGGCGACTGTTATCTGCAATTACACAGTTTACTTACTACAACAATATTCGCAATGCATTTTACATTATCGATTCAATATGCATAACAATTGATTAATGTGTATGAACGCCTTTAACCATAAAACGAATCGAGCAATTTAGCAAACTAATCAACGTTTCCCGCATTTGTTGAAAAAACGGCGGCTTTTTCAAAAAACCGTTCGCATTCACTGAGCCAACTAATCAATAGCTTGGTTTAGACGAAATGTTCCATGTAATATCGCACTGCTTAAAACAATACGTCGATTTCTGCGATGTAGGGAGTAGTCTGATTATAAGTCATCATCAGCCTTATCGTTGGCTGTTGCAGGAAAGATACCCATTAGCAACGCTTAACGACATGCAAAGCTTGGCGTGAAATATTATTATGTGTTTGAGAAGATGATTAAATAGATCGTACACAACTACTGCATAACATCCTGACTTTTCTTGCCATATAAACTCCAAAATCATCGCTTTCTATCAAACATGTTGAGCTGATACCTGCCTTTTATATTTCCAGATAGTCAAAGAAGTCATTATCAAATTTATCACTGTCAGTGATATTGTTAAAAATATGTGACGTCTGTAAAAGAATTCGGATAGCTCGTCGAGGTATCGTGGGGCTTTGCATCAACCCGCAAGCGGGGATCTACCATCAAATCGCTTCCAGCTGCGAATCAAAGCTTAGAACCATATGGATGAGGCAGCTATTTTTATCATAGATTAAAAGATAAATCATACACACGGAAAGCCTTGGTTTTATAGTTGGTAGAACATCCTACCACGGCCCATTAAAATGACAGTCATTCCGCCCTCAACTTATGTCCATCGGCAAAAACCAGACGATAATGCCTTCATGGCTCCTGTTAGTTTATATCTCAAAAGAAATACCAGAAGCTCGCAACCGAATATACCTTAAACCGTATCATTCTCCCCGAATCGGCGGTGCATGTTTCATAATTTTGTACCAGGTGTGCGGAATATAATATAAAGATACTACACAGCAAATCGTATCGAGGAAAGTTCATGATTTGTCTTCTATTTCAATCAGTATTACTATCGACAAACACGTGCTGCTGACTACAAGAGAACGGTTTTCAAATACATACAAACTGTAGATGCGTTCTTTGGCCATTCAAGGACAAACAGCCGTTTGCACAATCACTCTAGTAGCCTCGTTATTACAGTTATTAAACATGATCAGACGATGTCTTACAGGCTGATTTAGATCTGTAATGGTTGTATGTTTTTAATCGCTCACCTAACACTATAAAATCAACAACAGACGACATACCAGGTCAACTGGATTGTTACACAATATACACGGTCCATGTACGTTATTTATTACAGCAACAAACGGAAAGGATGTCGCTCAAAATAATCCTGTTTATGAATATCATCAAACGCAGACCTACCCACAGTGCATCGTTTGTCATAGACGGCGTGTTTGCTACGAGATTCTATGTTGCTGCGAATCTATGAACATGATATGGAATGTTACTGTCAGTTTCGTGTTTATCTTTTTTTAATCTCGGCCCAGGCAACATACATCAATCGCATCGTCCCTACTCTTTGCTTCTACTGATTCCGTGTTTAAAGTTCCTGAAGTCCCTGTCGCTATACTTGGCTTGCCATGAATGGTATACCAACGAAATACAAGCAGGATATCATCTCCGGTACCAGCTTTCAACAAGGGCAAATCTTACTCGTCGCGCCTTTATGTGAGGCAGTGCGAGACGAACGACTTCTTCAAAGCATATTCGAACCTTTTAAATAGCCATCATTAACATACCCATCTGATATAAAGCCATTATCTGATACTATGCTTACATATACCACAATCTCGCCAACTATATCTGCTGTCAAAAATTGATCGAGTTTGATAAAGTTCTGATATTCAGAACGAACAAATTACATTACAGACAAGTTTGAAACATATATTGTATTCAATATTTCTTTCATTACATTTCCCTATGTATTAACATTATTACCAAAATAATCCCCAATTAGCAGCCTAGCAGCCCTGTTTCGCCCGGTACCTTAAGATTGGAGCAGCATCGAATGAGAGTTAATATGAGAATTTTTTTATTTGTCTTTCTATTAGTCCATTTGTTTTACATTCGGAATGAGCTGAGGAACAGAGTACTATCAATGTAGCGTAACTGTCATAGGAACAGTGAAAAATGCTTCTCCGTCTTATTGGGGATGCAGTTCATTTGACCTTCCACCTTGATGAGGCATCAAGAGGCGGAAGTTATAACCCCGTAGGCTATGGAAGGCAACTGGAATAGTTGTTGTTTTGGAAATCAATCACAGCTATAGGTAGCATGCATTGTTGGCTGGTCCCCTGTATGTTTCGATTGTGACAGTGGCCTCGAGCAAAGTCGGCTATCAATGATTTGCTGCATATATGACATTGAGTTGCTGTCTGGTGGGTTTGTTTGTCAGATGTGTCATCACCATGGTAGCAGCTTTGGATCAGAGTCTGTTTTATTTTACGCTCTTACTTTTGTATGTCCTGCATGGATTTCTCGGCGGCATCATGTCCTCTCTACACTACTGATTGTTTTGATTTGCCATCACACCTCACCACAACACACCCGTAGTCGCCGGCCTCATGTTGCTCAGTCTTCTAGGTGTTGTTCTTAGTTAGGTCTAGTGCAAGGCCTTCGATTCTAACAGTCAGGGCTTCGAAATCAGTAGATTTAATGTTGGGGACCAGAAGCTGTTTGTGACAGTTCTGACAGTTCTCTCCTCTGGCATCTCAACCCGAACTGCTGTCTCTCCTATCACATTACATTCTGGCTTATGTGCCTGTAGTTTATCCCTAAATATCATCGTACTCTTTCTTGCCTTTATATTTTTTCGAGAAAATACGCTACTTGATCCAATGAAGCCAGAATAGACCACCGACAATAATTATCGTCTTTATTTTTTACTAATATTTTTGGATCTAAAGCTCTTTTACTTCTTCAAACTCTAGCCAGATCCTCTCTGCGTCCACTCTCAGTCGGGAGTCAACAGTGCCTCTTGCCTGTTTCTTAGCAATGGTTCGACATAATTAGTAATACCTATGCTTGTAACCTTTCGTAGCTTCACCCTGAATGTTATATGCAATTTAATGCCTTCAATTTCTTTTTTCTAAGATGATTAATTTACCATGCCCCTGTCCACGGATACCTTTCAGCGAATCCGCGCCTAGGTGGTGATTTTCGGGTACTTTCATAAACTGAAGATATTTCTTTTCATATTGTCTCTTGTTGAGGACGTCGGCGGCTTGTAATGTTTGCTGAGTCCTAGTAAGCTGGGCCTCAAGGGCATGTTCTTCGGCCCATGACCGTGGGAACGGTAGCTTTGCCTTGGTTTTCGGAAGCAAGATATATGAACTTTTACGCTGTGCCTGCTTTCCTTGTTGCCATTGCCCGTTGGTCATTTGCGTATCCTTACCAAAAGACTAAGTCGATTCATGCATGCATTTATTTCTGTACGTATAACAGTATAGCCATTCAATCTGTATTTATCCGCCAACCGGAGGTTTTAAGGCAAAGTGTGAGTCTATAACAGCATAGCTTCTCATGTGGTGTTGCTATGAAAGTGATTTTGTTAGAATGTTTATGACGTTTCAGTGTTATATGACTTTCAAGCAGAAGGGTGATGATATGAAAGTGTTTTTTTTAGAATGTTTATGTCTTTTCAGAGTTATATGACTTTCAAGCAGAACACAGGAATACTAACATTTTAATTCCTCGGTTGCTGCAGGAGTGCGGTCAAACTAGCATCAGCATTTCTACTGAACGACTGAACACACCGGGTACCGAATCGATGAGATTCCAACCGCCCAGTGCTTCTCGACTCTGTGTTTTTTGACGTCTGCGTCCCAAAGCACCACAATTTACTCCTAAGTCAATCAGGTATACGCAGACAATAATGCTGAAATATATTCTATGTTCGAAACACGAAGGGTCACTCGCTGATAATATGTCCTAGCGAACTTGCGACTGAAAACCCTCGCCTTAGCCCTTCGTCACGGCATCTGCAGCCACATAATATATATATATATATCTTTATATACACCGCCATTGCTTTCGGTTTTTTACTACACAGTTGTTTTGCATTGGCGGCGTGCGTTCACATTTTGCACAGGCTATCACATTAAACAGCCATCGCAGCGAATTTTCATGCCATCCGTACGCTATTAATCGACGTCGTACCCAAATATCCTTCTGCTAAGTCGGCTATATAACCTATGAAACAATCGTAAAGAGACACATCTGCGTCCTAGACGAAACACATTCGTTGCGATGGAGATAAGTGAAGTTTTGAGTTTATGTGTCATCCTAGAGAATATTACCGCAATCATCGCTGACATTTCGTGCCCTACTCTTATAATGTCCTGATTGTCATCGATTCACTGCATATAGTCACACATAAATGGTCTTTTCCAAATATGCAGGTGCTCTAATGATTTAACATGTAAGTAATCTGCCTTTGTATACAATGGTTTGAATGAAGCAATGAATACATGGGAGATTTTCAGTATTCAACATTTGCCACTTCAACGTTGGCCTCTAGGGCGGAATATCCGACAGCGCATGATCTGTGGCCCTACGCCCCATTCAAGCCAAGGACTTTTACGCAAAAGCAAGGAGGCATTGACAATAACAAGAACTGCAGCATGACATATGATCCTGAACATGCTTACTGCAGATCTGCTGACATTGCGATAGTGGCTTGCTGTATTGACAATAGTCTTTCCGTGAAATCGATGCGTTGTGTGCATTAGTCATGTGCCAGATGCATGTTGGTAGTTCATAAGGGCCATGTGCGATGCATGCGAGCTAGTTAAGTGCTCCTTTTCTGATGCCCAGGACCCGGTCAATAAAAAAACGATTAGTAGTGTTTCTATTAAAAACTGGTAATTCTACGGACATCATGTAGTCCTCAAAATAACTACGTCTATCAGCAATTACATTGTACAATGCGGTAGCATGAAGGAAAAAATAGATATTGCTTTGACCGTGAGCGTACGCGTCGCATTTCTTCGGGCTAAATGCCGTTACCTGTTGTATTTTATGTCAGCAACTCTAAAAACAATTGCTTTTTCAGTGGCAATCACTCTCAAGGATCAGGTGTACAAGTTTTTAATGTGAAATGACTTACGAGGAAAATTTCCGGAAAAGTGGAAATTCCTCAATGGGAAACCTTCATAATTTATTTGCTTGAGAATTGGGCCTCTCAGCAATACCAATGTGACTTCCTTCCTACACACACAACTAGGAGGTAGATTGCAAACTAGAACCACGCTGGTACCATCAAGTCAAACATTTAGAAAATGAAAACATCGCCTGTAAATTACATTGTATGATACCAAAGTTTCTTGATCTACACTACAAAGTATCGTCTACTGAATTCAATTGATAACGTTGATGTCGGAAACGTGACTCCATTGAACACTATGCTACCTTATATAATTAATTTGCGATTTGTTTCACTCTATTGTCAGAGTTTGTCTAAATGACACGCACAAAGCCATGCAATTTCATTACTATAAAACTTCCTTCTTTGCAAGGCAAGACATTAAGATCAATGGATCCGCTTACTTTGTCGGTAGGCATAGTCATAGTTAACCTTTCTTTTAAGTGAAGGACAGAACTACCAACCACTCATTTATTATAGGATCGTAGTCAACAGTACGACGTCCTCTATTCTCAGATCACGATTAGCGGTAAGTTTTACAGACTGACAGCTAGCTTGTTATGGTGTAATTGCCAAACCAAATGAAGTAGCACAAAAATGAGTCAGCGTATAACAGTATGTCTCACCTTAACAGATCAAGTTACCCATTGTAAAGGAATCATAACACGTATCACAATTTTCTAGGTTTGGCTACCCATGAGTGTGTGACTTAAATAATTATTGATTATACGAAAGCTGCAATGTCATTTTTTTCATAACAAGCCCACTTATCGATCCACTGCATTGATATAACTCTGTTATAGTGTACGATAACGTTACTTATTGCCGTTGACTTCCCAATATCGATCATAACGTTCTCATGTCTGTGAATGTAGCATCGTTGCTTACCTATTTGTCGATCAATGTGGTTGCTTAAGATAAGTAGGATACGTAAGGTACACATTTATCATGTGATAGCGATAATGTGATCGCAGCATAAACAAGTATAAAGCTATAGTCGGATATCACGTGTAGGTTTTGGCTTTTGGTTATCCAAATATGCATGTATTATGTGTTGACCTTATTCGTTCAGAATGCAACAACTGCAGTTAATTATCAAGTATACAATAATTCGAATGTCTCGAGGTTACCAATGGCTAAGAAATGTAATTGCAAGAGCATTTCCTGTCATCTAAAAGATCTGACGGCGAGCATCAAATACGGATATCAACCGTAAGCAATATCACCACAGTTTCACTGATGAACTATTGACACTTTGGTCATTTCAGTGATTATGAAGCAGCAGCAAAATGTAGCTTTCTCTGCAATAGTACCAGTTTGATGTATACGCTACGAGGAAGCGAAATGGATGATGCAGCTTGACAACGGGTACGTCTTAACGAACATCTTAACTTATCGTGAATTTACTGTCAGGATTTAAGGGTTCCGATGCTCATGGGATGCATTAATGGGGCATTTCACGCTAATCCATGTCAACATATCTGCAAAGGAAGAAGCAAGTAACGTCATTAGAAGCATCCGGCACATTAACTGAGCCTTGAGCTACAACGGTAAGATGTGGACGTTATTGATCATGTTTTATATACGTGTAGTCCTCTTAGATCATGATTTATCAAGATAATTCTTAAGTCGGTGCGCTTGACTGAAAGCAATCACTAGTTGTATAGCACATGGCTCTATGGGAGAAAGAAGTAGCATTCCTTAGCGGCTTTGCTGATCATTTTGTTTAAAGGGAAATGCTACAGTTCACTGCTGCGCCACCCAGCGACCGTCGCGTAACCGTGCGTCCGTTGGGAGGAACCACTTTTGACACGCTTCGCGTATTGTCGCCCCCGGTGCGCCCGCATCTGCGCTGCGACGAATTGACTTCAAGGTAATTTGTGCGCAGCGAGCGACAATTTATTTCCGTTGAGTCTTGATCAAAGTCACACCTCATTTACGACACAATCCAAGCTGTTCAGATATAAATTACCTTAGGTTCAGAAACAAAATCTACTTCACTTGGTCTCTGGCCTGTGGTGCGCAAGTTACAAATTGTCAAGACGAGCGTGCTAAAACAACGAAGAGTATCTGCAGCTCGTGTGGTCAAATTTGTTTAATCGAGGTGTGACGCCATTCTGGAGGAAATTAACAATAAATTAATAAATGGCTCGCCGTAGAGAGCGGCGAGTTTTTTTGTTTTTTTTTTGATTTTTTGTCAAGCAGATATTGTTCTGTCTGTATGTCTAATATAATGTGATTCGTGGAACGAACTTTTCTATAGAACCAAAATATTATCAAAAACGCATTATTCCCATTGGCTTAGCGTGTCTTAAAATCATCATACTCAGAAATTTAAACCAGTGACCTGTACTTTTTATTTTACATTTCTGTAGCTCTATATACGAGCTTACTCTGTGCAAAAAATCGTGTAAATCTATATACGAATTTAGAACTGTCGCAATTATCTTTAAAGCTACCAGTATTATGGATTTTACGATTACGATAAACGTCATTCTCAACAATACAACTCTTTTGACGTTGTCAGTGCAACAATTGCGGGACATTTCCCAATATCGTAAATGGCTGCAAGGTGATGATCGTCATACTTACGGTAAAATACTTCCTTGATCATTCACAAATCTCATCGCAGTAGATATTGCGTTGAGATTGCATTCGAATGTATTATATACATTATTTCGCTGTATTTTCCGGAACAAAATAACTTGTGAGCCAGCACAACAGGATAAAATAAAGCATCACATATGTTACACTTTGTACATACCAGAACAAAGCTCACAAAGTCCTTACATTTTATAATCAGACACGCCACAATCGTCCTGAAGTGTCTTACTCCCACGTTATTCTGGAAGCCATTTTAGGGCGAACGATTTGCTCTTACAACAGAAATAAATGAATATATGTATATATGTATATATATATATATGTATATATATATCAAACGTATATATATGTAAATATATATATACATACATGTATATATATATAATTATATATATATATGTATATATATATATGTGTGTGTATATATATATATATCTAATATATTTATGCATATATATGTTATAGATATATATATATATATATATATATATATATATATATATATATATATAAATATAATGTATATATATATATATATATATATATATATATATATATATATATATATATAGATATATATATATATATATATATATATATATATATATATATATATATATATATATATATATATATATATATATATATATACATATATGCATAAAAAAGTAGATGCCTGATTTAGGGTGTACTATATTTCCTCAGAGGCTTTTTTAGTGCGCTGCCCATCATTCTTACGTTCCTCCAAGGAGCCCTTTATATCGGTTCATGGTGCTTCGCAGCATAGCATTTCTCACGCATTCATCATGAGACATCGCGATTTTGCCGATGGTTAGATAACATGCTTGGTGGAATGCTACCTTAATCAGGCAAATTTTATGCTCTGTGTGGCTAAGGTTAATAAGATAGAAATAGCAGCAACGGATATGAAGCTCCGCTTTCCCCACAAAACCAATTTAGTTGATGAACAAGATAGTTCATACGACCGAAATAGCGCCTTTATTACGTCGTAAGCCCCACTCTGAAATTACATGAGGTAACTGCACGACTCGAATGTGACGTTTTTATTCCCCAGTGATCCCTTTTTAATCAATTCAATGCATCACTCTGTTGATACCCCTACTAAAGGCACATATGCACCTTGCTATTCTTGCTAAGAGTATGTTGCCAACCGCAAAGAACGACTCATGTCGAATACTGACTTTGCAGAGGCATTGATGGATCTGACTTTGGCTGCGACCCTGATCAAATTGTCATGGCTGTATAATGATGGATATTTCTCGTGACGACAATTGACGGATAATTTAAGAACAACGAGGTTGCGGCAGCATTGCATAAGTTGGTTGAGTAATGAAACAATTCATATGACGTTTGCCAGTTTTAACCTTTGAAATATTGAGGTCACTTTGTGAAAAACGTTCTTATGAGTGCGCTGTAATGCGATAAACTGTACTTTTTATCAATAACAATAGGATATAATCGTATCATTTGCTATCTCATGCAAGGCACAAGACTGAATGCTTTATAGCACAAAATAATCCAGTGATTAATTGCCTTTATCCGAAGTACCCTAACTTTGCCGTGGTTTCTAGGCGTATATGTTCAGTTAGATTTGTTGTCCTGCGGTTAATCCATTGCTCTCCTTAGTCCAGCGTAGTCGTGCCATGTTTTCATTGCGGACCATTTTTAATCAGTTATATCGTATGATTAATAAAATACAACAACTGCATACAGTTCAACATCACTGGAACTAATTAAACAATCGATATTTCAACCGTTTTATTTGCCATCAGTATTTTCAAGAATATTCGGAATTAGACGTTGAGATTGTTAATTGTTCGCATGTTGTCCTGTGTGCACAAGCTCCAAGCAGACTATACGATGGCATTGAAAACGTATGTATAGTACTAAGCAGTTTGACAGCATCTTTGTCACACGGCGTCACTACTCCTACATGTATGTTCATGCTTGTTTGTTATAATGTAACGTCCATTTGGTGTGTCCTAGATTTTTTTAAATGTTTGTGGTCAGTAAAGCAATGCAGAAACGTTGTCGTAGTCACTTTTTCGTTATTTTCTACAAGAACATAGATACCTTGCTAATACAGATGAGCGGGCCAACTTAATGCTCATATGGATGAATTGTGACTTCATATGCCTGCCTTGTTTTTGGAAAGAGGCAAAAAGGTGACGAGAATGGATTGAAAGGGAAATTGCGGAACAAACTTTGCGTCGACTTGGCCATAGATACGACGAGTATATTATATAATGTGTCAATAAAAGCTCGTATTTTGGCGAGTTATTATTCCCAACAAGAATGCATGATTATTGTTGCCAAAATGAAACATCGACCAATAACCCGCAAGCTAATTAAACCCGTCGGACTGACAGGTGCGGAAATGCCTTCATGAGGCTCAATAAGTTCTCAATTCAAACCTTTTCGGGTACATTTAAACCTCCCACTTGGTACCTACCGCATGCCACACGGATGAAACATTGACGACACTATAACTTCTCATCGATATATACATATATATATATAAATATATATACATATATATATATATATAAATATATTTATATATATACATATACATAATTACATATATATGCATAAATATATATATATATATATATATATATATATATATATATATACACACACACACACACACACACACACACACACATATATATATATATATATATATATATATATATATATATATATATATATATATATATATATATATATATATATACATATATATACATATAAATATACACGTATGCTATCTTCATTATGGTTGTATTTGAGGGCATTTATCATCTTACCCTCGCCGATTCTCTCATGTGCCCCCACCGTGATCTACCTCACTTCGAACTGCAACCCACGACATGCCACACCGTTATTTCTGCTTCGATCACATACCAACATACCTGCCGTGCTGATCCGACCTAATGCTTGCCGTTACTCCACCCGAACAACCCGACCATCCAAATCCCCTACGCGTTTTCACATTGATCATTGTCGCTCCCTGCCGTAAACCCACTTTGATATCCGACGAAATTTACACCCTAATAAATCCGATGCTAATCTTCTTTAGCCCATGTGATCCCAAATGGCTGACCCATCCTTAAACACGACTGTTCCAAGCAATCATGGCACCGGTAATCCCCTTAATGCTAAGCTACCCTAACCCTCCTCATTATTCCACACTTACCCCGCCGTACGAGTCAACATATTTACCGTTCTGTTGCGCTGCACATGTCATTAATGGAAGTATTGATGGCTAGAGCGTCAACATGCAACATTCATTAATATTCATTAACAATGAAGTCTTATAAAAGAAAAGACTATTTATAATTTAATTCGAAGCCACTTGTGAAGGACTGTCTTATCAAACGGCTTTTGCAAACGTGTGACCAGAAAACTTCATTATCGACCATGCAATATCTGGATCTCTTAGGACATTTGTGAAGTACGATATTTAGTTATTTTACGCTAGCGACAATTAATGCATGAATGTAATGCGAAAATACATTGATACATCGATGAATTTGCCATCACCGGCGCGCATTGCCATGTACTTTGACAGGGCGCTCACAAGCTCTATTAAGATGCGGATTATGTAGAGTTGCGTGAATCAATATTTTTAGTAACTTTCAGGACGCTAACAGAAGAGGTATATTTTAAGACCAGTATCCAAATAAAGATGTTTATGTTAAGAATTCAATTATCGTATAGGATGTTATTTACAGAAAATGACAGCGTTTAGTTTAGTGACCACAATCCTATAGAATCGCACTAAATATCTTTACACCGTCAATCAAGTAACATGCAAGTGACCAACAACCACCGAAACGTATTCGGACAAGCCTAGCCTAGATGGTAGATTTTATAATGACTTTGGCACGGCGACGGACATTATCGCGATTAAATCCGAAAACCTTGTCGATAATCGACCGCCGAAAGCCATATTGTCGCAAAGACTCTAATGATCATCGGAAGTACAAATCGCAATGTACGATGTTCCGCATTAAATGCATTAATTGCTTGTCTAAATGAGAGAATGGTGCCATCCATTCCATTCATTCTTGTTATTGTCATCAGGAACCGAGTTACATAGTTTCTATGCACCATTGAATCACAATCCAACGTATTTCTTGAACATTCCTGAGTAAATGTCATATAGTGGTGATATGCGTAGTGGTAACTAATTGTGCCGATGCCCATTTTGTATATTAAACTTTGGTGTGGTATGATTGTTACGTATATAATGATTCGACATTAAAGATGGACATTTATAAGACTACAATTAGAGTGCTGCCAGGTTCTTCGGATACCAATAAGTGGCGAAATAACTGTTAACTACATTTACATTTGGTAAGCTGTCTGTTTCCAAAATGCGTTTGAAGGAACGGAGGTACTGAATAGTCACTAGCTGTGTTATGATCCCCCTCCCAAAATGAATGTCGATATAACTATATATATATATCGATAATAACAGTTGGTTTGCTGCCGATGTCAACCACGAAGTTAAGTTGAAAAACGAGATTCTTCTAATAACGTAGATTCCAGATGTGCATATGTGTCAAGTGTTAACGTCTTGGACACATCTACCAGGAAGGTGTCGGTTAGTTTAATAAGGACCTTTCGGAAGAAACATCAGTGTCACAGAACATTGTCTTTTCGTTGGTTTTCTATAATCATTACATAGTAATATTGATGATTGTTGCTTGTAAATGACGTGGTGTACAATGACAACGATGATGAGACATCTGAATGTGAAGCGTTGATATTGACCTGATGCAATATTACGACCGTGAGCACGCAAATCAATAACGTATTGTCCCTGAGCTCGATATATTTCTGTTGAACATGGTCAGTTCATCATAAAATGTTTTCGATGTAAGATCATTTCTCCAAAAGACACTGACAACCAAACAATAAAAAGGTGATTTGTTACCTATACAATCTCCTATAAGTACACAGTGTTTAGCACAACCCAGTACTAGGCCTATTTTGCTTTGATAAGCATTTGAAACCTTTCAGGATCTTTTCATGCGACCACGGTTTTTCCTCATTATATACATGGGAGTGACACGGGCGAAAAATGTATCAGACACCACTTGGAATACCAAATGCGTTCAGAATTGGCAACACTATTGACAGTTTGACAGGTAGTTACTGGGATGAAAGAGAGACTCGGATAAGCTATTAAGATAAATCATGTGGCCATTTAAGCCAATACGGAAACAATTTGGCTCGGTAACAAAACTCATTGTGCAACCATTGTGGTTCTTGTACTTGAATACATGGTGGTGTGTCCAGGAAACAGAAACAGTTTTAGCACAATCACACTGACTATTCTTTTGGCTTTGTGAGCAAGTATACATACGGTATTTTGTGCAATTGTATTGTATCAAAAACACGCTGTAAACGACATAACCAAATAAAGATTTGCGAGCGGATATGCGTTATTAGTACGCATAAGTGCCATTTTAGCCGACTGCTTTGATTACACTGAATAGTTCATATACGCGTCACAAAGTATTGCTGTGCCGCGGATGACTTTATAGCTTATGTTTGTGGGCTTGAACGATTATCTCTATCAAATAGTGGCACAAATAAACCATTGGACTAATTGATTTATGCAACGCAACAGAAAAGGGTGGCAACATCGGGGAAGTCATTCAATTTGGCTTGATGTTGTTTCCGCAGTATTGTTCAATTACGGAGCAACCGGATAACAAAAGCCTAGTTTTATCATGTCAAACTCATTAGTCTCACGTCACTACCGTAAATCAACGCTTGACAAGACATTACATTAAGGATCATTATCTAACTGATACATCGTCCTTCATCGTGACAGGCGTAGGTGTATTAAGGGGATGAAATAAAGTATTGTGTTACATATTATGCACTTTGAATAGGGCATTAAACTATATATTTGCTGCCTTACGCGTTTGAAATTTCGGGGTATCAAAATAATAATGACAACAAAGGCGATTTATGTTGTTACATCGTTGCGCAAATTCTGTCGTTACAACATACGAAAAACATGGCCCGATCCAGGGACTGATATCAGATTCACACGATTTTTGATGTTATCGAAAGGATCAATTCAACCCGCTCTGAAAAAGTCAGTTGTTATTCCGAGATCATTGACGAATATGAGCATTATATCTTACAAGAGTAGTTAACTGCGCATTCATTCCTCCATGCGCTTTTATCTGTGCTGAGATATGAACGAAGGTGACTTCTTGAGATCACTGAGTCAGCTGGTTTCAGCAATTTTGTTATTGACAAGAATGACAATTTATCGCGGAATGTAATATGTTATGGTAACTTTTTCGCGGTTTGGGAATTTTCTAAACCAATTAATTGCATTCTCCATGCCAACCAAGTTAACAAGAAGATGCTTGGAACAACTTGCGACCCATCCGGCCAATCCTACGCTCGGTCCTGATTTTCATAGGTTAAGCAAACCGAATGTTCCAAAGATCCTGCATGGTAATGACACAAAACCCGAAGTGGATACGAATCTAACTGAGTCTGACTTCATCAATCATCTTTATTAACACATTTCACAAACGATTGGCACACTCAATAGTCATATAAATGGGTAGCTCGAAGGAAGTATGACCTACTAAGATGGCATCAGTTATTACGATGAAGGTCGAGGCCTTTTATTTGGTGTAGGAACATTTTCCTACAACCGGGACAAAACTATCATTCATGAATATTTCTTCGAGCATTAGAATTATTTGTTATTTTACGACATCTAAGGTGTCGTAAACTCAACCTTTTATGTGACGGTGTGCTTTGTATTTTGCAGATCTTGATGTCGTAGCCTATAAGCAGACCGGATATTGCCCCATATATCACTACCAATTATATTCTGCTATGTTTCAATTGCGAACGGTTTGACATAGCAAGATACATACAATAGCAACAGATTAATCGTCACGGCCATCTTAAAAGTCGGCACAGATCATGGCGCAGACTTATGTTAAAGGTGATTCCGCGAGATAATGAACAACACTGATGGTTCGCAAAACAAACTCCATCTTTATGCGCTATTGAGCGATTAGTATCTTGACCAATTTTGAATTGCAAATATTCATATAATCATTAAAGAGTAAAACATTGTTCCTCACGGCAAATGACGAATCAAAAAACGCCAAAGCTTGAATTGTGGACCATCCAGCTGGGTTTGTTATTGCTTATGAGTTCTCGTTTCGCCCCATTTGAACTTGATTACCCGCCCGATGAGTGCGCTATTATTTGTGAGTGAATAGCACATTTAAGCCCGTGTTACTTAGCTGCCATCAATCCTGACGTAGAAGTAGCAGCTGCTGTGATTATCTCGACTTTATATTAGCGCTGATTACTTTCAGGTTCGTCGAGTTAGAATATGCATAGGCTTAGTTGAACTTCAGCTCCTAACGGAAAAATGTATCAGACACCACTTGGAATACCAAATACGTTCAGAGTTGGCAACACTATTGACAGTTTTACAGGTAGTTACTGGGATGAAAGAGAGACTCGTATTAGCTATTAAGATAAAACATGTGGCCATTTAAGCCAATACGGAAACAATTTGGCTCGGTAACAAAACTCATTGTGCAACCATTGTGGTTCTTGTACATGAATACATGGTGGTGTGTCATGGAAACAGAAACAGTTTTAGCACAATCACACTGACTATTCTTTTGGTTTCGTGAGCAAGTATACATACGTATTTTGTGCAATTGTATTGTATCAAAAACACGTCTAACGTCTTCATGGTCAACAATTGTGTCGTCAAGTGTCGTCTTTATATACCAGTAATAATATTCGGTAGGTGACCTGCCCAGCAATATTTTGGCATGCAGGATTCGACAGCGAAATGAAATTCGATTCACAGACATTATTTACTTTTTCATACAAAACTTTACATTTTCGTCATCGTAGAAACATGCCATCGTCTTCCAGATCCCGACAACCTGGCTAATTATTCGCCTGTATCAAACTTAACATTAATGCTAGCTGAGTCTCCAGCTGGAATTCTCTAGGAATTGGTGTCACATGCTCCCAAACGCTTATGAAATAAAACTCGAAGAAGCGATATATAGGAAACCACAGATGGCAAATGAAATATATGCTGATTCTTGAAAGTGCATTCTTTATGCAATATCATTACAATGCTAATTGTTTGTGTTTGTTAGTTCGTTCGTATCCTGTTAAAGGACAGCAATTTTTACAAGGCCCCAACAGCTGTTCAGTATTCAGCATTTTTGTCAAACATGAAATTAAGTTGTTTATATGAACGCTATCACATACGATGAGATTGGTGACTTATCATATACACTTTCCGTCTAAAGAGTGTAGTGGGAATCGATTGAAGCGGTTCAATGCCAAGATATGCGGTCGCATTCCCGTTACATTAGCAGCAGTAATGCAACTAGGCTTCAGGGCTTTCGTCGTCGTCGCGTACTTAAGAAAATATAGTGATCACCCCGTTTGACAATTATTGCCAAACATAAATGAAAGCAATTGCTCGTTACGGCTGGTATTGGTCGTAATGGCGACATGAGTAAATGCTTCATTGCCATTTAATTGTGTCAAGGTAATCTAGTGTATACAGTTGAATGAGTCTCGAAGCAGATCAACCGTAAACATTTGGTTTAAAATCCCATTTATATACTCTCACATGCATTCTTGATTGTCGCTGTGTTTTCGGGCTAGACAACAAAGGCACTTAACACATTTAAACAGTACTTTCACATGTTATTCGGAAAATACCACAGAGAAGAAGAATGTTCTCCTGCATCATGAGTAATTGCAATGAATGATTGCGCGCTTGTTGTGAGATTGCATCGAATCGTGTTGACGGTTAACATTTCCTGTCATATGGTAAACATCGGTAAGTTATACTTTGGATGTTTCAATGCTCTATGGTTGCACCACATCGATTGACTTAGCATCCATAGTTCTGTGATCTACATTGTGCTTTGTTCCAATGTTGTAGTATATTCTGACAGTACCAACGGATAGATGACATGTAATATTGAAAATGAAGCGGGATGACACCAGTAAGCTCAGAACAATAACTCTGTCTCTCATCTATTAATTGGTTCCTTGAGTTCATATTAACAACTGGCACAAAATCACCTAAGTAAATCAATACTTCGAAGGTATGGAGTGCGTGATTATGAGTTGCATCTGGGGCTCCTTATTTCGTCAGTAATTACACATGTGAACAAAGTTCCTAATCTCAGAAACACGTGGCAAGTTGCACCTCTCGATCATGAAGATTCCTTTTATCAAGGCATTGTTCGTCCAATTATCAAACATAATACTGGTAATGCTTGAAACGAGCTTCGTTGTTTTCTATTAATACCCCGAGCAAACACAATGCATATGTGTTTAACACATTCGGCACATTTTTGCCAATACCTAGTTTTAAAATAAATGAATAAAGAATATGAACGCACGCGCTTCGTCGCCTTCTTAAGCAAAATGAATATGTAGGAGCCACAATCCGGCAAAAAGTCAATGCCTAACGAGTTGCACCGTTACTAAGTGGTGCGAATTTTAATCATGCTATCCGACTAACTGGGAAGAACATTTTCGTCGAAATTATCGTATGGTTCCAACGTGCAACGATACTTTGTTTGATTAATTAAATACCCGCAATGCATTGATGGAGTGAGCAGTTATCCATAAATAATCGACACTTCTCGACCTAAGCTAACCAACCTGTAGACAAACTATCTTATCTGCAACTCATGTGTTTACGACAACAAAATAATGAAATATCCATTTCTAAGTTTAACACACATTCATGCACCACGTTACATAATCAAACTGTAAATCACCGTCTTAAATGGAAGCTCAAAGAGATCAATAACTACCCGAGTGTACCTGTATTGTCATATTGGCTTTGAAAAAAAAATTAGCGGCATATGTGACATATTTTATAGGACTGGAATTTAATATTGGAACAAATTTTATTTTTTTAATGTAACTGCACACCTGCAGCAGAATCTTGCGAATATCTCCATCTACAAATATATTTCAGAGATGCGTGCAGGCGCAGCGCTGTACACTGCATGCATTGTAATTTAATCGCCAACTGTGTTGATATATTTGTGTCATAGTAGTTCAGCCGAAATCCTTGCCATTTGCCATTTTTCAGGCCATAGTTCTACAAACAATTACACTTACAATACATGTGTCAACAGTTCTGGCAATGACCATGAATATAAGTGATCTGATCAGCATAGTAATGGGTGTGCTGCGATTGAAATATCTGGGACAACATACTTCATGTTGTGAATAAGCACCGCTAAGTAGACATGAAGATTCATCACCATCTTTTCCAATTCATGCAGTGACAGCAAATGCACAATAGGCTTAGCTTATCATAGGAACTTATTGTATGCGCGCCTAGTCCCTGGACAATTGTCACAAATGACAATAAGTTAGCACAGGTATTTTGCCAACCAACCACGTAATTATGTTTATAGACCGCATGTTCGTCGCAAAACCTAATCACGACGAACCAACTTAACATCATTCCAAACCCCTTTAACAAAGGTGCGATTCAAGATGAAATAGGTACATTGGCTAAATCGGCGGCTACATCGTTAATAGAAATAAACGAGCAGTTGTAATGGTGACATAAACATTGCAGCTATTGCGGGCTTATTGACCTATAACACATAGATAAGATATTAACTGCTGTATGTGGTGTCAATGTCAGTGAATTGCCAGCCACACTGCAGCGTGAGCTACAAAGTCATAGCTATCAGAGGCATGCATGGCTTTTAAGACAACAGTCACCTATTCGTTCAGTTGCTCGATTGATATTGTTTGATTAATTATGACAACATCAATCCGACATGTCGTCGGACATTTGTCATACAGAAAGTGGGCTGTGATATGTAGCGGGCCACATCTGACCATTCCGACGATTAGTAAACATTTTGTTAGACTGAGAGATAATTAACATGTACGACTGGCATTCCTTTTCGCACGCCATAGAAATAAAATACCTGTACAAGATACACGTGCGGTAAATCATATTTCAAACTAATAGACCTAGAATGAATGCGTTGATAGATAAGCTGCTGTATAAGTACCTCTCAAAGTAGGCACTCTCTTGAAACCAACATACGGTGCTCCTTACGCATCGCCACAGGCAATACAAGAAGCGCTTTACAGCTAAATGTTTAATAATGAAGGAACACCATTTGTGGCAATCCATTTTGTGCTGGCAATTAACGCCAAATCATTTAATCCTAACCATTAACGCCTGCATATGCATTATTGTATGATCCTACCGAATGCTCGGCGTTATATGGATATAAAACTTCGTAATGGTCTCGACATCTTCGTCCCCGCCATAACCCATGTGTGATAACCTTACCCTTGACGTAGCTTAACAGTAATCCCGTCCTTGCGCCTACCCTGATCTACTTCATGCCGTACTACAACATACGCTATGGTACGCCGTCATTCATGCTGTGATCACCCACCCGATCCCTGCCGGCCTGATCCAACCTAATTCTTGTCGTTACTTATTCGAACAATCAGACCATCCGAATCCTCTCCGCCTCTCCACTCTGATCATTGTCGCTCCCTGCCTTGACCCACTTTGATATCTGCAGAACTTCACCGCACTGATATATCCAATACTCTAGCCCGTGTGATCCCAAAGAGATGACCCATCCTAACCACTTCTCTGACTTACACTAAACATGGCCTTTATGGGCTATCCTGGCGCCGGTATCCCCGTCCTGCTAAGCCACCCTAACCATCGTTGTTATATCGCATTACCCCCTACGTACGCGTTATAATAGTCGTAAAGTGCGAGATAATCATTGCGTGCATACTGTAATTGATACAATACGCTGTGTTATCTCGAAGTTGAGATATTATCTGCAAATGACACCATGTAAAATTGCCTCAACCAAGCCTTTTAGACAGATCTGGAGCCCCTCATATTGGGTGATGAAATGAAGAAATCGTGTTCGATTAGGAGCAAAAAGAAGTTTGTTTTCTTATAATGGAAAACTATACTTCACGGCGCGATATATCTTCATCATTTCTAACGCTTAAACTAGCTGTACCGTCTTGCAGGGGATCAGCGAGATGAATAACAGTCGCAGTTTGCATAAGATGCATTGAATGCAAAAGTAGGAAGCTCAAACGGGGAGCAATTTTCTCTACATGTTAGCATCGCATAGCGGTTAGAGGCATTTGTTTTGGTCTATGTTAATGTAAAGAGGAGTCACTCAACCTTATATATGTTGTATTGTCTAAAGCTGGATATTTATCGAACACGTTTAACATACGAGAACATACACATAACATACATACGTCACAGTGAGCGTGGTTTAGTGGCAACGAGCAACTACATAAGAATACACTTGTATCTATCTATCTGTAGCTTTCCTTGAATTGTATTATGGTGGTTTATATAATAGGTTTTGAAGAATTAGTCTAGTGTAATTGCCAGTTGTTTTGACTTATTAGAGCCAATTCCAGGAGCTTCCTATTAAATGAACTATTCCTCATGCACATATATCTTGACCTAAGCGGCAATAAGGTATAGTTGCCATGTTCCATTCGTATCCTTGTAGCATATATATACACTATGGTATTGGTCGTGAATTACTAGAAATTACACACACATACATACACCCACACACACACATATATATATATATATATATATATATATATATATATATATATATATATATATATATATATATATATATATATATATATATATATATATATATATATATATATATAGCATGTATATGGATATGTGTGTATATGTGTAGGTGCGTTTACTCGTTTGCATAGTAAAATTACAAGATAATATAATGTCTCCGTATCTTAGCAATTGCATTGCCTCTCATCCATTTCAAAGTGCCATCCAAGTTAACTAGAAGGTGCTGGAAACAGCTTGCAACGCGTCCGGCCAATCCCAGGCTCGGCCATGTCTTGATTCAGATAGGATAGCCAAACACATACTCGAAAAATTCCGACATGGCAATGACACCCAAGTTGGTTACGCATCTATTTGAGCTATACTGCATCAGTCATCTGTATTAACACATTTCACAAACGAAGAGAAAATTGCAACGCATAATTGTCATATAAGCGAGGTGCTCGAAAGCAGCATGACCTCTAAGGATGGCATCAGTTTGTTCGCTGGAATTCTTATTTGGTCTAGGAACATTTTCCCACAACCGGGACAAAACTATCATTATTGATAATTGCTCGGGCATTAGAATCATTTGTTATTTCCTTACCTCATTAGCTCAACCATTTGTATGACTGTGTGATTTGTAATTCGTCGACCTTGATGTCGTAGCCTATAAATAGACTGGTTATTGGCCCCCAGCAACGACCATGTATCACTGTCAGTTATATTCCGCTATATTGGAATTGCAAACGGCTTGATAAAGTTAGATACATGCAATAGCATCAGATTGATCAAATAATCCTCACGACCGTCTTAATAATCTGTATAGATCATGGCGTACACTGATGTTAAAGATGGTTTAGCGAGATAATGAATAACACTGCTGGTATAAAAATGATAATCAATCCAATAACGATGCACTTGGCCTCGAGAGAAAAAGCTTCAGAAATGTAATTTGGCTACCCAATGGAGAGTGTACAAGTGTACGTGTAAAGTAGGAACGTGTAAATTAGTAATGGAACCAAATTCTGCCAATCGGTATAACAGGTCCATAAGTGATATCGGCAGGCATGAATAGTTTATAGCCATCAATAGATAACTTGATGTGTTTGAAAGTGTATGAACACCATGAACGCAACGAGCATGCCAAGACACGAGGTTGGTAGAAACAGGTTTTGGTGTTAGGTTTTATATTGAAATGGATTGGACTGAACGAAAAGAACGTTGATATGTGGTCGATTAAACAGATGCGTCAAACTATGTTTATTTGTGCGTATCGACATAGCTTGCTGGATATTTTGAAGTAGCGGAGCAGCTGTTCACAAGAAATTTATATAAATCTGCCGAGCACTAAGCAGGATCATCGAAACATATAGCTTTCATTTCTGAGAGAACATGGAGATCAAAGACAACACAACGACTTTATTTCTGTTAAAGTGCCAAAGATAACACAATGGCAGCAAAAGTGTGTATGTGATATGACAGCTATCCTGTAACACTGATTGAGGTGAGCCACATATGAGGTAGTGAAAACCTCTCACTTTATCGGCTACTTACAATATTACCGTTATTTCTCTTGAATTTGTAGCACTTACAGGGTTCGGTGGTCTCGCTTCGAATTGCGATTACTGTGTAATATTCATATTCCGATGCTGGCTCGTAAATTCCGCAAATACAAGCTAATTTTACTCATTCGTTATTTGTCTGTTACAGTGGATATATTGTGCTTCTCATTTCTTACTATATACGATCAATTAATGCGATCAATCAATTTGGAGCCGTTGATGTTGTGGAATATTTCGGGATGTGATGATGATGGAGCTCGATAAAGTATACTTTAACTTCAGACCATAGTCCGAATAGACGCCTTGTAAGGATTATGATCTCTGAAGATAAAATGATGCCTCTTCGGCAAACAATAGCAAAAATACTTTGCTTTAAAACAGATTAAACGCTCCAATCACGTCATGTACCTCGTTTACGTCTCTTTGGTAAACAATGTCATATACTGGGTCGTCATCCTCAGCAATATTTTGGCAGGCAAAATTTGGCAACATTATTAACTTTTTCATACAAAACATTACATTGCTGTCATCGAAGATACATGACATCGTCTTCCCACGGCTCCCGACATCCTTCCCCTAAAACCCGACAACCTGGTGAATTATTGCCCTGTATCAAACATTATATTAGTACTAGTTGAGTTTCCAGCTGCTTATATCTTGGAACTGATGGCGCTATGGTATTAAACACCGAGGTGATATATAGGAAACCGCGGATGGCAAATTAAATATATGCTGATGCATAAAAAGGCATTATTTTTGCAATTCCCATCGCATTAGCGGCAGTGATGCAAATAGGTTCCAGGGCTTTCTTGATCGCATACTCAAGGATATATAACGATCACTTCATCTGACAATTATTGCCAAGCATAAACGAAAGCTCGTAAGGACTGGTTTTGCGACACGAATAAATGCGACATTGCCATCTTATAGTGTCAAGTAATCTTAATAATCCTCAGTTCTACCTAGGTAAGCCAGTCCGTCGTAAACACATTGTTTAAAATGACATCAACATGCTATTACTACCTAGTGCTGGCGTCTAAATGTCACTGCTAATTGGATGCATACATCTAGTCTTCAAGGATTATACAAACAGCCAGTAGCCAGCCAGCTAGCCAGCCACACATATATATATATATATATATATATATATATATATATATATATATATATATATATATATATATATATATATATATAGAGATATATATATATATATATATATATTTTTTTATATAATACATATATAATATATAATATATGTTGTAGAAATATATATATGGAATATATATGTAACAATGTTTACATATTTGTATAAATATATATATATCTATACATACTATCCTAGTGCTATATTTGTATAAATGTATATATAGCTCTATATACCTATATCTATATGTAAGTATATATACATGTAGATATATATCTATAGATATATATATATATATATCTATATATATATAGATATCCCTATCTCTATAGATCTATATATATATATATCTATCTATCTATCTCTATCTCTATATCTCTCTATATTATATATATATAGTCTCTCTATATGTATATATCCACTAAAGTTGTTGTCTCTTTACGCATTCAATATGAATGGAACTTGTCGTGATCATCTCCTTTGCCCTATATACCCTAAATTTTAGGACTTGCATTGCGGTTGTGATCTATCTCGAGCGAGCGAGCGAGCTATCTATCTATCTCTAGCTATCGAGCGAGCTCGAGACGATCGAGCGAGCGAGCTCCTATCTATCTATCTATCTATCGAGCTAGCGAGCTATCTCTCTCTAGCGAGCAGCGAGCGATCGATCTATCTATCTATCTATCGCGAGCGAGGAGCGATCTATCTATCTATCTATCGATCTATCTATCTATCTATCTATCTATCTATCTAGCGATATCTATCTATCTATCTATCTATCTATCTATCTATCTATCTATCTATCTATCTATCTATCTATCTATCTATCTATCTATCTATCTATCTATCTATCTATCTATCTATCTATCTATCTATCTATCTATCTATCTATCTATCTATCTATCTATCTATCTATCCACCTATCTATCTATCTATCTATCCCCATCATATCATGTATCGATCTATCAATCTAGCCACGCTTAACGCTTAACGAGCTGAAAAAAAACGTTCCATCTTAAACCACCTCTTGAAACGGGATGAAATCGAACAACATCAAAAGGCTGTTTTGCGAGGATGATCAAATAGATCATACATAACCGCTGCATAGCATCTGGAACTTTTCTTAATGGAACTCTGTCCGCTCTAATAGCAATGATCTTCGTCGGCTTTTACAGTAATTTATTTTTCAGTACCAGCGCATTATGTGTAGATAACTGAAGATGGATGCTCAGTTTTACCTTCATGCAAATACACATAGCTGATGCCTGCATTTTATCTTCTCAGACAGTCAAAGAAGCCATAATCAAATTTATAACAATCCATAATATCGTTGAAAATATGTTTGCAGTGTCATAAATGTAATGACTTGCGGCAACTGCACGATATTTCGGATAGCGTCTCGAGGTACAAATAATGTAATGGGTTTTCAACAAATGCTCGAGCGGCGGTACGCCATATACTCGCTTCCTGTTCCTAATCCAAGCTTAGTTCCATATGGGCCACAAAACGGCAAGTTTGGGTGAATGCATCCAATCCCAAACAGATTTTAGGTTGATGTTCCGAACTATTTATTGCTGCGGGGCGAGATTTAATCCCATAAGCTGCAACCAGAAGTAACTGCAGATGACAATACAAGATACATCATACACGCGGAAAGCCCTGCTTTTATTACATCTTAACACTGCCCATCACAATGAATTGCGTACCACCTCGACTATTTACTACAATGGCCATCAACCAACTCAATACGTTGATGCTTGTGTGTCTCCAATTAGCTTACACATGACGAAAAATACCGGGAGCTCGCAACAGGACATACCTTAAAACTCACCATTCTACCTGAAAATGATATAAAAATAATGCACAGGGAGTCATATCCATGTTAATCAGTATGGCTATTGACCAACAACTGCTACTGAATACATGAGAGTGTCTTTCGAATACATAAAAAATAGATGGCGCTTTGTATGGCCATTCATGGCAGGAACAGCCGTTTGCACAATCGCCTCAGCGGGCATAGGGAGGAATTTCTGCTTCTGTAAGAGATACCTTTACTGCTACTAACTATGACCAGATGTTTGAGAGATATTTCTGTAAACTGTTATACTGAATTAATTAAAGCTGTAGACGGCGTTTGGAAGTGTATCGTTCACATTACACCATAAACCCAATAACAGACGACATAACAGATTGACTGCATTATAATACTGCAGTCGCGGTCAATGTACTATATTTGTAAAAGCAAGCACCGTACGAAAACGATGTCGCTCCAAAAATCATGTCTAAAACCCATCAACAAACGTAGACCTTATTAAGCCAGACTATTCTGGTCTTCCACACACTCGGCTATATTGATCAAACTCGATGCTGGTGGTGGGTGAAATAAACTATTCAAGGGGAAGCGCGTTCGAAACGGCGTATATTGACGTAGGCCACATATGCAATCTGACTGATGCCCGCTGCAGCTACAGCGAGTATGCATCTCGCGTTAAACAAAATGTAACAAATATTATGATATACGTTTACTGATATGCCATCCTGTACAGGTCCCTCTTTGAAGATGCATCGTCTGTAATAGACCGCTTATTTGCTACGCCATTCAATATCTTCAATTGCTGCGAATCGGTTCAAATGATATTCATTGTTACTGATAGTCGCTGATACGCTAAATTGTGATCGAATTATTGCTAAAAACGTGAATTGCTACATTACGCCGGATCATACCACCAACAAGAGCAAACCTTAATCCTCGCGCCCTTATTTTTGACAGTGTGAGACGGTGGACTTGTTCAAAGCGTACACAGCATGGACGGCGGGTTGGGATCGATTAATAGATAATTGTTTTCGGTAATAGTAATAGCGGCAATAATACGAAGGCATATCATGTCGCAATAGACTATGTATAATTAGCGGTACACTAGGATTGTTGTGATTTGTCTGTAGGTACAAAAATACTCTAGTGCTCACGGATATGAAAATTGTGGTATGATAAGAATGACCAAATGAACATTAGATTATCAAACACCGCGATTGGTGTTGCATCGGAAGGATGATAATTCTATATTATTACAAGCTGTTATTAGGCCATTATCTGTTTATAGACTTACATATACTACAAATTCCCAACTCTTACCCCTGTAAGAATTAATCGGGGTTTGACAAACTTCTGATATAGAGTGAACAAAATACATTATAAACAACTTCGTATTATATACTGTATTTCATATCTCATACATAATATATTTCCTGGTGCATTAGCAGCAATACCCAATTAATTCTAAATAAACAATCCTCAATTGGCGCGACCATTAAGTCGGTCTGTATAACATTGATTAGATATGTACATCGTTCTTAGAGCAGTGTTGCAACAGTAGCAGTATAACATCAACTCTGATGGTCTGTACAATCCACAAAGAGCACCGTCAATGAAGCGTAACTGTCCTATGAACAGTGAAATTTACTCTATTCTTCATCAAGTTGCCACCAATAATATTGAGCGCATTGTTAGAATTGTCAATGAAGCAACTTGCATGCGAACGTATTAAGGATCAGATCCAACCTTTGTCCGCACAAATGAAACAATTCGATAACAATGTTTGTGCTCGTGAGGTAAATGCAGTTATCGTAGGATATACCAGATTGTACAGAAAGAGTGTTTAAATACTGTCCTCGCACCTGACCACGATCATGAAAATCACGTTAACGTTGAGGGTCCAATGGGCGGAGAATCGATGCATTGAGCTTGACATAGCACTAATTAAATCATTAACAGCCACTTTCTATTTTGCAGATCTTACTGGCATGAATCTTTCTTGTTATCAGACTCGGTCAAAACTACCTGAAACTGTCAGAAAATATATTCTGCTTTCCCTTTTGGAAGATGTATCTTTCCTGTAAACGCTACTGACTGGCAAAACTGCTGTAGTTTTGTGATTGTGTTGGTTGTTGTTATCACAATAAGCTGCCGGGTCGCTACATAACAAATTTACTCTGACATTGCTTTGAACTTACAGCACTATCTGGGGGACGAGGTAGGTGGGATGAAGGGGGCTATGGGTCAAGGAAAGGTGTAACTTACATCAAGTGTCGCACGATGCATGGTGACAATGCTTAATTTCTAGTCGCTTCATATACCTGAATATAAATCATCCGGTATCATCATGGGTATATCAAGAATGAAATCAAACGAAGCCGGTGGCTTGATGTGTAATATTCTCTGCTCTAAGATGGGTTACATTTACCTTATAATTCAGCAATTGGGATATGTTACGTAGGGTAGAGTCCGTATAATAGGCAATATATTCAACGCTGGCTTTTAGATGCCGGCGCATTAGAATGCACATTTTCGTCAAAATACTTGAATAGTTCCAAGCGTGGAACATCGATACTTTGCTGTATTAATTTAACACCATGTTCTGACCATAGAAAATGTAATAACTTCTCAGTATCTTTGTGTGAGTGCTGTTTTCTATCTATGCTTTTGTCGAAAAGCTTTAGTGCTTGAATCATTGAATTTACTATCATTTAGACGCATTGCAAAATTTATAGTTATGCATATTTCGAGCCCAAAGCTACACAGGCTAAAACCTACACCAATATTCAGAAGACATGAGAAATGAACAAAGAACATCATCTAGAAAAACAGTTGAACAGATGTGCATTGAGACGCAAAGTCAAAGCCTATATATCAGGACAAATATAACTTCTACATGATAAACATGCATTTCGACGCAGCGCTGCAGAGTACTCATTTATTACTTATGACCGTCAATTGATAAAGGAAATGGTAATGCATTCGATCTATAACACATTTAGATATATGTTACATTTCAAGATCATGAGCACATCATTGCCAAGTAATCAACAAGTGTGGCAATACAACAAACATTTACACCAAGTCACGTTATGGCCTGCACGCTAGTACACATGAAACTACGCCTCACCTGTTAACAATGGACCATTATCGTCATCCGTGGCAACGCCGATTTAACAAAGCTACGTGACAAGTTTTCGTGATCTAGTGCGCCTTGAACGTTTGTCTCGGTGACTATTGATGTTTGTTTCATACGATGCTCAATAAGTAAATACGTTTTGCCCACACTGAATCTCTGCGGATTGTCAAATGCCTTGATAGTGAAAAAGACTGGTTAGACGTAAGACAACCTAGATCACGGTCAGTAGTCATAGAATGGATTGTGCCGATGCCCCTTGTGTATATATTTTACTTTGGAGTGGTGTTATTGTTGCGTACATAATGATTCGTCATAAACGACGGACATTCATGATATTACAATTGCAGAGCTGCCCCGGTTCTTCGAATGGCGAAAGTAACTGTTAACTTCATTTACATTTGATAAGCTGTCTGTTTCCAAAATGCGTTTGAAGGAACGGAGTTACTGCATAGTCACTAGATGTGTTATTGGGAAGATCCCCCTCCCAAAATAATCAATGTCTATATATATATATATGTATAGAGATATATATAGATATATATATATATATATATATATAACTACACACACACACACACACACACACACACACACACACATATATATATATATATATATATATATATAGTATATATATATATATATATATATATATATATATAGGTATATATATATATATATCTATATATATATATATATATATATATATATATATATATATATATATATATATATATATATATTATATATATATATATATATATCTCTATATATATATATATATATATCGATGAGAACAGTTCATTTGCTGCCAATGTCAATCACCCAAGTGAAGATGTTCCACGGGGATTCAGATTAGCCATCAAGATAAAAGAGAAGCATCTTTCTTTCTTCTTCCCCGTCCAGATACTAGGTGCTCGAAATCAACAATGAATGAGGTGACCGCATACTGTCAGAATGGCGGCTTCCCCGTCCCCCTTGTCCGTCGATTAAAATCCCCTCATTGCCGAAGAACTGAGAGGATGTCTCAGTTGCTGCCTTCCGTCCCACCATGATATCGTGCCTCGTCTTGCGGTTGGGTTGTTAAGTAATTCTTGACGCTTACCACGAGACGATTTTATTTTACATTAGACGAACACAGTTTAGGCCTCTTGGGGCCGGCCTTATAAAGGTTGCCGGACTCAAGGAACATCTTTGTCTCGATGGAAGCATGTGGTAACATATGTAGGGGGGGGAGGGGGTTGGGGCAGGCAATGTTTTCTTAATTTAACACGATTTGATTATAATTCGACACCGTTAACACAACCTGTATTTCGGAGAAACCTTTTAAGCCATGCAATTAAGATCAAAGGGTCTTTCTCAAATAAATAAAGGCGACAGGGTGAAACGAAATGCTGGTCATATGATATCTGCGGGTTTGAGGCAATATAGCTGAGAAAGGACGCGCCAACGGTGCCATGCTATAACCAAAAGTATCACAGCTACAATGTTATTCAATGATATGCTGGATAAGATTTGAGCAAACATCTTGAATGTAATATCCAATGTATATAAATGTCTTCTGAGCTTTCGTTCGTGGGAACTATTACTGTAGCGGCAGCTTTGCCACCAAAGTAACGGCCAATAAAGTTGCAATTAACATATTCCGTTCCTATACTAACATACACATGAATACACATACCCAACGATACACACAGAGACGGTCAAAGTCTGGTACGTAGACTGCCTGTGAGTATCGGTCTATAACTCCACTTCACTACTTATGAATATCGGTCAATAACTGGCCATCACTGCTTCTGAGTATCCGTTATAGTTCTCCCTCACCTCTTGCAAGTATCGATCTATAGCTCCACTACACGGCTTGTAACTATCGCTCTGTAACTCAATAAATCCAGTTCGCTTCTTGTGGGTATCTGTCTATAAATCTCCTTCACTTCATGCGGGTATTGGTCTGTTACTCTCCATCACTGCTGTGTTTATCGATCTTTAATTTCACTGCACTTCCTTGAAGTATCGGACAATAACTCCCATTCACTTCTTGTAACCATCGGTTTATAACTCCTCTTCATTGCTTGTGAGTATCTATAATTCCACTTCACTGCTTGTTAGTATCGGCGTTTAACACCGCCTCACCTCTTGTTAGCATAGGTCTAAAATCCCCCTTCACTGCTTGTTAGTATCGGCGTTTAACACCACCTCACCTCTTGTTAGCATAGGTCTAAAATCCCCCTTCACTGCCTGTTAGTATCGGCGTTTAACACCACCTCACCACTTGTTAGCATAGGTCTAAAATCCCCCTTCACTGCCTGTTAGTATCGGCGTTAAACACCACCTCACCTCTTGTTAGCATAGGTCTAAAATCCCCCTTCACTGCCTGTTAGTATCGGCGTTTAACACCACCTCACCTCTTGTTACCATAGGTCTAAAATCCCCCTTCACTGCTTGTTAGTATCGGCGTTAAACACCACCTCACTACTTGTTAGCATAGGTCTAAAATCCCCCTTTACTGCTTGTTAGTATCGGCGTTTAACACCACCTCACCTCTTGTTAGCATAGGTCTAAAATCCCCCTTCACTGCTTGTTAGTATCGGCGTTTAACACCACCTCACCACTTGTTAGCATAGGTCTAAAATCCCCCTTCACTGCTTGTTAGTATCGGCGTTGAACACCACCTCACCACTTGTTAGCATAGGTCTAAAATCCCCCTTCACTGCTTGTTAGTATCGGCGTTGAACACCACCTCACCACTTGTTAGCATAGGTCTAAAATCCCCCTTCACTGCTTGTTAGTATCGGCGTTTAACACCACCTCACCTCTTGTTAGCATAGGTCTAAAATCCCCCTTCACTGCCTGTTAGTATCGGCGTTTAACGCCACCTCACCTCTTGTTAGCATAGGTCTAAAATCCCCCTTCACTGCTTGTTAGTATCGGCGTTTAACACCACCTCACCACTTGTTAGCATATGTCTAAAATCCCCCTTCACTGCCTGTTAGTATCGGCGTTTAACACCACCCCACCTCTTGTTAGCATAGGTCTAAAATCCCCCTTCACTGCTTGTTAGTATCGGCGTTTAACACCACCTCACCTCTTGTTAGCATAGGTCTAAAATCCCCCTTCACCGCTTGTTAGTATCGGCGTTAAACACCACCTCACCACTTGTTAGCATAGGTCTAAAATCCCCCTTCACTGCTTGTTAGTATCGGCGTTTAACACCACCTCACCACTTGTTAGCATACGTCTAAAATCCCCCTTCACTGTTTGTGTGAACCAGTCGATAAATCATGTTCGCTGCTTGTGGGTATCGGTATATAGCTTCACTTCACTACTTATGAGTATCGGTCTTTAACTCGCCTTCATTGCGTGTGCGTATCGGTATATAACCTGCCATCACTGTCTATAAGTCCCATTCACCATAACCCTTTCGCAACAAGTCTTTATATACCAGTAAAAATATTTGGTCGGTGTCCTGCTCAGCAATACTTCGGTATGCAGCATTTGGCAACGTAATGAAATTCGATTCGCAAACATTATTTACTTTTTTGTACAAAATTTTACATTTTAGTCATCGTAGGAACATGCCATCGTCTTCCCACTGCTCACGACATCCCCACTTGAACCGGACAACCTGGCAAATTATTCGCCTGTATCAAACCTAACATTAATGCTAGCTGAGTGCCCAGCGGAAATTATATAGGAATTGATGACAGATGTTCCAAAACGCTTATGAAGTAAAACTCGAAGAGGTGATATATAGGAAACCACAGATGGCAAATGAAATATATGCTGATGCTTAAAAGTGCATTCTTTATGCCATATCATTACAATGCTTATTGTTTGTGTTTATTAGTTCGTTCAGGACAGTAACTTGCACAAGACCCAACAGCTGTTCAGTATTCAGCATTTTTGTCAAACATGAAATTAAGTTGTTTATATGAACGCTACCAAATTCGAAGTGATCAGTTTCTTATCAGGTACATTTTCCGTCGAAAGAGTGTAGTGGGAATCGATGGAAGTGGTTCAATACCTGGATATTCTGTCGCGTTCCCAGCACATTAGCGGCAGTGATGAAACTAGGCTCCAGGGCTTTCTTGTTAGCCAAACTTAAGGATATATAATGATCACTTCATCTGACATTATTTGCCAAGTATAAACGAAAGCAATTGCTCTTTACGGCTGGTATTAGTCGAAATGGCGACATGAATAAATGCGTCATTGCCATCTTATTGAGTCAAGGTAATCTAGGGTATACAGGGTAAAGAGTCTCGAAGCAGGTCAGTCGTAAACATATTGTTTAAAATACCATCAACATCTTGTTGTAGTTATCCAGTGCTGGCGTCTGAACGTCATTGCTAATTGGATGCACACGTCTAGTCTTCAAGGATTCTACATTAGCCAGCAGTTTACTTAGGTTTGTCATCGTTGACCTTTCCAATTTTTGTTTATATGCTCTCATATGCATTCGTCGTTTTCACTGTATTTGCGGGCTTTTCATCACAGCATATAAATATTATTGCTCTTTGCTTTGTTAAACAGTACTTTCACATGTTATTCGTAAAATACCACATTTTCCCTGGATCGCAACTATCGCCTGAATATGAATGATGGTATGTACCTATCAAACATAGGGTTTTATATGGACCTTGCATATATGGTCATGGTTTCGACACCTTCAATCCCACCATAACCCTTTTGTGACAACCCAACTCTTGCCGGTCTTTTAAGGCAACAGTCGCCGATGTGTTTAGTTGCTATATTGATATTGCTTGAAAAGTTAATAACTCTCACCTGTGACAACGCAAAACTGACTGGGCGCTGTGCTCATACCGTCTCATATTTGGCCTACAGAAAGTATGCTGTCATAAGCTGCGGGTCACGTTGGATTATCCCGATGATTAGTAAACATTTTGTCAACCTGTGAGATAATCAACACGTACAACAGGTATTCTACAATAACGAAATAACCATTCGCGCGTAAACCCAACTAATGTCGCAAAGTTTATAACAAGAAAAAGCAAGCTTCAATATAAGAATGATAATCGATCTAATAACGTTGTACTTGGCGACGAGAGAAAAGCCTTCAGAAAGGTTTTACAACTTTCATCGTCGTTTAAACCCGCGCGCGGCCTCTCGTGGTCACTCTCAGCTGGGCCAGGACTCGCTTCACTCGGTTGTCCTTCTTCGTATATTAAGGGCATCAAGGCTTTTCAGCTTTTGCTTTTTACCCCTGAAAGGTCACACCAAACCGTAGGGTTCTAAATTCACTATGGCGTCCGTTACGAGCACAACTTCGACTTCGACCACGGTCACTTCTACCGTGTCATTCGCTGTCAGCTGTGTAGGTGCAGTTAACCCGATTTCTTGGAGATCCGTGGCTTCCCCGCTCATCGAAGACAATCGAAACGAGCTACTGCTGCAATGCGAAATAGAGCGATTGAGACGCCAGGAGGAGAGGCTCGAGCCCTTCAGTCACACCTCGAGTCCCGTCGACAAAGGGTTGCCGAGATGGAGAGAGAGCTCGAATCAGCATTGCCGGCGACGCCAATCCAGGTCACCTCTTCGTCTCCCTACGGCGTTGCATTCTCTGGTTTACCTCACTACCTTTCGATCTCCACACCTTCCGCCATGCCTACCTCGGCTCCATCCGTCATCGTTGCTTCAGTGACAAGGGCGCCCTTCTCATTCGCTGACCCATTACAGCAGCCGAGCTCAATTGGATCCACGCCCCAACCTACATTCATAGACGTATTTCCACCTTCCCTGCCGCCGTCTCAAGGTCAGCCTCAGATTTTATCCTGGGGTTTACCAGCTCCCATCTCCTCTCAGCATCAAACGCCTTTCAATAGCCAAGGTAAATGCAAAATTTCTTCCCCTGAACAATTCGTGAACGGAGCCGGCATGACAGAAGTCAGTTACGATCAGCTATCTATTCCGGAGTTCGTGCTTGGTCAAGTAAGAATTGCCACATTTTGTACCTCATTATCTGAGAGAACCAGTTGCTTAGACCAACTTAAAGAGCTCATGATAATGGCGTCCACATATCAGTGGTCCGCGGTGCGCTCATTGTACGGTGCCGCTCTTAAGTAAATAAGGGAAGGATATCAACGGCAATGTGCACAATCTCTCGACTCTCTTAAGAACGAGATGCTCGAGCCTTCTCATCTGCTGTCATTTCGGAGCTTTCAACCAGCTACAAGCAGCCCCCCGATTGCTTCCAATGGTATTTCGACAGTAACGGATGCCCCAGAGGTCAGAGGTGTAAATACAAACATATCTGCAAAGAATGCGCTAAAGTCGGACTCGATGAACGGCACACAGGGAAGACCTGCTCCTGGAAATCTCACGGCGACGCACCGACAAGCGACAAAACGGCTTAGCAAGGGCCTTCTCGCGCCAATGAAGCCACCAGCCTCACTTTCTATCCTCCCTGTCTCTCCTTCATCTACAATGTCGTGGCCGCCACCAACATCTCACGCTTACACAGAGGCAATACCTGCTAGTCATCGCGCAATATCTTCTAGCGGCCACCCTAATTACGCTCTAGCCAAGATACCGGCGCCGTCCAAACTACACATTGACAGTTAGTTCCTCCAGCTACATCATTACAACTACAGTGTCTTAATGATATGCAAATTACTCAAATACCGCTTTCCCATCAACTACGTTCGCTCACAGCCTCCATGCGTGCCACTCACAAATCATTAATCAGATCTCAAATTCGCATCTCACATTGACTCCTATATTGCGACAGAGATCGAAACGGGGGCAACTGTCGGTCGTTTTTCCAAGAATCCTTTAGCTTCGCCGCTGTCTCACCTTTAAACCCTTTCGTTTCCGCTTTGTTGTTTTTCTTTGCCTCTTCCCTCCTCCTGACACCCAGGCCTTCAGGCCTTCCAGGCCATCTGCCATTTATCTTTCTCGCTTTTGCATATTCATACGTAATCTGTTTCGATATTGCTTGTTCACCCTGCTAGTGTTCTTAATGTTGTTATGCCATTTAATGTTTGCCCCAGCTCTGCGCAGCGGTGTTCTTGGACTTCCTTAAGCCCAATAAAGCGTGTGTATGCACCGGCCTGCCTTTCGATTTCCTTGGAATGTCGGGAGAAAAAAAATCCGCCAGTAGGTATAACAGTTCCATGAGATATATCGGCATGCATAAATAGTTAGTAGCCATCCATGGAGGACTTGATATGTTTGAAAGTGTATGAACACCGTGAACGCAACGAGCATGCCAAGACATGAGGTTGGTGGTAACTGGTTTCGGTGTTTGGTTTTATATTGAAATGGATTAGACTAAATGCAAAGAGACGCGTCAAACTATGTTTATCTGTGCGTCTCGACATGCCTTGCTTGTTCACAAGAAATTTATATGAATCTGCCGAGCACTATGCAGGATCATCGAAACGTATAGCTGTGATTTCGGACAAAGCAGGCGATAAAATGCTACGAGAACATGAAGATCAAAGACCACACAAAAACGTTATTTCTGTTTAAGTCCCAAAGATAACACGATGGCATCATAAAACGTGTATGTGATATGACAGCCATTCTATAACACTGAACGAGGTGAGCCACATATAAGGTAGGGAAAAACTCTTACTTTATCGGCCCTTTATTTCGTCTGAAGTTGCTGTTAATTAACCATAACCTTGGGTGTATTGTGAATTATTGTAGCTATCAGCTGCCTTCTATGATTGCACAATTTAATGACGTGACGTGGGGTCGTAAATCATGTTTGTTTAAAACATTTCACCATTGATGCCAGAATTAAAACTTAGACGATGGTGAAGAAAAAGAAACTTTTACTCTTCTGCGTATATTGCAAATTGTGTCGACCACCAATAATAAACATTAGCAACGACGACCTTTGGGATCTTAGATGTCATCGAATATGTCGGAATGTTATGATGGAGATCGATAAAGAAAACCTTAACTCAAGTCCATAGTCCGAATAGTCGCCTTGTAAGGATTATGGTCTCTGTAGATAAAATCATGTCTGTACAGCAGCCAATAGCAAGTGTACTTTCATCTGTACAATGTTTATTATACAGGCTGCCTAGCATGTTATGCGCAGAGATGATTAGCGGTTTACCATAAGAGGTAATATATAGGAAACCGCAGATGGCAAAAGAAATATATGCTGATGCATAAAAGTGATTCCTTTAGAAATTCCCATCGCATTAGCGGCAGTGATGCAAATAGGTTCCAGGGCTTTCCTGGTTGCATACTCAAGTAAATATAATAATCACTTCATCTGACAATTATTGCCAAGCATAAACGAAAGCTCGTATAGGTCGTAGTGTCAAGTAATCTTATTAATCCTCAGTTCTACCAAGGTAGGCCGGTCCGTCGTAAATACATTGTTTAAAATGTCAATTACATGCTATTACTACCTATTGCTGGCGTCTGAATGTCACTGCAAATTGGATTATACAGCAGCCAGCAGTTTGCATAGCACAATCTGCAATAACAAGCAGGAGACGGCATACCTTCTACAATACCGACTGCATAAAGTATGACACAGCTGCGTGACAGACGTAGTTTATTATCACTGTGTCACGCCGTAAAACAGAGACATATTGAATGTATCTATCATCAGAAAGAATATTACATCCATTCATGGACGCTGACGTTTCGTGCCTTACTCCTTTAATTGCCTAATTGTCACCGAACCACTGCATCATGTAACACATAAGTTGTCTATGCCAAATATGTTCTAAGTACATAACACCCAACGTATCTGTCTTTATTTATAATGGTTTAATGCAGCAATGGGTACATGGGGGATTAGTAACATTCAACAGATGCCTGTTCAAGGACAAGGCGGAATATATGACCGCGCATGAAATTGATTCTATACTGGTTGGTCAGGCGGTAACTTACGGCTGTCTCCCATGACCCTATATCCCATTCTAAGCCAAGGACTTTGCACAAAAGCAAAGAGGCAATGACAATAACAAGGACTGCAGCGTGATATATCATCCCATAGAAGTTTGATTCTGCTGACATTACGATAGTGGCTTCCTACATTGACAATAGCCCTTCTTTGAAATCAAAGCATTGTGTGCATTAGTCACTCGGTAGTCACATATTGGAAGCGCATACGGGCCAAGTACGAGGTATGTGGGCAAGTTAAATGCCCTTTATCTGACGCCCAGGACCTGAGTATGTACAGTTGTATCGGCACACGCTGTGGCAATAAAAAGGTCAATAAACAGGGCTCAGTGGTGTTTCTATTCAACACTTGTAGTGCTACAAACAGCATGTAGGCCTCAAATATATTGTCAGCATTTATCAGTATGTCTCTTTTTCAAGCTTGTACTTGGTATCAATACACGGCATCTGAACAGATCAGGTCACGCACTACGAAGAAAATCATCACATGAACATCATTGGCTCCCCAAGAGTGTGCTATTCAAATTATTATTAATTATACGAATGCTTCAAAAGTATATTTCAAAATCAAGCTTTTGTACCGATCCACTGCAGTTTTATAACATTTTTATAGTCCGCAACAGTTCATGATTACCCTCCTCGTCCTAATGTCGATTCAAGTCTTCACAACTTTGCAAATGTAGCCTCTTTGCTAACCTATTTAGCAATTGATGCGGTAACACTCTAGCTTCCCATAATTACGATGAGCGAATACACGTTTATCAATTGATCGCGATCATGTGTTCGCGCATAAAAATCCTTAAGCAACAGCCCTAAATCACGCGTAGTATTAAGCTATTGGCTATCCAATTACACATGTAATATTCGTTGACCTCATTTGCTCCGAATGCAACAGCTATAGTGAATTTAAAGTATGCAAGTGCTCAAGTGTCTCCAGGTTGCCATAAGGGTATGCAAATAGGTGCGACGACGACTAACACGCTGGTAACCATACACAACCGTGTTATTGTGCGTCCGGAGGCTTGTATATCGGATATCCCAAGTATCGTACCGCGCACTTAAGACGGAAAATTGTATCAAGAGGATGAAACCGATGGTATAATTAATTGACAAGCTTAATAAGACGCTGAAAAGTGCATTCAGACGATGTCATCAGATGGGCCGTATGCTGTCATCATGCAAATAATTTGCTATAATTGAATGCGGAATATCTTGAAAACGGTGAATCGTAATAGACAATGACCACTCTCCACTTGGTTGCACTTATATAAATATAACTCAGGGATGCACAGCGCACTACTTTGTACATTGGTATTAGTATAAAGTATCAAATGGTTTTTATTTTAATACATACATAACCGTGTGCAAACTTGTCATTCATGTTCATCCGACATTAAACTATGTTCATTTCTGGCCCATTTGTATTCGTACTAAAATCTTGCAGTTATCGGGTCTAGATAAAATTGGAAACGGCAGATTATTGTGAAAAAGGATGATAATGACATCAATACTGCTTACTATCATAAGCTGAACGATTATATATATATATATACATATATATATATATATATATATATATATATATATATATATATATATATATATATATAAATGTATATATATATGTATATAATCGTTCAGCTTATGATCGTAAGCAGTATTGGTGTCATATATATCTGTCTGTCTATCATCTATCTATCTATCTGTCTATCTATTTATCTACCTATCTATATATCTAACTACCTATCTATATATCTAACTATCTATATATATATTTATCTATCTATCTATCTATCTATCTATCTATCTATCTATCTATCTATCTATCTATCTATCTATCTATCTATCTATCTATCTATCTATCTATCTATCTATCTATCTATCTATCTATCTATCTATCTATCTATCTATCTATCTATCTATCTATCTATCTATCTATCTATCTATCTATCTATCTATCTATCTATCTATCTGTCTCTCTGTCTATCTAACTAACTATCTACCTCTCTCTCTCTATCTCTCTATCTATCTATCTATCTATCTATCTATCTATCTATCTATCTATCTCTCTATCTATCTATCTATCTATCTATCTATCTATCTATCTATCTATCTATCTATCTATCTATCTATCTATCTATCTATCTATCTATCTATCTATCTATCTATCTATCTATCTATCTATCTATCTATCTATCTATCTATCTATCTGTCTGTCTGTCTGTCTGTCTGTCTGTCTGTCTGTCTGTCTGTCTGTCTGTCTGTCTGTCTGTCTGTCTATCTATCTATCTATCTATCTATCTATCTATCTATCTATCTATCTATCTATCTATCTATCTATCTATCTATCTATCTATCTATCTATCTATCTATCTATCTATCTATCTATCTATCTAGCACTCTATCTTTCTTTCTGTCTATCAAAAAAAATTATTTCGAGTCAAAATATTCTTATTTTTCAACCTTCCACCTATAGCCACCTTGTAAAATGGTAAGACACAGAAAAACATTATGAGGCTGTTTTGCGAGAATGATCAAAATGATCATTCATAACCGCTCTATAGCATCTGGAACTTTCTTAATAAAACTCCGTCCGCTTAAAATACAATGAGCATCGTCGGCCATTTCAGTAATTTCTTCTTAAGTACCAGCGCATTATGTGTAGATAACTGAAGATATCAGTTAATATACATAGCTTATACCTGCATTTTATCTCCCCAGATAGTCAAAAAGCCATAATCAAATATATTACTGTCCATAATATCGGTGAAAATAGGTTTGCGATGCCATAAATGTAATGACTTTTTGGATAGCGTCTCGAGGGATAAATTATGTGGTATTTTTTTTTAACAAATCCTCGAGCGGCGGTGCTCGCTTTCTGTTCCTCATCCAAGCTTAGATCCATAAGGGCCACAAAACAGCAAGTTTGGGTGAATGCATCCAATCCCAAAAAGATTTGTTTATGTATTTTAGGTTGATGTTCCGAACTATTAATTGCTCTGGGGCGAGATATAATCCTATAAGCTGCAACCAGATGTAACTGCAGATAGCAATACAAGATACATCATACACGCGCAAAGCCCTGCTTTTATAATTGGATGAACCTTTTAACACGGTCCATCACAATGAATTGCGTACCACTCTCGACTATTTACTAAAATGGCCATAAGCCAACTCAATACGTTAATGCTTGTGTGGCTCCAGTTAGCTTACATCTGACGATAAATACCGGGAGCTCACAACAGGACATACATTAAAACTCACCATTCGACCTGAAAATGATATAAAGATACTGCTCAGAGAGTCGTATCCATGTTAATCAGTATGGCTATTGACCAACAACTGCTACTGAATGCATGAGAGTGTCTTTCAAATACATACAAAAAGTTGCTGCTTTTTATGGCCATTCAGGGCAGGAACAGCTGTTTGCACAATCGCTTCAGCAGACATCTTAAAATTGTCAATGAAGCAACTTGCAAGCGAACGAATGGAGGATCAGATCCAACTTTTGTCCGCACAAATGAAACCATGCGATAGCGAGTTTGTGCTCGTGAGGTAAATGATGTTATCGTATGATATACCAGATTATATACAAAGAGCACACCTTACCACGATTATGTATTCCACGCTAACGTGGATGGTCCAATTGGTGGATAAACGATGCATTGAGCTTGAAATAGCACTTATTACATCATTACCAACTACTTTCAATTTTGTAGATAATTATCTTACCGGCATGAATCTTTCCTGTTATTCAGACTCTGTCATAGTACCTAAAACTGTCATTTTGGAAGACGAATTTAGCGGTGATTATCTTTCCCGTGAACGCTTCCAATTTTACTCTTAAACTAATGTTATTCGCTGCGACATCGACTTATTTGTTGCTTTCGTCAAAGCAAAAATGTTGTAGTGTTGTTACAGTGCTTGTTGCTTTTATCAATAACAGCCGGGTTGCTGCATAACAAATTCACTATGACATTGGTTTGAAACTACAACAGCAGGTGGGGGACAAGGTAGGTGGGATAAAGGTGGCTATGAGCCAAGGAATCGTATAACTAGCATCAAGCGTCGCACGTTAAATGGTGACAATGTTAGATTTTTAGTCGCGTCATATATCTGAATAGAAATCATCCGCGCATCACCGGTATATCAAGAATGAAATCAAACGAAGCCTACGGCTCGATGTGTAATATTCTCTGCTCTAAGATGGATTTCATTTACCTCCTAATTTAGCAATTGAGATATGTTACGTAGGGTAGAGAGGATAATAGCCAAAGTTTTCTACGCTGGCTTGCAGGTGCAGGCTTATGAGCATGCACATTTTCGTCAAAATACTTGAATAGTTCCAAACGTGGAACATCGATCAATTTAACACCATGTTCTGATCATTGAGAATTTCATACCTTCTTAGAATGCTTGTGTGAATGTTCTTTTCTATCTATGCTTTTATCGAAAAGGTTTAGTCCTTGAATCAGTGAATTACTATCATTTAGGCGCGTAGATAAAGACATATAGTTTATAGTTATCCAACTTTCATGCCCGACGCTACACAGGCAAAAACCTACGTTAATGTTCCGAAGACATGAGAAATAAACAGAGGACATCATCTAGAAGAACAGTTGAACAGATGTGCATTGAGACGCAAAGTCAAAGCATATATACCTGGACAAATATGACTTCTACATGATTAATATGCATTTCAACACAGCGCTACAGAGTACGCACTTATTGATGATAACCATCAAGTGATACAGAAAATGGTAATTCATTCGAACTATAACATATATATATATATATATATATATATATATATATATATATATATATATATATATATATATATATATATATATATATATATATATATATATATATATATATATATATATATATATATATATATAGTACGCATGAAACTACGCCTCACTTCTTAATAATGGACCATTATCGTCATCCGTGGCAACGCCAATTTAACAAAGCTACGTGGCAAGTTTCGTGATCGAGTGTGCTTTTAACACATTGAGAAACAAAGCTCTATAGCCTGGATCACCGTCAGTATTCATTGAGTGAAAGCTTATTCAAGACACGCGCCAATTACATTCGAACGCTACCTAAGGTAAAACTCTCTGGTGTCGACAACATACGAGGCTCAGTAAGTACATGCGTATTGCCCACATTGAAGCTGGATTGCCTCATGTCGTGGTAGAAACAAAGACTGGTTAGACGTTTGTTGCGATAACAAAACAAAAGCTCTACAACCTAGATTAGGGTCAGTAGTCATAGAATGAAAGCTTATTCAAGACACGTACCCTTGAAGTCAGTCGCTGCGTTAAGTAGTTTCACCAGCAATATATATCGCGACTGATCCTTTGTTCATTGATACGGTAGAGTAACGTGAAACGGTCTTTTAAATGTGATATATTCCCCAGCTAACAATGCGATTTAGTACTTTATGTCAAGGTTAACACGTATCTGAACTACCTAGACGCTTGATGTGCAACAGTGCGTTCGATTGAAGTCGCACACACATTGCGTATCCTCTTAAAAGGCACTCACTGGCACAACGGTATTATAGCGCATCAACATTTGCCTCTAACAATAGGACGGAACATGATTTCACGCATAGCAAAGGATAAAATTGCATTTCCACAAAAGCAGACCTCTCAAGGCCGCTGCATCAATATCCACAGAATGAACCATTAATTTAGCAGTAACATGCTGATGAAGAGAAATAATAAGAAGCGAGTAAAAATAACTGTGAAATAGACAAACGCTCAAGTAAGCCGGCAGCCTCCGCTCAATTATGAGACATCATTCACGTCAGAGTAATCAAAAACCTCGTTGTGATTCCAATGGCACGTGGTTCTCCCAACTTCTATATAAGCTTAGGAAAAAAGGGTTATGTTGTGTCCTTGGTAAATTTTCCACACAAGAAATGTATAGGCTCGTTTACATCAAATCTTTCAGCATACATATTGTCTCAACGAAAGTCCCATAATGTAGAATGCCCTTTCCATACCATGTGCAAAGGGTACAGTGTTAAAAATTAACGAAAGTGAGATGACACGGTTTACGGAACGAATACAAAATAACCAATAAAGACTAGATTTGTCGCAAAGGTAGATATATTTATTCCTGGAGGGGAATAAATCAATTAAAACTCAGCATAATATCGGATGGCCAAGAACCTGACAAAAGTATAACTTGTGCGAAAATCACAGTTTTACAGTTACAACCTTATATAATCGGCCTCTATGTACACCTACTTTTCTTATTGACTGAAATATTATTATTAGAACGGCCAATTATGTGTTGGCCTGACGAAATCGGATTATGACGCTTATACCAGTATAATATAATGCTTAAAAACAGATATGTTTCTGGCCAAATATTTAACACCACTCATTTAGAGCCATATCATTCCGAAAGACATTGTGAGCGCACAAACGTAATGTATGATGAATAGATTACCTCAGTTTATTTGCAATGTTGAAGATATCACAGAAATCACTCCGTCTGTGTACACACAGTCCTACACCCTCAAACATCTACTTATGCACACTAATGCCTTCAAAGATGAGTTGCAGATGATTGGATGACATAGTCATACGAATAATTCCGGCATGCACTCGTCATATGTATAGACATTATGTAAATTGACCTACGCAATTTCATGGCCACAAGCAAAGACAGCGTGGGAACCATGTAGCCGACAGCGAATGTTTCAATGCTGATTCAGGCCGATTGTTTTCGACCGAGCTGTTGCTGTGCAGCAGCCTGAATTATTTATTTACAGCATTTCTCTGTAATGGACAATGTACGCTTGTACGATTACACTTCCATATACGTTTTACTTTTGCCTTCGAAACTTACTAGAACACATTACATATTGGCTATCCGAATGCTGATATTTGTGTTGTCCAAATGTTACTAAATAGCGTGTTGAGGCCCGAGAGAATTAAAATTGGAGCCCACAATCGGGCAGAGAGATGACAGAAGACCAAAGGCCTGCCAGTACAAAGGCCACACGTGGATAGACATTAGAGTGTTAGGCCAGCGATGACAACCGGATCATATTTGACCGTTGTAGGCGCTTCAATGCTTCTCAGTAACTTGTTATTCTCAATATTGAATATCGCCGAGCTCTGGTTAACAAAAACAGTCATGTAATGATACTACTAAATTTTAAAAGAAGGTACATCATACGTCACAGCCCAAAGTAACACCGCGTCATATTACAGTCATATTTAGATTGAATGCAGTAGTTATTGGTAAGCTACATGAGAAACAGGATCAGTCCATTTGCACAAAGTGGTACTTAAATGAATAAAGCGAAGCCTGAGCGCTAACAACTAGAATTAAGAAGCGCAATTGAAAAGACTAAGCACGTTACAGACAGCAAAAAGTAGCAGAACAAATGCGCCATGTAATGAGTGATTCGACGCATATAGTTTTCATATCAAAGCTCTCGTAGGATGTCACCATGTGCTCAGATTATGCTCATTACATAGACGAATTAGCATTCAATTGAAATGTATTAATGCGTTAGAAATATGCCGTTTTAGGAACAAGGTAGCCATATGGACATATCCTTCGGCGTTTTGGATGCTGATGCTCAAGTTATTATGCTGGATTACTATTGAGAGGATTGTCTTTATGAGCAAAATCCTTTGCAATATCCCTCATTGTAATGCGAGCGGCCTCAACAGTCTTTAATTACGAAAGCATTTAAACATAATGTTTTATTCTTCATTACGTATATCAGATATATACATATACGGTTAAACATCACTTGAATGAATCAAACAGTCGCTATTTTAGCCGTTTTATTTGCCATCTTCTCTTTTGTGGAATTTTTTAACAAGATTCCAATCTCAACATTGTTGAATGTTTGCATGTTGTGAAAAGTTATTACTCTTTCGCTTTGCATTTGCCGGTAAGTACTATCTGCACAAACTCAATACAGACGATAAGATGGTAGGGAATATGTATGTAGAATACTGAGTAGTTTATAAGTATTTGGGTCTCACGGCGTCCCTATATCTGCATGTATGGTCATGCTGTTTTGTTGAAAAGTGACATCCATTTGGTGTGTCTTAGACTTTTGAAATGTATGTAGATTGCGGTGTAAATACAGACACGTTTACTCGTGGTCACTTATGATCATATCTTGCCAAGTAAATAGGTCTCTACATCTTGTAACTCAGGAAATTGAGCTCTACGATCAACTGGCTTGAACGTTATACGCATATATCAGGAGACAAGTTCGAGGACGCCAAGGAATTGATGTACTAATTGCCGTCGTTTGTAGGACATATCAATGTTACATATCACAATTTGATGTTCACTCTGCCATGAGTAGGTGAAGGAACAATGTGCATCAATAACTGTACGAAACAAATGGTTTATCAAGGAGCAGCTCCCGGTAGAAGTGCTCCATATAACAGCATCAATAATGGTACGAAACAAATGGTTTATCAAGGAGCAGCTCCCGGTAGAAGTGCTCTATATAACAGCATAGCTTCTCATTGCTTTTAAATTGTTTAATTAGAATGATTATGTCTTGTATAAGTTTTAAGGCCTTCGAGCAGAACAATTCCGAGGTTGTTGCAGGGAGGCGGTCAACCTAGCATCAGCATTTTAACGAAACGACCGAACACATCGTGTACCAATGCAATGAGGTGCCAAGCGCCCAGTGCTACTCGACGCCCTGTTTTGGGCGTATGCTTCACAAAGCACCAACCTTTGCACTTGAGTCAGTGAGGTATACGCTAACAACAATCATAAAATATATTCTGCATTCAAAACACGCAGGGTTAACCCCATGATATCATGTTCTGGTGATCTTGCGACTGAAAATCCTTGCCCCATGCTTTACGTCCAGGCAACTGCAGCCACATAATAAAGATTAACGGGCAAATCTAACGCTCATTCGGATAAACTTATGAAGGAGAACATAACTCTGCAATTGTGACAATATATGCCTACCTTTGGTGCTTAGAAGATACGTGGAACATTCATTATTATATGCGGAAGACACAGAGGTAACGTACGATGGATATTCAAAATTTGCTAACGCGACATATAAACCTTATTTTTTATGTACGTTTGATAAGAATGTATGCTCGCACCAGCTGTTATGACTACCTGTGGCAGGAATCTAACCCAATCAACAGTTCAGCATTTGCCCCTCAACACCATTGCAAAGCTACAGGCGGGCATTTAATATCTAGCTAGGCATATACTTATATCACTGCCCAAATATTATTGTCGGACGAAGTATCCCCCTAAAATATCCAGACCGGCACCTATATAGCATATATGATGCACTTATGTGCACCAGCTACAAAATTCTGAGGTGACCACTTCAGTTCCACGCCCTATATTGGATTAATACCTGCCTGAGAACTTAAACCACTAGCATGCAGAAAGTTTATGTAATTGATTGTAGCTTGATACAGGGACAGCAATGTTTGCGGAAAAACCAGTATGTGAAAACCCGAATTATATGTATGAATATATATATTTACATGTAAATATATACGTATTACACACACACACACACACACACACACACACACACACACACACACACACACACACACACACACACACACACACACATATATATATATATATATATATATATAGAGAGGAGAGATATATATATATATACATATATATATATATATATATAAATAAATATAAATTTATATAAATGAATATATATATATATAAATATATATATATACATATATGAATATATATGTATATATATCTATGTATATCTATATGTCTATATATACATATATATATATGTATATATATGTTTATACATATGTACATATATATATATATTATATATAGATATAAATATATATATATATTATCATTATTATTTTTATTATTTTTATTATTATCATTATTACTATACCAAATCTAAATAGCGCCAATTTATCAATATAGATCTCTAAGGCGCTGCACAAGCACAGATAAATTCAATATGAGATCACATATCAGCAATAACAAACTTTAAGAAGCCAGTAAAATCGATTGAAATAAGGACAATAGTCCCTTCATGAATTAGTGTTATGAAATATAGCACAAGTAGTTCAATCTCACCACAATAGCTAAAATCAGCAATAAGCCTCCTGCAAAAGGTGAGTCTTTAGATTCCCTTTAAAACTGACTAGACAAAGTGAATGTCTGAGGTCCTCCGAGAACTCATTCCTCAACTGGGGTGCTATCACTCGGATAAATCTGCCACCGTAGATAGAAGGCCTTGGTTATGGGACAACGAGGATGGATAATATAGCTCAACGTAGGTTCCTGGTCGATTTCTAAAGCACGATGAGGTCCCTTTATTTACTGTGGTGCATGTCCATTAAAACAGTTGCTACTGTTCTAAATTCGTACTTAGATTATCTCGATATTTTGCACTGATTAAGCTCGTATATAAAGCTAAAGAAATGTAAAATAAAAAGTAAAGGTCACTGACGTAAATTGCTGAGTATGACGAATTAAAGCCAATGGGAATTATGCGTTTTTGATAATATTTTGGTTCTATAGAGAAGTTCGTACAATGATTAACATTATAATTGACATAAAGACAGAACCATATCTGCTTTACAAAAAATAGAGACAAAATGATGTCAAGCCGCACTCTACGGCAGGCCATTTATGAATGTATTGTTAATTTATCTCCAAAATGGTGTCAAACCTCAATTAAAAAATTTGACCCCTCACTTTGGAAGTTAATTTGGTAATATGGTGCTGTAATATAAGTACTATGAACATCAATTAAACAATGATAGGTCATTATAGTGTATGGAAAGCCACAATGAACTTTTCTTTTTTATTCCGTGAGTGTGGGCCATTACAATATTCAAGCCTCCATAAAAAAGTTTTTGACCATTTACTTTTGAAGTAAAGTTAGTAATATTATGCAGTAATATATATGTACCATGAACCGATATTTAAAAAATGATCAGTCATCGAAGTCTATGGAAAGCCGCAATGAATAATTTGCTATATTATGCAAATGTGATCATTTTCATCTAGGCCTGCAGCTCCTCGGCAAATGCTATAACTCGGTTTGATGTTTCTCACCTTTGAAATGGAAGGAGGCGCATTTAATATATATAAATATTTATATATATATATATATTTACATATATATATATATATATATATAGAGAGAGATTTATATATATACATATATATAAATATATATATATACATATATATTATATATCAATATATATATATACATATTTTATAAATAAATATATGTATATATATATGTTATATATGTATATATACATATATATTTATATATATGTATATATATGTAAATCCTGTATACATATATATGTATATATATATGTATATCTCTCTTTATCTTTCTGTCTCTCTCTATATGTATATCTATATTTCTGTATATGTATATATCTTTATGTCCTCTATATATATATACATATATTTTATTCCCTATCCCTATATATGCGTATATGCCTATCTATATATGTGTGTCTATATATATCTCTATACTATCTGTCTAGCTCCCTCTCTATATGTGTCTCTCTCTGTATATCATCTATCTGTATATCTCTCTTTCTCTCTCTATCTTCTCCTCTCTCCCTCTCTCTCTCCCTCTGTCTCTCTATCTCTCTCTGTATCCCTATCTCTCTCCCTATGTATATTTATCTCTATTTATCTATCTCTCTCTCCTCTGTCTAAATCTCTCTCTCTCTCTCTCTCTATCTATATTGTCTCTCTAGAACTCTGTCTCTCTCTCTGTATCTCCCTCTCTCTCTCTATAAATCTATCTCTCTCTTCTATATTCTACCCCTACCTCTCTCTCTCTATCCCTTTCTATGTCTATTTATATTCATATCTATATCTTTATATATATATATCTATATATGTATATGCATAGATATATAGATACATATATATAAATATATCTCTATATATATGCACATTTTTTATATCTATATTTGTATATATATATATATGTATATTTATTTATGTACATATGTATATATTAATAAATATATATGAGCATATATATATGTGTATCTATGTATATATATATATGATTATGTAATTATAGTATGTGAAGAACCTAAATATATATATATATAAATATCTTTATTGATATGTAAATATGTACGTATATATGCATGTTAATATATATGTATGCATATATATGTGCATAAAATTTTTGTTATATATATTTATAAATATATATATATTTATATAAATATATATATATATCTATATATATGAATATTTAGATATAGATATATGCGTATATATCTGTGTGTATATATATGTATATTTATTTTATATATCTATATATATAGAATAGATTTATATTTTAAATATTTATAAATCTATATACATATATGTATATTTATAGATATATATATATATGTATGATAATATACGTGTATATTTATATGTATATAAATATACGTGTATAGCTCTAGCCGGCAATAGAAATGAAAAGAAAGAGTAATTGATTTTTTAAAACATGCAAACATTTACCAAAATCAAGAGGGGAAACTTTGCTTCAAGTCAGAAAAAGTGCTGATTGCAAATAACACGGTGGTTTGATTAATTCCAGTGATGTTGAAATATATATATATATATATATATATATATATATAGATATATATATATATATATATATATATATATATATATATATATATATATCTATATCTCTATATATATATATCTATATATATATCTCTCTATCTCTCTATATAGAGATATAGAGAGATATATATCTTTATTTCCATCTATATAGAGATATCTGGTCTTTTCTCTCAGATATCTATCCCTCTATTTCTACCTCTCTCTCTTTATCCCTGAAGATCTATCTCTCTATATCTCTCTATACTTCTCTCTATATATATATCTCTAAATATCTGTCTCTCTCTACCTCTCTCTCTATCTCTCTCTCTAAATCTCTCCCTGTGTCTCCCTCTATCTCTCTCTCCCTCTCTCTCTCTCCCTCTCTCTCTCTCTCTCTCTCTCTCTAGAGAGAGAGATACGTTCCTTTATAAATTTTTGTCTCTCTCCCTATATATATCTATCTCTCTCTCCTATCTCTATCTCTCTCTCTCTCTCTCTCTCTCTATCTCTAATATATCTATATCTCTCTCTCTCTCTCTCATCTCTCTCTCTCTTCTCTATCTCTGTCTACTCTATATATCTATATATATATCTCTCTCTTCCTATATATCTATTTCTCTATATATATCTATATCTCTCTCTATCTATCTATCTCTATCTCTCTATATATATCTCTCCCTGTATAAATATTTATATATATACCGTGAGGAAAGTATTTCGATGTTAACTCGCAAGCACATGACACCTCCTAATATGTGGGCATCAATCGCAGATTAGTAACATTATGCTTTTAAAACTCACGTATTGAAGAGGACAGTCAACGAACATTCTTGCAGTCTTTTGTCTCGCGGCTACACTCATACATTGGCATTTTGATGCCAAAATATATGACGATACTGTGACAACACAATTTACTGTGCGATGAATTATTGCAGAATGCCATCTATCTTTGGGGATGTTTTGTGCGGGTTAAATCGCCCTCGACACTATTTAGAGATATTAATACCTCGCCTGCGACAATGCCATGTGTTTGATGTTGGTTATGCACCCGTCTAGCTCAAAGATGTTTAGAAGCAGCTCAGTTTCGTCAATTTGTTTGTACATCTACCCTTCCATTGGTACCTTCGCTTCCGTTGGTGTTTCTTTGTTGGAGTAGTATAGGGTGATTTGGACACGTCTTCGGCAATGTTATAAAGGTTGGATCCAATAATCACTAACAGCCACAGCCGGAGAAAGCTATAGCATGTCAACAATTTTGTCCACTGACACATAAGGTTCAGCCATGACAGCCACTGCAACAGCTTTTTAAATGTTTAGGGGCAAACAAAAAAGACGAATTAAAGTAATAAAATTTACGATTTTTCTAAACCTTGCGCATAGAGTTCCTTCATTATCACAAGTGCGTATCGTGTGTATCTCCATATCGCCTTGTCACGATACGACGCTGATCTCTGCTATATTCCACAAAGCACATTAAACAGACCAAGCAAAGCTACCTTCCGCGTATTACTTTTAACGTGACCGATAGGCATGCAGCCAATGTTAATTAACTGATATTGTCGGCATCAGTTGCCCCTATTTGATACATAATAGATCAGTCTGCTTCAATGATGATCAACAATTAATTTCTTGGTGTGACACAAAAAGGTGCTATTTTTAAAATAAAGTAGGCCCTCGAACACCCACGGTTTTCCTGGAAGTACAGTAATACGCTGGGGTCAAATAACTCGGGCCCAGCATAAGCTCTTGATAGGATTGTCTTAGCTAAGTCCCGTTCTTCAAATCGCACAGATTGTAATCCACCAAGCATATGGCGACAATGTACAATGCATCTTGACCACACATTCAAGTGAGTGATGTTTTGTAGTGCGGCGAACTTGTGTTTGAGTTATATAACACAGTGTGTGAAAGGCCTGCATAACCGGTTGTGGGAAGATCTAGGCTAGTTGATGGGTCATTTACAGGGTTATTTCGAGTGACATCTCTTACGTTAATAAACGCAGTGCATGGTCCGCGTCTAAGGTAATACGATCCAGTAAACGTGGTTCGCTGCCTCTTGTTGGTTTTATGGTGTTATGTGTGCGAATAAAATCAAAAACCTACTACAGCTTTAATCAAATCAACCTAAAAGACAACGTATGGTAATGGTTAATAACTGTGAGGGTATATTTTACCGGAATTACTCCCATGGCTACTAAAGCGATGGTGTAAACAGCTGTGTGACCTTGAATAGCCGAAGAACGCATCAACCGTTAATAAGTATTTGAAAACAGTTCCCTTGCAGTCTGCAGGACATGTTTAGCAACTGTTATACTGATTGAAATAGAAGATAGACATCATGAGCTTTCCCTGATACGAGTCGCTGTGCAGTATCTGTATATTATGTTGCACACACCTGGTACAATATTATGAAACGTGTACCTCCGATTCGGGTAAAATGATATGTTTAGAGATATATTCTGTAACGAGCTCCTGGTATTTCTTAAAGATGTGAACTTACAGCAGCCATGAAGGCATTAATGCCTGGTGTTGGCCGATGGACATTGGTTGAGGGTTGAATGACCGTCATTGTGACGGATGGGATGTTCTACCAATTATAAAACCAAGGCTTTCCGTGTGTATGATACGTCAAGTAATCCGTGATACAAATAGCTGCCTCATCCACAGTTGCTTCTGATTGCAGCATATGAGTGTCAATTTCGCTCAGAATCTAACCCAATCAACAGTTCAGCATTAACCACCCAACACCATCGCCAAACCCACGCGGGCAAATGATATGCAGCCAGGCATATTCTTATACCTCGGCCCAAGTTTTATTAAAGTATATATATATATATATATATATATATATATATATATATATATATATATAATATATATATATATATATATATATATATATATATATATATATATATATATATCTATATATATATATACATATATAATATATGTACATATTTTTTATAATATATATATAGATATATATATATATATATATATATATATATATACCTATATATATATATATATATATATATATTTATATATATATTTATATATATATATATTCGTGGTTTTATTTGTGACAAATATGCCCTATAAGCCTGATATTCGGTAACCCGGTCCGCACCTTTTAAAGCAGTTATTCATCGTTTTTGCACCTTGATGATTTGCTGATTCCTGAGCACAACCAAATCGTTCACATGAACTGTGGATTTCTAAATAGGTACATCACTCCGCAGATGCACTGTGTTTAAGAGAAAGAGAACACATTATCCAATGGTTTAGGCAATTGTTGCTTTTATCATTACAATAATAAAACAGTATAAATTGGCATTAGAGAAATGAAATAACTCACGCATAATGAAGATTCTGGAGCTGGATCAAATGCCGTCAGAAACATAGTTGGGGTAAATAACTTAGCAGTATTGTTCAGCGATGAACGTAAATTTGCAATACCAATGTGGAGGAATTTTCGACATGTTTGAAATGATCAATTAAGTATAGTTGCATTTCCGAAAAGCTTCAACGCGCTTGGTTGACCCTTTGTAACTATTGACATCATTAAACAGGGCATAAGGGTTATTGAGCAATATGTCTCATAAAGCAAGGGCATAATTCTGCACTGCCGTCGTGGCACATATCTGGCATTTAATTCACTACATGTGTGCTTTGTGTTTGTTGGGTTCTTATCCGCCACGCTAAGTCCGCTAACTAGAGAAAATATGTAGCTTGACACTTTAACGTCATTGCCAGATCGATGCGCTAACAGATAGATCATGGAGTTAGTCAACCAAATATAAAGTTATCTCTCTTTAATGGCTTAAATGAAAGGAACCCCTTACAATATCTGCTCACTGTTAAAAAAAATACATTTTTTATGCTGTTATTTATAATTATTACTATCAGCTACCAGCTGTGTTTACTGTCGCCAATAACAAATTATGTTTGGCGATCTGCAACATCACGACTGAGGCTGCATACAAGCCACGAATATCCTTATACTATATCGGATGATATAACTTATGACACACATGTGAAATCAAATATTGGGAGTGCACAAACGCCAATTACAAGGCATGTGCGCTAGGTCAATGTATTTTATCTAATGCCACGGACGTGATTATATTATTTATCTGCCGGGGAAACGGACCTCCCAGCAATACCAATTTAACTTCCTCCTCCAAATCCCGCACCGGGGGGTAAATTGCCAGGAAAAACCAAGCTGGTACCATCAATTCAAATATTATAGAAATGAACATATTGCCTGTCATGTACATTTTATGATACCCATGTCACTTGATCTACACGACATAGCAATGTCTTACGAATTCAATAGATCTGTTAATATCAGAAACGTGGCTTCTTCGACCACGATGCTACCTCATATCATTTATTTGCGTTTTTTCACCCTACTTTCTTAGTTTGTCGAAATGATGCTCGCAAAGCCATGCATTCAATCACAATAAAGCTTTCTAATTTGCAAGTTAAGATCAATGGATCAGCTAAATTTGTCGCCAAGCATATCCATCCTTCATAGTTAATCTTCCTTTTATGTGATGGAAAGAACTACCAACATTTTCCATATTCTAGGATCGTAATTAACGGTACCTGTTCATTTATGTTAGTATCGTGATTAACGATACGTGTTACAGATTGACCGCTTGCTTGTTACGATGTAATTACCAAACCAATTGAAGCAGCACATGAAATGTATCAGCGTATATCAGTAGATCTCTGTCGAACTTTACTTTCGATCAATAAGTTGCTACTTAACAGATCAAGATACCTACCATAATGATAACATCACACGCATGTCAATTGTCCATGTTTGGCCCCCTATGGGTGTCTTACACATAAAATTATTGATTATACGAGTGCTGCAATGTCATTTTTCAAATCAAGTCTTTTCATCGATCCACTGCATTGATATAAAACCGTTACAGTCACCGATAACGTTACTTATTGCCGTTGACTTCCCAATATCGATCCACGCCTTTACATTTGCGAATGAAGCATCGCTGCTAACCTACTGGGCGACCGATGCGGTTACACATTAGCTTTTCACGAATAAGCATACTACATGTTTATCCTGTGATCGCGATCATGTGATCGCGCATAAAAAGCATCAAGCAACAGTCCGAAATCACGCGTAGGCTTTGACTTTTGGCTGTCCAATTACACATGTAATATTTGTAGACCTCATTCGTTCGGAATGCTGCAACTTTCAAGTATGCAAGTATTCGTATGTCTCCGGGATCCACCGGGTATAGGAATAAGTGCTGTCATATTGCAAAACATTACTTATTAGCTATTACATTTTGGCTTTAATGGAATGCGAAATATTTTGTGAATGTCATGAAAATGACTCAAGTATCGAAACGAAAACGGTGAATCGTGATAGACAAATTACAACTCCCAACTATAAGCAGTAAAGTTATGAAAAAGTCCATTCAGTGAATGTTGCTCTGAGATGCACAGCGCACTAATGTGTACAATGGCATTGTGTATTGAGCACCGAATGGTTCTATTTCATTTCATGCAAAACCGTTGAATGTTTATCCAACATTAAGTTGTTCATTCAACCATCATATTTTTGAAATTGCATATTGGATGCCAAACCACCACATCATGCTATTAATCATAACGTTTCAAGTAATGAGGCCACGTTATAAAAATAACCACATGAACCCAATAAACACAATCGTTTGCTACGCATCTTTTTTATATGGAATGCTAGAAATTGCTGTAATCTTGTGTCCGCCATGTATGTGTTGCATGTATGATAGCATTTATCGTACTGTGTAAGTAATAGGAAATAAATAGCTGCGTGATGTAGATCCTTCATCGGTTATACGACGTTAAATGGCGTGGATCCTCAACCAAATTAAGCTTATTTCACACTTGTAAATTGCCCCGTTGAAAATAAGTCCATTGTAATTAAGGAAGGCCTATTAATCATAGTAATGTATACAACATTATGTTTGCTGAACTTTCAGTTTATTGATGCTTACTATTTGCTTTATCCCGCCGAGTTAATGTTTGCACAAGGAGGAAATTGTAGTGTCTAAATGCGCATTCATGCATTCGTAAGATTGAATGCTCGACAAATATGTCTAGCACGTGTGAGCTAACAGGGTAATAGGCATCATGGAAGCCTCCATAAAATCGAAATATTCTACGATCAACCGTTATGTTTCTAACAAAAAATGCCGTAAAACGTGTACCAGGTTGAAATGACCGCTGCTCATCAAGTGAAGCAATGAGAATTCGTTATTGTAGCAGAATAGTGGTCTGTTAGGAGGAGTACTGAGCTCTTTCAAACAACAGCATACGCTCATATTATAATGTTAATGCGAAATTTTTGTTTTTATATCGGAACAATATTTTATTCAAACCGGTGTGTAATGGATAATGATTCAGGAATTCTTGCTGCAATGCGATCAACTAAACACAAGCTATTATGAATGGGAGAATAACCAGAATCCCCATGATGCAGCATACCGATTGCTTTTTAAGCACTGTAGCAGGAAACCGTTATCTGCAATTACACCGTTTATTCGCTTCACCAACATTGGTCGATTCAATATGCATAACAAACAATTGATGTGTGTAAACAACCTAAACCTTAATACGAATCAAGCAATTTAGCAAACTATGCAAAATATTCCGCATTTGTTGCAAAAACGACGGCTTATTTCGCAATCACTTAAACGAAATGTCCCATATAATATGGCACTTCTTAAAACAATACGTCGAATTCTGCAATGTAGGGAGAAGTCTGATGGTAAGTCATCACCACCCATACTGTGGCTGTTGCAGGAAAGTTACTCATTAGCAACGCTCAACGACATGCAAAGCTTGGCGTGATATATGTTTTTGTGTTTGCGTCCACTGAGAAGCTATAGGCAATTTCATATTCAGTACCAGCGCGTTTTGTGCAATAACGAAAGATGAATGGTGCTGTACTTATGTTATGAAAATTTGGCCATAAAATCTCCTAAACCATCACTCGCTATCAAACATGTATAGCTGATGCATGCCCATCTCCCAAAATAGCCAAAGAGGCCGTGATCAAAGTTATAACTGTCCGTGATCTTGTTAAAAAAAAATATATGGCGTCTGAAAGAGAATTCGGAAAGCTTGCCCATGTATAAATGAACGGGGCTTTGCACTAACCCGCAAGCGGCGATCCACCATATAATCCCTTCCTGCTGCAAATGGAAGCTAAGATCCATATAGACCACAAAACAGCAAGTTTGCCTGAATATATCTAATCTCAAACGATTTTAGGTTGATGCGTAGCGAGATAGACATTCATAAGCTGCAACCAGAAGCAGCTGTGGATGAGGCAGCTATTTGTATCACCGATTACTAGATGACACACGGAAAGCCTCGGTTTTATAGTTGGTAGAACATCTTAGCACGGCCGATCACAATGACAGTAATTCCCCCCTCACCTAATGTACATCGGCCAACACCAGACGATAATGCCTTCATAGCTCCTGTTGGTTTACATGTTAAAGGAATACCAGGAGGTCGTTACAGAATGTATCTTAAAACATATCATTCTACCCGAATCGGAGGTACACGTGCCATAATATTGTATCAGATGTGTGAAACATAAAATAAAAATACTGCACAGCAAGTCGTATCGGGGAAAGCTATATCAATCAGTATAACTATTGACACACGCGTGCTGCAGACTGCAATGGAACGTTTTTCAAATGCAAACAAACTGTTGATGCGTTCTGTGGCCATTCAAGGTCACACAGCTGTTTGCACAATCGCTTTAGTAGCCTTGTTAGTACTCTCGGTAAGAGATACCATTACAGTTATTCACCATGATCATACGTTGTCTTTTAGGCTTATTTATTTAAAGCTGCAGCAGGTTTTTGTTTTTAATCGTTCACATAGCACCATAAAAACCACCTAGAGACAACATACCACGTTGACTGGATTGTAATACCATAGACGCGGTCCATGCACTATATTTATTACAAAACGGACTAAAGAGAAATAATGCTGTAAATGAGCCATAGACAAACGCAGACCTTCCCACAACCGGTCATGCCAGCCGTTCACACACTGTGTTACATAAATCAATCGCAAGTTCGGCGCACTACAAAACATCACTCATTCGAATATGTGGCTTACAAGCACCGTAAATTGTCGCTATATGCTTGGTGGATTACAATCTGTGCGATTAGAAGGACGGGACTAAGCTAAGACAATCCTATCAAGAGCTTATGCTGGATCCGAGTTATTTGACCGCAGCCGTATTACTGTACTTCCAGGAAAGCCGTGGGTGTTCAAGGGTCTAGCTTCTATTTGTGTCACACCAAGAAATTAGTTGTTGATCATCATATGAGCACACCCGTCTATTTGGCATCAAATAGGGGCAACTGATGCCGACAATATCATTAAATTAACATTGGCTGCATGCCTATCGGTCACGTTAGAAGTATAACACAGAAGGTCGCTCTGGTTGGTCTGTAAACGTGCTTTGTGGAATATAGCAAAGTTCAGCGTCGTATCGTGATAATGCGGCGTGGAGATGCACACGATACGCACATGTGGTAAGAAAGACTCGAACTCCATGCGTAAGGTTTAGAAAATACGTGAATATTATTACTTTAATTGACTTCTGAATTTAAGATGTAGCTTTGCCTAAAGATTGGAGAGCGCTTGGAGGCCAGGATATTACTGAACTTAATATGTATAAGTGCTACCCTCAACGACTAAGGCACGCTGTCCCAATTCTCATTGGATGTACAGTAGCCAGGTCCGTGAGGGTTGGCGCCTTTGGTCGTTGCCTAGGCAGGATGCCAATGTGGCTCTAGAATATGGGGTACGTATGAGAAGAGGACATGTAGGTCACTCGTGGATCTGGGAAGCTGGCGTTTATAATTAATATCAGCTGTAGTGGGTAACTCTATCTAATGATGACTAAAAGGGTACGCTTTAATGATGGATAGGTTTTATGTTAAATTGGCACTCAACATGAGCATGATATATCGGATTCCTAGGTTGTTAAATTAATGATGCGTTGTGCAATTATTGGTGTTTGTTCGCGAGTTGATGGGTATGACGGCTGTGAACGGGTTCTGTGAGAAATTAAATTATGTCCTAACGCAGTGAGCGAATGTGTACACGATTATGTGGTCGCGCACGTGAGCGATCACGGGCTAGAGCAAGGTTGTGAGCAGCAAATGAGTGAAAGAGTAAATAAATGAGGGTCAGTAAGCGAGTTAACGTGTTAGCAAGCGGAGAGATAATTAGTATGATAATATATACGTTAGTTAGCTGGTTGGATGGCAAATGAGGGAGTGCAAGATTAACGATTCGGGTTAGATTGATGACATCGCTTATATCGAAGAACTTTCACGTTTTGTGTAGCTGTTAAATACTGACGCGGATGATGGATACAACGAGCTCATCAAGTTGAAGCATGTTAGTCCATAGAGATAATATCGGGCTGCCGTAATGAACGCGTTAAGAAATGTTTTCTAAATGTGTATATTGACCAGGATACAGATGCGACGAGAGTGATACCTTCTAAAGCTAGAGAAAATATGCATTTCTCGATACTTCAGGGCCCTCGTTGACGATGCATCGTTAATTATAGACGGCGAGTTTGCTGCGAGGTTCAAAGCCGTCAGTTACTGTGAATTTATTTATATGATATAGATTGTTACTGTCAGTTGCGTGTTTTACAAACGCGCAGTTTATCTTTTTTTAATCTCGGCGCATGAAAAATTGAATTCAATCGTATCGTCCATAGACTTTGCTTCAACTGATTGATAACTTTTGTGTTTAAAGTTCCTAGAGGCCGCTAAATTATGATCGAATTATTACTAATAACGTGAATCGCGACATTACATCCAGGACATCAGTTTATTCCTCGCGACCTTATTTGAGGCAGTGCGAGACGAACGACTTGTTCAAAACGTACATTGCATGGACGGCGGGATGGGATCGATTCATAGATGATTCATTATGGTAATAGCAATAGCGGCAATAATACGAGGGCATTTCTTGTCGCAATAGACTATGCGTGATTAACGGTACACTTATAGAGATTTATTATGATTAGTCAGTAGGAACGAAAATACAATAGCGCTCGTGGATGTGATAAGTTTGGTATGATAAGAATGACCACATAAACATTATGTTATCAAACATCGCTATTTGTATTGCATCGGAAGGAAGAATATCGAATATCAATGGTAAATGTAATTCCATTTTGGGAAATAATACTTATCCTCTACATAATCGACCTTTTAAAGCAGCCTATGATATGCATACTCATATGTTATAAAGCCATTATCTCGTAATATGCTTACATTTACCGCGAACTCTCCCCGCTGTCAGGAATTAATCGACCTTTCATAAAATTCTGATATTCAAGTTACATTATAGACAGGTTCGTAACATATATTTTGTTCAATATTTCAGTCATTATACATTTCCTGATGTATCAGCATCAATACGGAGTTAATCCCCAATAATCCATCCCCGTTTAGTATGACCAATCAGTCGGTTTGTTTTACATTGATGTGTGTCGTACTTTGAGCAGTGGTACAACAATAATATTAATACATCATGCCTAAAGGTCCGTGCAATCCAAACATTTAGAATCCCCGAGCGGACTATAATCCGGGAGAAGCTGAGGAACTGAGCACTATCAATGTTGCATAACTGTCTGAGGGACAGTGAAAAATACGTCTCCGTGTTATTGCGGATGCAGATGATTTAGCCTTCCACCTTGTTGACGGCCTGCATCAAGAGGTGGAAGATCAAACACCGTAGGTTGTGGAAGACAACTTGAATAGTTGTTGCTCAAGGTGGCATGCATTGTTGGCTTGTCCTCAGTATTTGCCCGTTACGTGCCAGTGGTCGCGATCAAAATCGCTTACTAGTGGCTAGTTGTATATATGACATTGAGTTGCTGTCTGTTGGGTTTGTTTGCCCGGCGGTGTCATCACCGCGATGGCCGCTTTATTATTGCTGTATGTCCTGCATGGAATTCTCGGTTGCATATTGTCCTCTATGCACTACTGATTGTTAAGAATTACCATCACACCTCATCACAACATACCATTAGTCACCGGCCTCATGTTGTTCCGTCTGGGTGTTGCTCTTAGTTGGGTCTAGTGCAGGGCCTTTGATTCTAACTGGCAGGGCTTTGAAATCAGCAGATATAATGAAGAGGACCAGAAGCTGCTTGTGCCAGTTCTGAAATGATATCTCGTTTTCCCCCTCCTATGGCATCGCAACTCGAAATGCTGTCGCACCTATTGCATAACGTTCTGGTTATGAGCCTGTAGTAGATCTTCTCTGTAGTAGCCGTGTAGGCACCTCTCACAAAAGTTCTGACGGTGCTGATGTTTATTCGGTTCGTATGGTAAGTAGTTATGGTTTTTAATCCATGTGTAGTGGAATTCTTGGTTGATATGATTTACTATCATCCCTTTATCCCATCTAGATATATTTATGTTTGTACTTCTTCGCAGTTTATCAATTTAAGATATTTGAGTTGTTCCCTCAATATCATCGTGCTCTCTCATGCCTTTATAGTTTGAAGTTCTTTCTGGAGAATATGCTACTTGACCCAAAGCAGCCATAATAGACACTCAACAATAGTGATTATCGTTATGTTTTACAATTGTTGTTGCATTTTTCTTTTTCAGGTCGGACAGTAAATCTAAGTATGAGCCACCTGTGAATGGCCGGTAGCGGGTCATTGATCCAAAGAGCTTTTTCTACTTCCAACTCTAAGCCAGATCCTCTCTGCTACCACTTTGCCAGAAGGTCTTGTAAATTAGTACCGCCCCTGTTTAGGGCTTCATTAATCTCGTCGGGAGTCATCAGTGCCTCTTTTCTGTTTCTTAGCAATGGTTTGACATACTTAGTGATACCTATGCCTGTTACCTTTCTTAACTTCACCCCGAGTGCTATCTGAAATATAATGTCTTCAAATACTCATATGATAGTTTACCAAGCATCTGTCCTTGTTAAAGACCTCGGCGACTTGTAATGTTTGAGTCTTAACAAGCTTGGCCTCAAGGGCATTAACTTCCGACAATGACCGTAGGAATGGTTGTTTTGTCCCGAATTCGTTAGATTAGCTTGTTGGCCAAAATGAATTATCAACCAATTACCCGCAAACGTTTTTAAACCGACCGACTGACGGGTACGGAAATGCCTCTATGAGGCTTATTAAGATCTCCATATTAACCATTACGGGTACATTAAATTCTCCCATTTTCGTCCTACCGCATGCCACACGTGAAAAACATTGACGTCACCGTAACTCCTCATCGATCGACGACAATGGCCTAATTCGTGTTATATTTGCTTCGGCTGTAAGTGTCTGGTCAGGCTCATGATGTTCCTTTGTTTGTCCGGTTAGTTGCATTTGACGCTTACTCAGCAAATTTTACATTGACGGGTGATTGTTGGTAACCGTATACATATCCCATTGGACGTTTATGCCTGTGACGAGATATAGCACCCCAATGAATATACACGTTCATGGCACCCTGTAGATAATTCTCTTTATGTTATTCGAGTAGAAATATGCAACTAAACAGATCCCTTCGTCTATGGAGCGGAATACCAATTATAGGGCCGGCAAGATATTGCAGTCGACAATGCGACTGACAGGCGTGTCACTGTGATAAAGTGATGAAAAAAATCCGATACATTCACACCGTTGATGTTTCTTTACGTATTACAAGCCAGACACATTCGGTTGAGAAATACACACATTCTCGCACAAACACACACATACACACACACATACACATACACCCACACGCACACATACAAACATAGACAAGCACATAATCACACATAATCACACATACACCAAACACATATAGATATATATATATGCATATATATGCATATATATATATATTTATATATATATAGATATATATATATATAAAGATATATTTATCTATATATATATATATATATATCTATATTCATATATATATATATATATATGTATAAAAATATAAATGCATATAAAAGTATGTTTACATGTATATATAAATATATATTCATATATTTGCATATATATATATATATCTGAATATATATATACATATATATAAATATATGCATGTATACATGAAAATATATATATATATATGCATATATATATATTTCTCTATTTTTATATATATATTTCTGTATTTATATACATATATATATTTTGTTTTATATATACATATATATATATTTGTATATATATAGATACATATATATATATATTTATAAATAAATATACATATGTATATATATATATATATATATAACGTATATGTTTATATATATGTATATATATATGTATATATATATATAAATGTAAATATATATATCATTCATACATATAAATATGAATGTAAAGCTATATATATGTATATATATATGCGTGTAGATATACATATATATATATATAAATATTGATATATAATTGTATATGTCCATATATATATCAATATATATATATATATACATATATATATATATGTATATACATATATACACAAATATAATGCGTATATATACATATATATATATTTATATATATATGTATATATGTATATACATCTATATATATACATAGATATAGACATATATATATATATATACATGCATATATATATATATATACACATATATATATACGTATATATACATATATATATATTTATATATATATCTGTATAAAATGTATAAACATATATATATATACATATATATATATATATTTATATATATATATATTCATATATATATAAAAATGTAAATATAAACATATATATATATAAATATATATAGATAAATATATATATGTTTATATGGTCTATGTATATATAGAGGGAGAGAGATTCTATATCTATATATATACATATATATATATATATATCTCTCTCTCTATATCTATATATATATCTATATATATATATATATATCTCTATATATATATGTGTGTGTGTGTGTGTGTGTGTGTGTGTGTGTGTGTGTGTGTATGTGTATACATAGAGTATTTTAGTTGAAATGCTAAAGTTAGTGTTGGCGACCAAAATGCACCACTGTATCGATGGACTTCCCCCAATCATTCAGCGTGGTTTGACCTTAGGCTGAGGCAGGAAAGGCTTTATTTTAATTTTCAAAAGTACCATGTTCAATGTGATGCATAGCAAACTAAGGTAATAAATAACATAAGATATAAACATCGTGAACAATCAACACATGAGAATGAGATTCATCCGAATATTTTGAATACAGGTGATTGTACAGCGCCTACGATCAGAAGCGCCCCGCTCTAAGGGAATGATTTATATGCTGCCTCATGTGAACCATTCTGAGTTAGCTGTACAATTTGAATTAAGGATCTATTCCAGAATTGTCATTGGAAAACTAGTCGTTTTGGCGTAGCACTGACAATTCTAAACATTAGCTGTCGCAGAAGCAATTATGGCCGATCCAAATGTGTCAAGAAACCAAATTTCTACAAGTCCATAGCTTTCCTTGACTATGGCTATGAGTGACTAATGCATCCTTTTTTCTATAATATTGCCTTATACGCGCTCAAATCACTATGTACTACTCCAATAAAAAAATACCAACAAAAGCGTACGAAACCTGAGCTGCAGCTGAGTATATTTGAGATTTTCTCCGCATATGACGCCAATAAGACGGCGCATTTTGAATAACTGCTAACAATCACACTTTATAACTGTCCACAATCTTGTAGAAATTATGTTTGAGGTGCTATAACTTGGTTTGAGTTGTGGCGTCTCTAGGATAATTTGGACAGAGTCATGGGGTTTTGCAAAAATTCTCAGACGGCTGTCTTTCATAAACTCGCTTCTTTTTGCGAATCCAAGCTTAGGTCCACGATAGGCCACAAAACAGCAAGTTTGGATGAATGCATCCAATCCCAAACGAATTTGTTTATGTACTTAAGGTTTAGTTTTTGAACGATAAATTGCTGCGGGGCGACATTTATTCCCATAAGCTGCGTACACAAGCAACCGGAAATATGATTACAAAATACAGCATTCACGCGGTAAGGCTTATTTCCATAATTCTTAGCATGGCCCATTGCAAAGATATCTATTCCACACTCGAGTATCTATCACAATGGCCACCTACAAACACCATACGTTGGTGCCTGCATGGCTCCCGTTAGTCTATCGAAAAATTTCAAGAGCTCGCAACAGAACATGTCTTAAAGCTCAACCCAAATCGACGGTATCTATTTCTTCATATTGTTTTTCGGGGGTGTTGAACATAATATAAATATACAGCACACAGTCTTATCGGGGCAAGTTCGAACTTGTGGCTTGTTTGATTACAACTTTAATCTGTGCGATTGGACAGACGGGGCTGAGCCAAAGAAATCCTAACTTGTGTTTCGCACAATGTAATTGACTGTCGTTATGTTACTGTACTTACAGGATGCGTCGCTGCAAACGTGTTCCGAGTGAAATGAAACGACGTTCTTGCACAGTGAGCGAATGTGTAAGTGTTTGTATGGTCGCGCTGGGGAGAAATAATACACCAGGGCAAGGTTGTGAGCAACAAATGAACAACACCGAACTGCAATCTACGCCCTGCCCCACCGTTATTCCTGCTTTGATCACCTACCAACAGACCAGCCGTACTGATCCGACCTAATGCCTGCCGTTACCCCACCCGAACAACCAGACCATCCGAATCCCTTGTTCTCACACTGATCATTGTCGATCCCTGCCGTAACCCCACTTTGATATCTGCCGAAATTTACCACACAAATATGTCCCATGTTAAACAACATGGCTGACCCAGCATAACCACTACTATGACCCATCCTTAAACAAGACTGTTCCAAGCAATCATGGCACAGGTAATCCCCTTCAGGCTAAGCTACCCTAACCCTCCTCATAATTCCACACTTACCCCGCCGTACGAGTTAACATATGTACCGTTCTGTTGCACTGCACATGTCATTAGTGGAAGTATTGATGGCTAGAGCTTCAACATGTCACATTCATTAATATTCATTAACAATGAAGTCTTTTAAAAGAACAGACTATTTATAATTTAATTCAAAGCCACGTGTAAAGGACTGTCTTAGCAATAGTCTTTTGCAATCGTATGACCAGAACACTTCATTATCGGCCATGCGCATAAAGGTCACAGCAAGAAGATCTGGATGTCAAGGGACGTACTATATTAAGTTATGAATACGCCATCACCTGCGCGCATAGCGATGTACTTTGACAGGGCACTCACAAACCCTATTTAAATGCGGATAATCTAGAGTTGCGTAATCCCATATTAGCGGTGACTTTCAGAATATTAAGAGAATAGATATTTTTTTACGACTAGTCACCAAATGATGATGTTAAGGTTAAAAATTCAATTATCGGATATGAATTACTTTACAGAAAGTAACTGCGTTTAGTTTAGTGACCTTACAGCAAAAGTATTCAACATTTTTACACCGTCAATCAGTTAACATGCAAGTCAGCATCAACCACCACTACGTGCCCGGATAAGCCAACCCTAGATGGTAAATTTTATAATGACTTTAGCACTACGACGGACATTATCGTGATTTAAGCTAAGCCGATAACCGACCGTGGATAGCTCTATTGTCTAAAAGACTCCAATGATCATCGGAAATACGAATCGCAATGCATGATGTTCCGAGTGAAATGCTTAAATTGCCTGTATGAATGAGGGAAATGTGCCATCCATTTCAATCTTCCTTTCCATTGTCATCGGGAGCCGAGGGAATTAAACATCCTTATCTTGTATGGATCATTGAATCACACCCCTACCTATTTCTTCAACATTCCTGATAAGCGTAGTAGTAACTAATTGTGCCGATGCCTTTTTTGTATATCCTACTTTGGTGTGGTGTAATTGTTGTGTATATAACGAAACCTCTTTAACGACGGACATTTATAAGATTACAATTGCAGTGCCGCCCTCGTTTCTTGGACACCATTGAATGACGAAATAGCTGGTAACTACATTTACATTTGGTAAGCTGTCTGTTTTAAAGATGCGTTTGAAGGTACGGAGGTACTGCATAGTCACTAGCTGTGCTATGGGGAAGATTCCCCTCCAAAATTAATGTCAAAACTATACATTTATATTGATGAGAACAGTTGATATGCTGCCAATGTCAATCACCAAGTAAAGATTAACCATTTTGGGGTTTTTTTCTGGTGAAAAACGAGATCCTTCTAATAATGTAGATTCCAGATGTAAGCGATTTGGATGCATCAACTAGGAAAATGTTAGGTAGTTTAATGATGAGCTTCCAGAAGAAACATCAGTGTCACATAACAATGTCTTTTCATTGATTTTCTATAATCAGTACATATTAATGTAATTGTTTATTGCTTGCAAATGACCTAGAGTACACGACAACAAACGATGATTAGACAACTACATTTGGAGCGTTGATATTGAGCTGATTCTCTTGATATGCAACATTACAACCGTAATCACGCAGATCAGTAAAGATTTTTCCTGGGCTCGATATAATGCTGTTGAACATTGTCTGTTCATCATAAAATGTTTTCGATGTGGGATCATAATCTCCCAGTGGGACTGACAACCGAACATGATGAGGTTTTATTGTTACTGATACGGTTTCTTATCTGTAAACAGTGTTAAGTACAACCCAGTGCTAGGCCCAATTTCCTAGAAACAGCATTAGAAACCTTTTCATCATCTTTTCATGCGACTACGTTTTTTTTTCATTATATTCATAGGTGTGACACGAGCGAAAAATTGAAAAGCCAAGACTTTGAATATTAAATGCGCTCAGCGTTGGCAACTCTATTGTCATTTGACAGCTAGTTTCTGGGATGAAAGAGAAATTCGGATTAGCCATCAAGATAATGGCATGTGGCAATTTAAGCCAATACGGAAACAATTTCGCTTAGTCACAAAACTCTTGCAATCATTCTGATCCTTGTAAGTGAACACAATTTGAATTTAATTTTGCATTTATGTACGCTAGCAAAAAACAATCATTATTCTTTTCGTTTCGCGAGCAGTTATTACGTGCGATTGTATTATATCAAAAATTGGCTGTAAACGAAATAACCAAATGAAGATTTGCGAGCAGATGTGAGTTATTGTTACAATATTGGAACAAATTTTATTTTTTTTTAATGTAACTGCACACAACTGCAGCAGAATCTTGCGAATATCTCCACCTACAAATATATTTCAGAGATGCGTGCAGGCACAGCGCTGTACACTGCATGCATTGTAATTTAATCGCCAACTGGAGAACACAATGTGTTGATATATTTGTGTCATAGTAGTTCAGCCGAAATCCTTGCCATTTGCCATTTTTCAGGCCATAGTTCTACAAACAATTACACTTACAATACGTGTGTCAACAGTTCTGACAATGACCATGAATATAAGTGATCTGATCAGCATAGTAATGGGTGTGCTGCGATTGAAATATCTGGGACAACATACTTCATGTTGTGAATAAGCACCGCTAAGTAGACATGAAGATTCATCACCATCTTTTCCAATTCATGCAGTGACAGCAAATGCACAATAGGCTTAGCTTATCATAGGAACTTATTGTATGCGCGCCTAGTCCCTGGACAATTGTCACAAATGACAATAAGTTAGCACAGGTATTTTGCCAACCAACCACGTAATTGTGTTTATAGACCGTATGTTCGTCGCAAAACCTTATCACGACGAACCAACTTAACATCATTCCAAACCCCTTTAACAAAGGTGCGATTCAAGATGAAATAGGTACATTGGCTAAATCGGCGGCTACATCGTTAATAGAAATAAACGAGCAGTTGTAATGGTGACATAAACATTGCAGCTATTGCGGGCTTATTGACCTATAACACATAGATAAGATATTAACTGCTGTATGTGGTGTCAATGTCAGTGAATTGCCAGCCACACTGCAGCGTGAGCTACAAAGTCATAGCTATCAGAGGCATGCATGGCTTTTAAGACAACAGTCACCTATTCGTTCAGTTGCTAGATTGATATTGTTTGATTAATTATGACAACATCAATCCGACATGTCGTCGGACATTTGTCATACAGAAAGTGGGCTGTGATATGTAGCGGGTCACATCTGACAATTCCGACGATTAGTAAACATTTTGTTAGACTGAGAGATAATTAACATGTACGACTGGCATTCCTTTTCGCACGCCATAGAAATAAAATACCTGTACAAGATACACGTGCGGTAAATCATATTTGAAATTAATAGACCTACAATGAATGCGTTGATAGATAAGCTGCTGTATAAGTACCTCTCAAAGTAGGCACTCTCTTGAAACCAACATACGGTGCTCCTTACGCATCGCCACAGGCAATACAAGAAGCGCTTTACAGCTAAATGTTTAATAATGAAGGAAAACCATTTGTGGCAATCCATTTTGTGCTGGCAATTAACGCCAAATCATTTAATCCTAACCATTAACGCCTGCATATGCATTATTGTAGGATCCTACCGAATGCTCGGCGTTATATGGATATAAAACGTCGTAATGGTCTCGACATCTTCGTCCCCGCCATAACCCATGTGTAATAACCTTACCCTTGACGTAGCTTAACAGTAATCCCGTCTTTGCGCCTACCCTGATCTACCTCATGCCGTACTGCAACATACGCTATGGTACGCCGTCATTCATGCTGTGATCACCCACCCGATCCCTGCCGGCCTGATCAAACCTAATTCTTGTCGTTACTCTATCGAACAATCAGACCATCCGAATCCTCTCCGCCTCTCCACTCTGATCATTGTCGCTCCCCGCCTTGACCCACTTTGATATCTGCAGAACTTCACCGCACTGATATATCCAATACTCTAGCCCGTGTGATCCCAAAGAGATGACCCAGCCTAACCACTTCTCTGACTTACACTAAACATGGCCTTTATGGGCTATCCTGGCGCCGGTATCCCCGTCCTGCTAAGCCACCCTAACCATCGTTGTTATATCGCATTACCCCCTACGTACGCGTTATAATAGTCGTAAAGTGCGAGATAATCATTGCGTGCATACTGTAATTGATACAATACACTACGCTGTGTTATCTCGAAGTTGAGATATTATCTGCAAATGACACCATGTAAAATTGCCTCAACCAAGCCTTTTAGACAGATCTGGAGCCCCTCATATTGGGTGATGAAATGAAGAAATCGTGTTCGATTAGGAGCAAAAAGAAGTTTGTTTTCTTATAATGGAAAACTATACTTCACGGCGCGATATATCTTCATCATTTCTAAGGCTTAAACTAGCTGTACCGTCTTGCAGGGGATCAGCGAGATGAATAACAGTCGCAGTTTGCATAAGATGCATTGAATGCAAAAGTAGGAAGCACAAACGGGGAGCAAATTTCTCTACATGTTAGCATCGCATAGCGGTTAGAGGCATTTTTTGTCGTCTATGTTAATGTAAAGAGGAGTCACTCAACCTGATATATGTTGTATTGTCTAAAGCTGGATATTTATCGAACACGTTTAATATACGAGAACATACACATAACATACATACGTCACAGTGAGCGTGGTTTAGTTGCAACGAGCAACTACATAAGAATACATTTGTATCTATCTATCTGTAGCTTTCCTTGAATTGTATTATGGTGGTTTATATAATAGGTTTTGAAGAATTAGTCTAGTGCAATTGCCAGTTGTTTTGACTTATTAGAGCCAATTCCAGGAGCTTCCGATTGGATGAACTATTCCTCAGGCACATATCTCTTGACCTAAGCGGCAATAAGGTATAGTTGCCATGTTCCATTCGTATCCTTGTAGCATATATATACACTATGGTACTGGTTCGTGAATTACTAGAAATCACACACACATACACCCACAAACACACACACATATATATATATATTTATATATATATATATATATATATATATATATATATATATATATATATATGTATATATATATATATATATATATATATATATATATATATATATATATATATATATTAGCATGTATATGGATATGTTTGTATATGTGTAGGTGCGTTTACTCGTTTGCATAGTAAAATTACAAGATAATATAATGTCTCCGTATCTTAGCAATTGCATTGCCTCTCATCCATTTCAATGTGCCATCCAAGTTAACTAGAAGGTGCTGTAAACAGCTTGCAACGCGTCCGGCCAATCCCAGGCTCGGCCATGTCTTGATTCAGATACTCGAAAAATTCCGACATGGCAATGACACCCAAGTTGGTTACGCATCTATTTGAGCTATACTGCATCAGTCATCTGTATTAACACATTTCACAAACGAAGAGAAAATTGCCACGCATAATTGTCATATAAGCGAGGTGCTCGAAAGCAGCATGACCTCTAAGGATGGCATCAGTTTGTTCGCTGGAATTCTTATTTGGTCTAGGAACATTTTCCCACAACCGGGACAAAACTATCATTATTGATAATTGCTCGGGCATTAGAATCATTTGTTATTTGCTTACCTCAAAAGTGTCATTAGCTCAACCTTTTGTATGACTGTGTGATTTGTAATTCGTCGACCTTGATGTCGTAGCCTATAAATAGACTGGTTATTGGCCCCCAGCAACGACCATGTATCACTGTCAGTTATATTCCGCTATATTTGAATTGCAAACGGCTTGATAAAGTTAGATACATGCAATAGCATCAGATTGATCAAATAATCCTCACGGCCGTCTTAATAATCTGTATAGATCATGGCGTACACTGATGTTAAAGGTGGTTTAGCGAGATAATGAATAACACTGCTGGTATAAAAATGATAATCAATCCAATAACGATGCACTTGGCCTCGAGAGAATATGCTTCAGAAATGTAATTTGGCTACCCAATGGAGAGTGTACAAGTGTACGTGTAAAGTAGGAACGTGTAAATTAGTAATGGAACCAAATTCTGCCAATCGGTATAACAGGTCCATAAGTGATATCGGCAGGCATGAATAGTTTATAGCCACCAATAGATAACTTGATGTGTTTGAAAGTGTATGAACACCATGAACGCAACGAGCATGCCAAGACACGAGGTTGGTAGAAACAGGTTTTGGTGATAGGTTTTATATTGAAATGGATTGGTCTGAACGAAAAGAACGTTGATATGTGGTCGATTAAACAGATGCGTCAAACTATGTTTATTTGTGCGTATCGACATAGCTTGCTGGATATTTTGAAGTAGCGGAGCAGCTGTTAACAAGAAATTTATATAAATCTGCCGAGCACTAAGCAGGATCATCGAAACATGTAGCTTTCATTTCTGAGAGAACATGGAGATCAAAGACAACACAACGACTTTATTTCTGTTAAAGTGCCAAAGATAACACAATGGCAGCAAAAGTGTGTATGTGATATGACAGCTATCCTGTAACACTGATTGAGGTGAGCCACATATGAGGTAGTGAAAACCTCTCACTTTATCGGCTACTTACAAAATTACCGTTATTTCTCTTGAATTTGTAGCACTTACAGGGTTCGGTGGTCTCGCTTCGAATTGCGATTACTGTGTAATATTCATATTCCGATGCTGGCTCGTAAATTCCGCAAATACAAGCTAATTTTACTCATTCGTTATTTGTCTGTTACAATGGATATATTGTGCTTCTCATTTGTTACTATATACGATCAATTAATACGATCAATCAATTTGGAGCCGTTGATGTCGTGGAATTTTTCGGGATGTAATGATTGAGCTCGATAAAGCATACTTTAACTTCAGACCATAGTCCGAATAGACGCCTTGTAAGGATTATGATCTCTGAAGATAAAATGATGCCTCAATAGCAAAAATACTTTGCTTTAAAACAGATTAAACGCTCCAATCACGTCATGTACCTCGTTTACGTCTCTTTGGTAAACAATGTCATATACTGGGTCGTCATGCTCAGCAGTATTTTGGCAGGCAAAATTTGGCAACATTATTAACTTTTTCATACAAAACATTACATTGCTGTCATCGAAGTTACATGACATCGTCTTCCCACGGCTCCCGACATCCTCCCCTAAAACCCGACAACCTGGTGAATTATTGCCCTGTATCAAACATTATATTAGTACTAGTTGAGTTTCCAGCTGCTTATATCTTGGAACTGATGGCGCTATGGTATTAAACACCGAGGTGATATATAGAAAACCGCGGATGGCAAATGAAATATATGCTGATGCATCAAAAGGCATTATTTTTGCAATTACCATCGCATTAGCGGCAGTGATGCAAATAGGTTCCAGGGCTTTCTTGATCGCATACTCAAGGATATATAACGATCACTTCATCTGACAATTATTGCCAAGCATAAACGAAAGCTCGTAAGGACTGGTTTTGCGACACGAATAAATGCGACATTGCTAGCTTATAGTGTCCAGTAATCTTAATAATCCTCAGTTCTACCTAGGTAAGCCAGTCCGTCGTAAACACATTATTTAAAATGACATCAACATGCTATTACTACCTAGTGCTGGCGTCTAAATGTCACTGCTAATTGGATGCATACATCTAGTCTTCAAGGATTATACAACAGCCAGCCAGCCAGCCAGCCAGCCAGCCAGCCAGCCAGCCATATATATATATATATATATATATATATATATATATATATATATATATATATATATATATATATATATATATATATATTTATATATACATATAAATATAATTTATATCTATATGTACACATATATATATATATTTTTATAAATACATATATATATTTGAAAAAATATATATATATATCTGTTGTATAAATCTATATATCTATATGTATTTACATATTTACATATTTGTATAAATCTATATATCTATATATCCATATATCTCTAGTCTAGTATATATATACCTGTGTATAGAAATATATATGTATATATATATACATATTTATATATTTGTATAAATGTATATATAGATATATATACCTCTATATATATATGAAGGTATATATGAACATGTAGATATATATATGTCTATATATATAAATATATATATATATACATATATATATATATATATATATATGTATATAGAGATATCTATATATATATATATATCTCTCTCTATATATCTCTATCTCTATATCTCTATATATCTCTATATATCTATATATCTCTATATGTATATCGCCGCTAAAGTTGTCTATTTTACGCATTTAATATGAATGGAACTTGTCGTGATCATCCTTTGCCCTATATACCCTAATTTTAGGACTTGCATTGCGGTTGATCGATCTATCTATCTATCTATCTATCTATCTATCTATCTATCTATCTATCTATCTATCTATCTATCTATCTATCTATCTATCTATCTATCTATCTATCTATCTATCTATCTATCTATCTATCTATCTATCTATCTATCTATCTATCTATCTATCTATCTATCTATCTATCTATCTATCTATCTATCTCTATCTATCTATCTATCTATCTATCTATCTATCTATCTATCTATCTATCTATCTATCTATCTATCTATCTATCTATCTATCTATCTATCTATCTATCTATCTATCTATCTATCTATCTATCTATCAATCTATCTGCCTATCCACCTATCTTTCTATCTATCTACCCCTCCATGTATCGATCTAGCCACGCTTAACGACGAGCAAAGCTTCTTAAACCACTTCTTGAAACGGGACGAAATCGAGCATCATCAAAAGGCTGTTTTGTGAGGATGATCAAATAGATCATACATAACCGCTGCATAGCATCTGGAACTTTTCTTAATGGAACTCTGTCCGCTCTAATAGCAATGAGCTTCGTCGGCTTTTACAGTAATTTATTTTTCAGTACCAGCGCATTATGTGTAGATAACTGAAGATGGATGCTCAGTTTTACCTACATGCAAATACACATAGCTGATGCCTGCATTTTATCTTCTCAGATAGTCAAAGAACCCATAATCAAATTTATAACAATCCATAATATCGTTGAAAATATGTTTGTAGTGTCATAAATGTAATGACTTGCGGCAACTGCACGATATTTCGGATAGCCTCTCGAGGTACAAATAATGTAATGGGTTTTCAACAAATGCTCGAGCGGCGGTACGCCATATACTCGCTTCCTGTTCCTAATCCAAGCTTAGTTCCATATGGGCCACAAAACGGCAAGTTTGGGTGAATGCATCCAATCCCAAACAGATTTTAGGTTGATGTTCCGAACTATTTATTGCTGCGGGGCGAGATTTAATCCCATAAGCTGCAACCAGATGTAACTGCAGATGACAATACAAGATACATCATACACGCGGAAAGCCCTGCTTTTATTACATCTTAACACGGCCCATCACAATGAATTGCGTACCACCTCGACTATTTACTACAATGGCCATCAACCAAATCAATACGTTGATGCTTGTGTGTCTCCAATTAGCTTACATCTGACGAAAAATACCGGGAGCTCGCAACAGGACATACCTTAAAACTCACCATTCTACCTGAAAATGATATAAAAATAATGCACAGGGAGTCATATCCATGTTAATCAGTATGGCTATTGACCAACAACTGCTACTGAATACATGGAAGTGTCTTTCGAATACATAAAAATAGATGGCGCTTTTTATGGCCATTCATGGCAGGAACAGCCGTTTGCACAATCGCCTCAGCGGGCATAGGGAGGAATTTCTGCTTCTGTAAGAGATACCTCTGCTGCTACTAACTATGACCAGATGTTTGAGAGATGTTTCTGTAAACTGTTATACTGAATTTATTAAAGCTGTAGACGGTGTTTGGAAGTGTATCGTTCACATTACACCATAAACCCAATAACAGACGAGATAACAGATTGACTGCGTTATAATACTGCAGTCGCGGTCAATGTACTGTATTTGTAAAAGCAAGCACCGTACGAAAACGATGTCGCTCCAAAAATCATGTATAAAACCCATCAACAAACGTAGACCTTATTAAGCCAGACTATTCTGGTCCCACACCGTAGAGGGTCCAATGGGTGGAGAAAAGATGCATTGAGCTTGACATAGCACTAATTAAATCATAAACAGCCACTTTCTATTTTGCAGATCTTACTGGCATGAATCTTTCTTGTTATCAGACTCTGTCAAAACTACCTGAAACTATCAGAAAATATATTCTGTTTTCCCTTTTGGAAGTTGTATCTTTCCTGTAAACGCTATTGACTGGCAAAACTGTTGTAGTTTCGTGATTGTGTTGGTTGTTTTTATCACAATAAGCAGCCGGGTCGCTACATAACAAATTCACTATGACATTGCTTTGAACTTACAACAGTATCTGGGGGACGAGGTAGGTGGGATGAGGGGGACAATGGGTCAAGGAAAGGTGTAACTAACATCAAGCGTCGCACGATGCATGGTGACAATGCTTAATTTCTAGTCGCTTCATATACAAGAATATAAATCATCCGGTATCATCATGGGTATATCAAGAATGAAATCAAACGAAGCCGGTGGCTTGATGTGTAATATTCTCTGCTCTAAGATGGGTTACATTTACCTTATAATTCAGCAATTGAGATATGTTATGTAGGGTAGAGTCCGGATAATAGGCAATATATTCAACGTTGGCGTTTAGATGCCGGCGCATTAGCATGCACATTTTCGTCAAAATACTTGAATAGTTACAAGCGTGGAACATCGATACTTTGCTATATTAATTCAACACCATGTTCTGACAATAGAAAATTTCATACCTTTTCAGTATCTTTGTGTGAATGCTGTTTTCTATCTATGCTTTTGTCGAAAAGCTTTAGTGCTTGAATCATTGAATTAACTATCATTTAGACGCATTGCTAAATTTATAGTTATACATATTTCGAGCCCAAAGCTACACAGGCTAAAACCTACGCCAATATTCAGAAGACATGAGAAATGAACAAAGAACATCATCTACAAAAACAGTTGAACAGATGTGCATTGAGACGCAAAGTCAAAGCCTAAATATCAGGACAAATATAACTTCTCCATGATAAATATGCATTTCGACACAGCGCTGCAGAGTACGCATTTATTACTTATGACCTTCAAATGATACAGGAAATGGTAATGCATTTGATCTATAACACATATAGATATATGTTACATTTCAAGATCATGAGCACAACATTGACAAGTGATCAACAAGTGTGGCAATACAACAAACATTTACACCAAGTCACGTTATGGCCCACAAGTGTCTGCACGCTAGTACACATGAAACTACGCCTCACCTGTTAATAATGGGCCATTATCGTCATCCATGGCAACGCCGTTTTAACAAAGCTACGTGACAAGTTTTCGTGATCTAGTGCGCCTTGAACGTTTGTCTCGGTGACTATTGATGTTTATTTCATACGATGCTCAATAAGTAAATACGTATTGCCCACACTGAATCTCTGCGGATTGTCAAATGCCTTGATAGTGAAAAAGACTGGTTAGACGTAAGACAACCTAGATCACGGTCAGTAGTCATAGAATGGATTGTGCCCATGCCCCTTGTGTAAATATTTTACTTTGGTGTGGTGTTATTGTTACGTACATAATTATTCGTCTTAAACGACGGACATTTATGATATTACATTTGCAAAGCTGCCCCGGTTCTTCGAATGGCGAAATGACTGTTAACTTTATTTACATTTGATAAGCTGTGTATGTTTTCCAAAATGCGTTTGAAGTTGTGTTATGGGGAAGATCCACCTACCAAAATCAATGTCGGTATAACTATATATATATATATATATATATATATATATATATAGAGATATATATATATATAGATATCTATATAGAGATATATCTATATATATATATATATATATATATATATATATATATATATATCTCTATATATATAATAATATCTGGGATATATATAAATAGATATATATATCTCCATATATATATATAGATATATATATATATATATATATATATATATATATATATATATACATATATATATATCGATGAAAACAGTTCATTTGCTGCCAATGTCAATCACCAAGTGAAGATGTTCCAAGGTTATTCAGATTATATATATATATATATATATATATATATAGAAATATATATATATAAAGAGATATATATATAGATAAAATATATAGATATAGATAGATAGATAGATATAGAGATAGATATATATATAGATAGATAGATATATATATATATATATATATATCTATATATATATATATATATATATATATATATATATATATGTATACATATATATATCGATGAAAACAGTTCATTTGCTGCCAATGTCAATCACCAAGTGAAGATGTTCCAAGGTTATTCAGATTAGCCATCAAGATAAAAGAGAAGCATCTTTCTTTCTTCTTCCCCTTCCAGATACTAGGCGCTCGAAATCAACAATAAATGAGGTGACCGCATACTGTCAGAATGACGACTCCACCTTCCCCCGTGTCCGTCGATTAAAATCCCCTCATTGCCGAAGAAATGAGAGGATGTCTTAGGGGGCGGGGAGGGGGTTGGGGCAGGCAATGTTTTCTTAATTTAACACGATTTGATTATAATTCGACACCGTTAACACAATCTGTATTTCGGAGAAACCCTTTCAGCCATGCAATTAAGATCAAAGGGTCTTTCTCAAATAAATAAAGGCGACAGGGTGAAACGAAATGCTGGTCATATGATATCTGCGGGTTTGAGGCAATATAGCTGAGAAAGGACGCGCCAACGGTGCCATGCTATAACCAAAAGTATCACAGCTACAATGTTATTCGATGATATGTTGGATAAGATTTGTGCAAACATCTTGAATGTAATATTCAATGTATATAAATGTCTTCAGAGCTTCCGTTCGTGGGAACTATTACTTTAGCGGCAGCTTTGCCACCAAAGTAACGGCCAATAAAGTTCCAATTAACATGTTCCGTTCCTTGACTAACATACACATGAATACACATACCCAACGATACACACAGAGACGGTCAGAGTCTGGAACGTAGGCTGCCTGTGAGTATCGGTCTATAACTCCACTTCACTACTCATGAATATCGGTCAATAACTCGCCATCACTGCTTCTGAGTATCCGTTATAGTTCTCCCTCACCTCTTGCAAGTATCGATCTATAGCTCCACTACATGGCTTGTAACTATCGCTCTGTAACTCAATAAATCCAGTTCGCTTCTTGTGGGTATCTATCTATAAATCTCCTTCACTGCATGCGGGTATTGGTCTGTTACTCTCCATCACTGCTGTGTTTATCGATCTTTAATTTCACTGCACTTCCTTGAAGTATCGGTCAATAACTCCCATTCACTTCTTGTAACCATCGGTTTATAACTCCTCTTCATTGCTTGTGAGTATCTATAATTCCACTTCACTGCTTGTTAGTATCGGCGTTTAACACCACCCCACCTCTTGTGAGCATAGGTCTAAAATCCCCCTTCACTGCTTGTTAGTATCGGCGTTTAACACCACCTCACCTCTTGTTAGAATAGGTCTAAAATCCCCCTTCACTGTTTGTGAGTATCGGCGTTTAACACCACCCCACCTCTTGTGAGCATAGGTCTAAAATCCCCCTTCACTGCTTGTTAGTATCGGCGTTTAACACCACCTCACCTCTTGTGAGCATAGGTCTAAAATCCCCCTTCACTGTTTGTGAGTATCGGCGTTTAACACCACCTCACCTCTTGTTAGAATAGGTCTAAAATCCCCCTTCACTGTTTGTGAGTATCGGCGTTTAACACCACCTCACCTCTTGTGAGCATAGGTCTAAAATCCCCCTACACTGCTCGTTAGTATCGGCGTTTAACACCACCTCACCTCTTGTGAGCATAGGTCTAAAATCCCCCTACACTGCTTGTTAGTATCGGCGTTTAACACCACCTCACCTCTTGTGAGCATAGGTCTAAAATCCCCCTTCACTGTTTGTGAGTATCGGCGTTTAACACCACCTCACCTCTTGTTAGAATAGGTCTAAAATCCCCCTTCACTGTTTGTGAGTATCGGCGTTTAACACCACCTCACCTCTTGTGAGCATAGGTCTAAAATCCCCCTTCACTGCTTGTTAGTATCGGCGTTTAACACCACCTCACCTCTTGTGAGCATAGGTCTAAAATCCCCCTTCACTGTTTGTGAGTATCGGCGTTTAACACCACCTCACCTCTTGTTAGAATAGGTCTAAAATCCCCCTTCACTGTTTGTGAGTATCGGCGTTTAACACCACCTCACCTCTTGTTAGAATAGGTCTAAAATCCCCCTTCACTGCTTGTTAGTATCGGCGTTTAACACCACCTCACCTCTTGTTAGCATAGGTCTAAAATCCCCCTTCACTGTTTGTGAGTATCGGCGTTTAACACCACCTCACCTCTTGTTAGAATAGGTCTAAAATCCCCCTTCACTGTTTGTGAGTATCGGCGTTTAACACCACCTCACCTCTTGTTAGAATAGGTCTAAAATCCCCCTTCACTGTTTGTGAGTATCGGCGTTTAACACCACCTCACCTCTTGTTAGCATAGGTCTAAAATCCCCCTTCACTGCTTGTTAGTATCGGCGTTTAACACCACCTCACCTCTTGTTAGCATAGGTCTAAAATCCCCCTTCACTGCTTGTGTGAACCAGTCGATAAATCATGTTCGCTGCTTGTGGGTATCGGTATATAGCTTCACTTCACTACTTACGAGTATCGGTCTTTAACTCGCATTCACTGCTTGTGCGTATATAGGAAACCACAGATGTCAAATGAAATATATGCTGATGCTTAAAAGTGCATTCTATATGCCATATCATTACAATGCTAATTGTTTGTGTTTGTTAGTTCGTTCGTATTCTGTTCAGGACAGTAACTTGCACAAGACCCAACAGCTGTTCAGTATTCAGCATTTTTGTCAAACATGAAATTAAGTTGTTTATATGAACGCTACCAAATTTGATGAGATCAGTTACTTATCAGGTACATTTTCCTTCGAAAGAGTGTAGTGGGAATCGACGGAAGTGCTTCAATACCTAGATATGCTGTCGCGTTCCCAGCACATTAGCGGCAGTGATGAAACTAGGCTCCAGGGCTTTCTTGTTAGCCAAACTTAAGGATATATAATGATCACTTCATCTGACATTATTTGCCAAGCATAAACGAAAGCAATTGCTCGTTACGGCTGGTATTAGTCGAAATGGCGACATGAATAAATGCGTCATTGCCATCTAATTGTGTCAAGGTAATCTAGGGTATACAGAGTGAAGAGTCTCGAAGCAGGTCAGTCGTAAACATGTTGTTTAAAATACCATCAACATCTTGTTGTAGTTATCCAGTGCTGGCGTCTGAACGTCACTGCTAATTAGATGCACACGTCTAGTCTTCAAGGATTCTACATTAGCCAGCTTACTTAGGTTTGTCATCGTTGACCTTTCCAATTTTTGTTTATATGCTCTCATATGCATTCGTCGTTTTCACTGTATTTGCGGGCTTTTCAACACAGCATTTAAATCATATTGCTCTTTGCTTTGTTAAACAGTACTTTCACATGTTATTCGTAAAATACCACAGAGAAGATTTTTCCTGCATCGCCACTATCACCTGAATACGAATGATGGTATGTACCTATCAAACAAAGGGGTTGATATGGACCTTGCATATATGGTCATGGTTTCGACACCTTCAATCCCACCATAACCCTTTTGTGACAACCCAACTCTTGCCGGTCTTTTAAGGCAACAGTCGCCGATGTGTTTAGTTGCTATATTGATATTGCTTGAAAAGTTAATAACTCTCACCTGTGACAACGCAAAACTGACTGGGCGCTGTGCTCATAACGTCTCACATTTGGCCTACAGAAAGTATGCTGTCATATGCTGCGGGTCACATTGGATTATCCCGATGATTAGTAAACATTTTGCCATCCTGTGAGATAATCAACACGTACAACAGGTATTCCTATTTGCACGTACAAGAAATATAATACCTTTCCAAGTTACACTTGCGGTAAATAAAAAATCACCTTATTTCAAACTATCAGACCGAGAACGAATGCATTGATAAGTAAACTGCTGTACAAGCACCTCTCATGTTAGGCTCTCTTTTGAGAAGAACATATGGTGCTCTGTACGCATCGCCATAGGCAATACAGAAAGCGCATAATAGTTAATTGTTTAACAATAAAGGAACGCTTTTTGTGGCATATCACACTGTGCTAGCAATTTACACCAAATCATGTATTGCTAACTTCTAGCGCCTGAATATGCATTATTGCATGATCCTACCGCATGCTCGGTGTTATAATGGTCTCGATATCTTCATCCCCCCCCCCCCCCCCGCCATTACCCCAGTGTGGCCACCTTACTCTTGCCTTAGCCGTACCGTATTAACTTCCTTTGCACCTACCCTGATCTATCTCATACCGAACTGCAACTCACCCCATGGCACACAGTCATTCCTGCTGTGATCATCCACCCGATCCCTGCCGTGCTGATCCAACCTAATTCTTGTCGTTACTCTATCCGAAGAATCAGACCATCCGAATCCTTTCCGCATCTCCACCCAGATCATTGTCGCTCCCTGTCCTAATGCCACTTTGATATCCACCGAAATTCACCACCCCTATATATTGAAAAATAAAATATTCTAGCCCGTGTGATCCCAAATAGATAGCCCAGCCTAACCACCGCTATGATCCATCCCTAAACGAGGCTGTTCTTAGCAATCCTTGCGCCGGTAATCCCCGTCCTGCTAAGCCACCCTAACCCTCTTTGTTATATCACATTACACACAACGTACGCGCTATAATTGTCGTGTAGTGCATTGTTAACATTGCGTGCATGCTCTAATTGATACAATACGCAACGCTGTGTTATCTCGAAGTTGAGATATTATCTGCAAATGACACCATGTAAAATAACCACAACCGAGCCCTTTAGACACCTCTGAAGCCCCAAGCTGAATATAAGTCGCAGTTTGTATAATATGCATTGAATACAAAAGTAGGAAGCTCAAATGGGGAACAATCTTCTCCACACGTTAGCATTCCATAGTGGTTAAAGACATTTTGTTTTCGTCTATGTTAATGTAAAGAGGAGTCATTCAACCTGATATATGTTGTATTGTCTAAAGTTGGCTATTAATCGAACACTTTTGAAATATATACGAAAACATTTAATAAAATACATACATATGCGACTGATTGCAACTGAGAGCGGCATTGGTCTCAGTGAGCGTGGTTTAGTTGCAACGAGCAGCATATATATGTATATATATATTAGTATGTATATATATACAGTATACATATATATATATATTTGCATATATATATAAATATATATATATATATATATATATATATATATATATATATATATATATATATATATATATGTATATATATATTCATATTAACATGTATATGAATATGGGCGTATATGTCTAGGTGCGTTTGCTCGTATACATAGTAAAATTACAAGAGAATTTAATAGCTACATATCTTAGCAATATCATTGCCTGAAAGCTTATTGCGCCGCTTCGTTACCTATGGCCACTGGCTAATGGTGCCTTTTATAGTTGACCTTGCAATAATAGGCACTATAGCCACTGGTAGGCGGAAGAGGTCTACAGATATCTGCTGGTAATATTCTCATCCAGTTCAATGTATTCTCCGTGCCGTCCATGTTAACTAGAAGATGCTGGAAACAACTTGCAATGGCTCCGGCCCAATCCCACGCTCGTTCATGTCTTGATTTTGATAGGATAGCCAAACAAAATATTCCAAAAATTTCGACATGGCGATGACCCCCTGGTTGGATACGCATCTGTTAGAGCCTCACTGCATCAATCATCTTTATTCACACATTTCTCTAACGAAGAGGAAATCTCCCCGCATAATAGTCATATAAGCGAGTTGCTCGAATAAAGCATGACTTAAAAAGATGGCATCAGTTTGCTGGAATTCTTATTTGATCTAGGAACATTTTCCCGCAACCGGGACAAAACTATCATTCATTGATAATTCTTCGGGCATTAGAATCATTTAAATAGACTGACTATTGGCCCACAGTAACGACCAGGTATCACTGTCAATTACATTGAGCTATATTTCAATCGCAAACGGTTTGATATAGTTAGATATGAGCAATTGCAACAGATTGATCACATAATCCTCACGGCCGTCTTAATAGTCTGTGTAGATCATGGCGTACACTTGTTAAAGATGTTAAAGATGATTCTGCGAGAGGATGAAAAACACTTCTGGTTTGCAAAAACGCCCATCTTGATGTACTATAGGGCTAAATGTTTCGTGAAAACATTTCAACTGCAAAATGTTCATATTATCATATATAGGTTATGCATTTGTCCTCACGGCAATATTGCTTTATTATCGGTGGGTAAATATCACCTTGAAGTCCATGTTACTTAACTGCCTTCAATTCCGACGTACAAGTAGCAGCAGCCGCAATTATCTCAACATCATATTAGCGCTGATGAATGTCTGGTATATCCAGTTCAAAATTCAGCTCATAATGGTTCTACAATAACGAAATAACCAATCGCGCGTAAACCCAACTAATGTCGCTAAGTTTATAACAAGAAAAAGCAAGCTTCAATATAAGAATGATAATCGATCTAATAACGTTGTACTTGGCGACGAGAGAAAAGCCTTCAGAAAGGTTTTACAACTTTCATCGTCGTTTAAACCCGCGCGCGGCCTCTCGTGGTCACTCTCAGCTGGGCCAGGACTCGCTTCATTCGGTTGTCCTTCTTCGTATATTAGGGGCATCAAGGCTTTGCAGCTCTTGTTTTTTACCCCTGAAAGGTCACACCCAACCGTAGGGTTCTAACTGCACTATGGCGTCCGTTACGAGCACAACTTCGACTTCGACCACGGTCACTTCTACCGTGTCATTTGCTGTCAGCTGTGTAGGTGCAGTTACCTCGATTTCTTGGAGATCCGTGGCTTCCCCGCTCATCGAAGACAATCGAAACGAGGTACTGCTGCAATGCGAAATAGAGCGATTGAGACGCCAGGAGGAAAGGCTCGAGCCTTTCAGTCACACCTCGAGTTCCGTCGACAAAGGGTTACCGAGATGGAGAGAGAGCTAGAATCAACATTGCTGGCGACGCCAATCAAGGTCACCTCTTCGTTTCCCTACGGCGTTGCATTCTCTGGTTTACCTCACTACATTTCGATCTCCACACCTTCCGCGATGCCTACCTCGGCTCCATCCGTCATCGTTGCTTCAGCGACAAGGGCGCCCTTCTCATTCGCTGACCCGTTACAGCAGCCGAGCTCAATTGGATACACGCCCTAACCTACATTCACAGACGTATTTCCACCTTCCATGCCGCCGCCTCAAGGTCAGCCTCAGATTTCATCCTGGGGTTTACCAGCTCCCATCTCCTCTCAGCATCAAACGCCTCTCAATAGCCAAGGTAAATGCAAAATTTCTTCCCCTGAACAATTCGTGAGCGGAACCGGCATGACAGAAGTCAGTTACGATCAGCTATCCATTCCGGAGTTCGTGCTTGGTCAAGTAAGAATTGCCACATCTTGTACCTCATTAACTGAAAGAACCAGTTGCTTAGACCACCTTAAAGAGCTCATGATAATGGCGTCTACATATCAGTGGTCCGCGGTGCGCTCATTGTACGGTGCCGCTCTTAATGAAATGAGGGAAAGATATCAACGGCAATGGGCCCAATCCCTCGACTGTCTTAAGAACGAGATGCTCGAGCCTTCTCATCTGCTAACCAGCTACAAGCAGTCCCCCGATTTGCTTCCAATGGAATTTCGACAGTAACGGATGCCCCAGAGGTCAGAGGTGTAAATACAAACATATCTGCAAAGAATGCGCTAAAGTCGGACTCGATGAACGTACACAGGGAAGACCTGCTCCTGGAAATCTCACCTCGACGCACCGACAAGCGACAAAACGGCTTAGCAAGGACCTTCTCGCGCCAATGAAGTCACCAGCCTCACTTTCTATCCTCCCTGTCTCTCCTTCATCTACAATGTCATGGCCGCCACCCGCATCTCACGCTTACACAGAGGCAATACTTGCTTGTCATCGCGCAATATCTTCTAGCGGCCATCCTAATTACGCTCTAGCCAAGATACCAGCGCCTTCCAAACTACACATTCACAATTAGTTCCTCCTGCTACATCATTACAACTACAGTGACTTAATGATATGCAAATTACTCAAATACGGCTTTCCCATCAACTACGTTCGCTCACAGCCTCCATGCGTGCCACTTACAAATCATTAATCAGATCTCAAATTCGCATCTCACATTGACTCCTATATTGCGACAGAGATCGAAACGGTGGCAATTATCGGTCGTTTTCCCAAGAATCCTTTAGCTTCGCCGTTAACTGTCTCACTTTTAAACCCTTTCGTTTCCGCTTTGTTGTTTTTCTTTGCCTCTTCCTTCCTCCTGACACTCAGGCCTTCCAGGCCTTCCAGGCCATCTGCCATTTATCTTCCTCGCTTTTGCATATTCATACGTAATCTGTTTCGATATTGCTTGTTAACGCTGCTAGTGTTCTTAATGTTGTTATGCCATTTAATGTTTGCCCCAGCTCTGCGCAGCGGGGTTCTTGGACTTCCTTTAGCCCAATAAAGCGTGTGTATGCACCGGCCTTCCTTTCGGTTTCCTTGGAAGGTTGAGGGATAATTGAACAAAACTCCGCCAGTTGGTATAACAGTTCCATGAGATATATCGGCATGCATAAATAGTTAGTAGCCATCCATGGAGGACTTGATATGTTTGAAAGTGTATGAACACCGTGAACGCAACGAGCATGCCAAGACATGAAGTTGGTGGTAACTGGTTTCGGGGTTAGGTTTTATATTGAAATGGATTAGACTGAATGCAAAGAGCGTTTACATGTGGTCGGTTAAACAGACGCGTCAAACTATGTTTATCTGTGCGTCTCGACATGCCATGCTTGTTCACAAGAAATTTATATGAATCTGCCGAGCACTATGCAGGATCATCGAAACGTATAGCTGTGATTTCGGACAAAGCAGGCAATAAAATGCTACGATAACATGAAAATCAAAGACCACACAAAGACGTTATTTCTGTTAACGTCCCAAAGATAACACGATGGCAGCATAAAATGTGTAATTGATATGACAGCCATTCTATAACGCTGAGCGAGGTGAGCCACATATGAGGTAGGGGAAAACTCTTACTTTATCGGCCCGGTATTTCTTCTGAAGCTGCTGTTAATTAACCATAACCTTGGATGTATTGTGAATTATTGTAGCTATCAGCTGCCTTCTATGATTGCACAATTCAATGACGTGACGTGGGGTCGTAAATCAAGTTTGTTTAAAAACATTTCACCACTGATGCCAGGATTAAAACTTAGACGATGGTGAAGAAAAACTTTTACTCTTCTGCGTATATTGCAAATTGTGTCGACCACCAATAGTAAACATTAGCAACGACGACTTTTGTGGCCTTAGATGTCATCGAATATGTCGGAATGTTATGATGGAGATCGATAAAAAAAACCTTAACTCAAGTCCATAGTCCGAATAGTCGCCTTGTAAGGATTATGGTCTCTGTAGATAAAATCATGTCTGTACAGCAGCCAATAGCAAGTGTACTTTCATCTGTACAATGTTTATTATACAGGCTGCCTAGCATGTTATGCGCAGAGATGATTAGCGGTTTACCATAAGAGGTAATATATAGGAAACCGCAGATGGCATAAGAAATATATGCTGATGCATAAAAGTGATTCCTTTAGAAATTCCCATCGCATTAGCGGCAGTGATGCAAATAGGTTCCAGGGCTTTCCTGGTTGCATACTCAAGTATATATAATAATCACTTCATCTGACAATTATTGCCAAGCATAAACGAAAGCTCGTTAGGACTGGTATAGGTCGTAGTGTCAAGTAATCTTATTAATCCTCAGTTCTACCAAGGTAGGCCGGTCCGTCGTAAATACATTGTTTAAAATGTCAATTACATGCTATTACTACCTATTGCTGGCGTCTGAATGTCACTGCAAATTGGATTATACAGCAGCCAGCAGTTTACATAGCAAAATCTGCAATAACAAGCAGGATACGGCATACCTTCTACTATACCGACTGTATAAAGTATGACACAGCTGCGTGACAGACGTAGTTTATTATCACTGTGTCACGCCGTAAAACAGAGACATATTGAATGTATCTATCATCAGAAAGAATATTACATCCATTCATGGACGCTGACGTTTCGTGCCTTACTCCTTTAATTGCCTAATTGTCACCGAACCACTGCATCATGTAACACATAAGTTGTCTATGCCAAATATGTTCTAAGTACATAACACCCAACGTATCTGTCTTTATTTATAATGGTTTAATGCAGCAATGGGTACGTGGGAGATTAGTAACATTCAACAGATGCCTGTTCAAGGACAAGGCGGAATATACGACCGCGCATGAAATTGATTCTATACTGGTTGGTCAGGCGGTAACTTACGGCTGTCTCCCATGACCCTATATCCCATTCTAAGCCAAGGACTTTGCACAAAAGCAAAGAGGCAATGACAATAACAAGGACTGCAGCGTGATATATCATCCCATAGATGTTTGATTCTGCTGACATTACGATAGTGGCTTCCTACAATGACAATAGCCCTTCTTTGAAATCAAAGCATTGTGTGCATTAGTCACTCGGTAGTCACATATTGGAAGCGCATACGGGCCAAGTACGAGGTATGTGGGCAAGTTAAATGCCCTTTATCTGACGCCCAGGACCTGAGTATGCACAGTTGTATCGGCACACGCTGTGGCAATAAAAAGGTCAATAAACAGGGCTCAGTGGTGTTTCTATTCAACACTTGTAGTGCTACAAACAGCATGCAGGCCTCAAATATACTGTCAGCATTATATCAGTATGTCTCTTTGTCAAGCTTGTACTTGGTATCAATACACGGCATCTGAACAGATCAGGTCACGCACTACGAAGAAAAACATCACATGAACATCATTTTTCAGGTTTGGTTCCCCAAGAGTGTGCTATTCAAATTATTATTGATTATACGAATGCTTCAAAAGTATATTTCAACATCAAGATTTTGTATCGATACACTGCAATGTTATAACATTTTATAGTCCGCAACAGTTCATGATTACCCTCCTCGTCCTAATGTCGATTCAAGTCTTCACAACTTTGCAAATGTAGCCTCTTTGCTAACCTATTTAGCGATTGATGCGGTAACACTCTAGCTTCCCATAATTACGATGAGCGAATACACGTTTATCAATTCATCGTGATCATCTGTTCGCGCATAAAAATCCTTAAGCAACAGCCCTAAATCACGCGTAGTATTAAACTATTGGCTATCCAATTACACATGTAATATTCGTTGACCTCATTTGCTCCGAATGCTATAGTGAATTTAAAGTATGCAAGTGCTCAAGTGTCTCAAGGTTGCCATAAGGGTATGCAAATACGTGCGACGACGACTAACACGCTGGTAACCACTCTCAACTTGGTTGCAATTATATAAATATAACTCAGGGATGCACAGCGCACTTCTTTGTACATTGGTATTAGTATAAAGTATCAAATGGTTTTTATTTTAATACATACATAACCGTGTGCAAACTTGTCATTCATGTTCATCCGACATTAAACTATGTTCATTCCTGGCCCATTTGTATTCGTACTAAAATCTTGCAGTTATCGGGTCTAGATAAAATTGGAAACGCCAGATTATTGTGAAAAAGGAAGATAATGACATCACGATCGAGCGAGCGAGCTATCGAGCGAGCGAGCGAGCGAGCGAGCGAGCGAGCGAGCGAGCGAGCGAGCGAGCGAGCGAGCGAGCGAGCGAGCGAGCGAGCGAGCGAGCGAGCGAGCGAGCGAGCGAGAGCGAGCGAGCGAGCTAGCGAGCGAGCGAGCTAGCGATCGAGCGATCTATCTATCTATCTATCTATCTATCTATCTATCTATCTATCTATCTATCTATCTATCTATCTATCTATCTATCTATCTATCTATCTATCTATCTATCTATCTATCTATCTATCTATCTATCTATCTATCTATCTATCTATCTATCTATCTATCTATCTATCTATCTATCTATCTATCTATCTATCTATCTATCTATCTATCTATCTATCTATCTTTCTTTCTGTCTATCAAAAAAAACAAAAAGTCAAAATATTCTTATTTTTCAACCTTCCACCTTGTAAAATGGTAAGACACAGAAAAACATTATGAGGCTGTTTTGCGAGAATGATCAAAATGATCATTCATAGCCGCTCTATAGCATTTGGAACTTTCTTAATAAAACTCCGTCCGCTTAAAATACAATGAGCATCGTCGGCCATTTCAGTAATTTCTTCTTAAGTACCAGCGCATTATGTGTAGATAACTGAAGATGGATGCACAGTTTGGCCTTCGTGGTGCTGCTCTTGTGTTATGCATATCTTGCCATAACACCACCTAAAATATTTCGCTCTATCAGTTAATATACATAGCTGATACCTGCATTTTATCTCCCCAGATAGTGAAAAAGCCATAATCAAATATATCACTGTCCATAATATCGGTAAAAATAGGTTTGCGATGCCATAAATGTAATGACTTTTTGGATAGCGTCTCGAGGTATAAATTATGTGGTAATTTTTTTAACAAATCCTCGAGCGGCGGTGCTCGCTTTCTGTTCCTCATCCAAGCTCAGATCCATATGGGCCACAAAACAGCAAGTTTGGGTGAATGCATCCAATCCCAAAGAGATTTGTTTATGTATTTTAGGTTGATGTTCCGAACTATTAATTGCTGCGGGGCGAGATATAATCCTATAAGCTGCAACCAGATGTAACTGCAGATAGCAATACAAGAAACATCATACACGCGGAAAGCCCTGCTTTTATAATTGGATGAACCTTTTAACACGGTCCATCACAATGAATTGCGTACCACGCTCGACTATTTACTAAAATGGCCATAAGCCAACTCAATACGTTGATGCTTGTGTGGCTCCAGTTAGCTTACATCTGACGATAAATACCGGGAGCTCACAACAGGACATACATTAAAACTCACCATTCTACCTGAAAATGATATAAAGATACTGCTCAGAGAGTCGTATCCATGTTAATCAGTCTGGCTATTGACCAACAACTGCTACTGAATACATGGAAGTGTCTTTCAAATACATACAAAAAGTTGTTGCTTTTTGTGGCCATTCAGGGCAGGAACAGCTGTTTGCACAATCGCTTCAGCAGACATAGGGAGTAATTTCTGCTTCTATGAGTTGAAACCAATAATATTGAACTCATTCTTAAAATTGTCAATGAAGCAACTTGTAAGCGAACGAATGGAGGATCAGATCCAATTTTTGTCCGCACAAATGAAACCATGCAATAGCGAGTTTGTGCTCGTGAGGTAAATGATGTTAACGTATGATATACCAGATTATACACAAAGAGCACACCTTACCACGATTATGTATTCCACGCTAACGTGGATGGTCCAATGGGTGGGGAAACGATGCATTGAGCTTGAAATAGCACTTATTACATCATTACCAACTACTTTCAATTTTGTAGATAATTATCTTACCGACATGAATCTCTCCTGTTATTCAGACTCTGTCATAATACCTAAAACTGTCAGGAAATACAATCTGCTTTTCATTTTGGAAGACGAATTTAGCGGTGATTATCTTTCCCGTGAACGCTTCCAATTTTACACTTAAACTAATGTTATTCGCTGCGACATCGACTTATTTGTTGCTTTCGTTAAAGCAAAAATGCTGTAGTGTTGTTACAGTGCTGGTTGCTTTTATCAATAACAGCCGGGTTGCTGCATAACAAATTCACTATGACATTGGTTTGAACCTACAACAGTAGGTTGGGGACAAGGTAGGTGGGATAAAGGTGGCTATGGGCCAAGGAATCGTATAACTAGCATCAAGCGTCGCACATTAAATGGTGACAATGTTAGATTTTTAGTCGCGTCATATATCTGAATAGAAATCATCCGCGCATCACCGGTATATCACGAATGAAATCAAACGAAGCCTACGGCTTGATGTGTAATATTCTCTGCTCTTAGATGGATTTCATTTACCTCCTTATTTAGCAATTGAGATATGTTACGTAGGGTAGAGAGGATAATAGCCAAAGTTTTCAACGCTGGCTTGCAGGTGCAGGCGCATGAGCATGCACATTTTCGTCAAAATACTTGAATAGTTCCAAACGTGGAACATCGATCAATTTAACACCATGTTCTGATCATTGAGAATTTAATACCTTCTTAGTATGTTTGTGTGAATGTTCTTTTCTATCTATGCTTTTATCGAAAAGGTTTAGTCCTTGAATTAGTGAATTACTATCATTTAGGCGCGTAGATAAAGACATATAGTTTATAGTTATCCAACTTTCATGCCCGACGCTACACAGGCAAAAACCTACGTTAATGTTCAGAAGACATGAGAAATAAACAGAGGACATCATCTAGAAGAACAGTTGAACAGATGTGCATTGAGACGCAACGTCAAAGCATTTATATCTGGACAAATATGACTTCTACATGATTAATATGCATTTCAACACAGCGCTACAGAGTACGCACTTATTGATGATAACCATCAAGTGATACAGAAAAATGGTAATTCATTCGAACTATAACATATATATATATATATATATATATATATATATATATATATATATATATATATATATATATATATATATATATATATATATATATATATATATATATATATATATATATATATAGTACGCATGAAACTACGCCTCACTTCTTATTAATGGACCATTATCGTCATCCGTGGCAACGCCAATTTAACAAAGCTACGTGACAAGTTTCGTGATCGAGTGTGCCTTTAACACATTGAGAAACAAAGCTCTATAGCCTGGATCACCGTCAGTATTCATTGAGTGAAAGCTTATGCAAGACACGCGCCAATTACATTCGAACGCTACCTAAGGTAAAACTCTCTGGTGTCGACAACATACGAGGCTCAGTAAGTACATGCGTATTGCCCACATTGAAGCTGGATTGCCTCATGCCGTGGTAGAAACAAAGACTGGTTAGACGTTTGTTGCGATAACAAAACAAAAAGCTATACAACCTAGATTAGGGTCAGTAGTCATAGAATGAAAGCTTATTCAAGACACGCACCCTTGAAGTCAGTCGCTGCGTTAAGTAGTTTCACCAGCAATATATATCGCGACTGATCCTTTGTTCATTGATACGGTAGAGTAACGTGAAACGGTCTATTAAATGTGATATATTCCCCAGCTAACAATGCGATTTAGTACTTTATGTCAAGGTTAACACGTATCTGAACTACCAAGACGCTTGATGTGCAACAGTGCGGTCGATTGAAGTCGCACACACAATGCGTATCCTCTTAAAAGGCACTCAGTGGCACAACGGTATTATAGCGCATCAACATTTGCCTCTAACAATAGGACGGAACATGATATCACGCATAGCAAAGGATAAAATTGCATTTCCACAACAGCAGACCTCTCAAGGCCGCTGCATCAATATCCACAGAATGAACCATTAATTTAGCAGTAACATGCTGATGAAGAGAAATAATAAGAAGCGAGTAAAAATAACTGTGAAATAAATAGTCAAACGCTCAAGTAAGCCGGCAGCCTCCGCTCAATTATGAGACATCATTCACGTCAGAGTAATCAAAAACCTCGTTGTGATTCCAATGGCACGTGGTTCTCCCAACTTCTATATAAGCTTAGGAAAAAAGGGTTATGTTGTGTCCTTGGTAAATTTTCCACACAAGAAATGTATAGGCTCGTTTACATCAAATCTTTCAGCATACATATTGTCTCAACGAAAGTCCCATAATGTAGAATGCCCTTTCCATACCATGTGCAAAGGGTACAGTGTTAAAAATTAACGAAAGTGAGATGACACGGTTTACGGAACGAATACAAAATAACTAATAAAGACTAGATTTGTCGCATTCTTAGCAAAGGTAGATATATTTATTCCTGGAGGGGAATAAATCAATTAAAACTCAGCATAATATCGGATGGCCAAGAACCTGACAAAAGTATAACTTGTACGAAAATCACAGTTTTACAGTTACAACCTAATATAATCGGCCTCTATGTACACCTACTTTTCTTATTGACTGAAATATTATTGTTAGAACGGCCAATTATGTGTTAGCCTGACGAAATCGGATTATGACGTTGATACCAGTATAATATAATGCTTAAAAACAGATATGTTTCTGGCCAAATATTTAACACCACTCATTTAGAGCCATATCATTCCGAAAGACATTGTGAGCGCACAAACGTAATGTATGATGAATAGATTACCTCAGTTTATTTGCAATGTTGAAGATATCACAGAAATCACTCCGTCTGTGTACACACACGCCTACACCCTAAAACATCTACTTATGCACACTTGTTTATTATCTTCCATACATGGTATTCCCTCTATTTTCATTTATACTGAAATGCCCTAATAGATCATTTACGATTATGCATGCGGTATTCTTAGAAGCATCCCCATATGTTAAGGCTCATAACGCATTCATGCAGGCAAACTACATAGTTCTCTTCATCACTGCCTTCAAAGATGAGTTGCAGATGATCGGATGACATAGACATACGAATAATTGCGGCATGCACTCGTCATATGTATAGACATTATGCAAATTGACCTACGCAATTTCATGGCCACAAGCAAAGACAGCGTGGGAACCATATAGCCGACAGCGAATGTTTCAATGCTGATTCAGGTCGATTGTTTTCGACCGAACTGTTGCTATGCAGCAGCCTGAATAATTTATTTACAGCATTTCTCTGTAATGGACAATGTACGCTTGTACGATTCCACTTCCATTTACGTTTTACTTTTGCCTTCGAAACTTACTAGAACACATTACATATTGGCTATCCGAATGCTGATATTTGTGTTGTCCAAATGTTACAAAATAGCGTGTTGAGGCCCGAGAGAATTAAAATTGGAGCCCACAATCGGGCAGAGAGATGACAGAAGACCAAAGGCCTGCCAGTACAAAAGCCACACGTGGATAGACATTAGAGTGTTAGGCCAGCGATGACAACCGGATCATATTTGACCGCTGTAGGCGCTTCAATGCTTCTCAGTAACTTGTTATTCTCAATATTGAATATCGCCGAGCTCTGGTTAACAAAAACAGTCATGTAATGATACTACTAAATTTTAAAAGAAGGTACATCATACGTCACAGCCCAAAGTAACACCGCGTCATATTACAGTCATATTTAGATTGAATCAAGCCGATGCAGTAGTTATTGGTAAGCTACATGAGAAACAGGATCAGTCCATTTGCACAAAGTGGTACTTAAATGAGTAAAGCCTGAGCGCTAACAACTAGAATTAAGAAGCGCAATTGAAAAGACTAAGCACATTACAGACAGCAAAAAGTAGCAGAACAAATGCGCCATGTAATGAGTGATTCGACGCATATAGTTTTCATATCAAAGCTCTCGTAGGATGTCACCATGTGCTCAGATTATGCTCATTACATAGACGAATAAGTATTCAATTGTAATGTATTAATGCGTTAGAAATATGCCGTTTTAGGAACAAGGTAACCATATGGACATATCCTTGGTCGTTTTGGATGCTGATGCTCAAGTTATTATGCTGGATTACTATTGAGAGGATTGTCTTTATGAGCAAAATCCTTTGCAATATCCCTCATTGTAATGCGAGCGGCCTCAACAGTCTTTAATTACGAAAGCATTTAAACATAATGTTTTATTCTTCATTACGTATATCAGATATATACATATACGGTTAAACATCACTTGAATGAATCAAACAGTCGCTATTTTAACCGTTTTATTTGCCATCTTCTCTTTTGTGGAATTTTTTAACAAGATTCCAATCTCAACATTGTTGAATGTTTGCATGTTGTGAAAAGTTATTACTCTTTCGCTTTGCATTTGCCGGCAAGTACTATCTGCACAAACTCAATACAGACGATAAGATGGTAGGGAATATGTATGTAGAATACTGAGCAGTTTATAAGTATTTGGGTCTCACGGCGTCCCTATATCTGCATGTATGGTCATGCTGTTTTGTTGAAAAGTGACATCCATTTGGTGTGTCTTAGACTTTTGAAATGTATGTAGATTGCGGAGTAAATACAGACACGTTTACTCGTGGTCACTTATGATCATATCTTGCCAAGTAAATAGGTCTCTACATCTTGTGACTCAGGACATTGAGCTCTATGATCAACTGGCTTGAACGTTATACGCATATATCAGGAGACAAGTTAGAGGACGCCAAGGAATTGATGTACTAATTGCCGTCGTTTGTAGGACATATCAATGTTACATATCACAATTTAATGTTCACTCTGCCATGAGTAGGTGAAGGAACAATGTGCATCAATAATTGTACGAAACAAATGCTCTATATAACAGCATAGCTTCTCATTGCTTTTAAATTGTTTAATTAGAATGATTATGTCTTGTATAAGTTATAAGGCTTTCGAGCAGAACAATTCCGAGGTTGTTGCAGGGAGGCGGTCAACCTAGCATCAGCATTTTAACGAAACGACCGAACACATCGTGTAGCAATGCAATGAGGTGCCAAGCGCCCAGTGCTACTCGACGCCCTGTTTTGGGCGTATGCTTCACAAAGCACCAACCTTTGCACTTGAGTCAGTGAGGTATACGCTAACAACAATCATAAAATATATTCTGCATTCAAAACACGCAGGGTTAACCCCATGATATCATGTTCTGGTGATCTTGCGACTGAAAATCCTCGCCCCATGCTTTACGTCCAGGCAACTGCAGCCACATAATAAAGATTAACGGGCAAATCTAATGCTCATTCAGATAAACTTATGAAGGAGAACATAACTCTGCAATTGTGACAATATATGCCTACCTTTGGTGCTTAGAAGATACGTGGAACATTCATTATTAGACGCGGAAGACACAGAGGTAACGTACGATGGATATTCAAAATTTGTTCTCGCGACATATAAACCTTATTTTTTATGTACGTTTGATAAGATTGCATGCCCGCACCAGCTGTTATGACTACCTGTGGCAGGAATCTAACCCAATCAACAGTTCAGCATTTGCCCCTCAACACCATTGCAAAGCTACAGGCGGGCATATAATATCTAGCTAGGCATATACTTATATCACTGCCCAAATATTATTATCGGACGAAGTATCCACCTAAAATATCCAGACCGGCACCTATTTTGCATATATGATGCACTTACGTGCACCAGCTACAAAATTCTGAGGTGCCCACTTCAGTTCCACGCCCTACATTGGATTAATACCTGCCTGAGAACTTAAACCACTAGCATGCAGAAAGTTTATATAATTGATTGTAGCTTGATACAGGGACAGCAATGTTTGCGGAAACCAGTATGTGAAAACCCGAATTATATGTATGAATATATATATTTACATGTAAATATATACGTATATTTATAAATGTGTACACACACACACACATATATATATATATATATATATATATATATATATATACATATATATTTATATAAATAAATATATATATATATATATATATATATATATACATATATATATATGTATATATATATTTATACATATGTACATATATATATATATATATATATATATTCATATCTATATATAAATATATATATATTATCATTATTATTTTTATTATTTTTATTATTATCATTATTACTATACCAAATCTAAATAGCGCCAATTTATCAATATAGATCTCTAAGGCGCTGCACAAGCACAGATAAATTCAATATGAGATCACATATCAGCAATAACAAACTTTAAGAAGCCAGTAAAATCGATTGAAATAAGGACAATAGTCCCTTCATAAATTAGTGTTATGAAATATAGCACAAGTAGTTCAATCTGACCACAATAGCTAAAATCAGCAATAAGCCTGCCACAAAAGGTGTCTTTAGATTCCCTTTAAAACTGACTAGACAAAGTGAATGTCTGAGGTCCTCCGAGAACTCATTTTTCTCAACTGGGGTGCTATCACTCGGATAAATCTGCCACCGTAGATAGAAGGCCTTGGTTATGGGACAACGAGGATGGATAATATAGCTCAAGGTAGGTTCCTGGTCGATTTCTAAAGCACGATGAGGTCCCTTTATGTACTGTGGTGCATGTCCATTAAAACAGTTGCTACTGTTCTAAATTCGTACTTAGATTATCTCGATATTTTGCACTGATTATGCTCGTATATAAAGCTAAAGAAATGTAAAATAAAAAGTAAAGGTCACTGACGTAAATTGCTGAATTAAAGCCAATGGGAATTATGCGTTTTTGATAATATTTTGGTTCTACAGAGTAGTTCGTACAATGATTAACATTATAATTGACACAAAAACAGAACCATTTCTGCTTTACAAAAAATAGAGACAAAATGATGTCAAGCCGCACTCTACGGCAGGCCATTTATGAATGTATTGTTAATTTATCTCCAGAATGGTGTCAAACCTAAATTAAAAAATTTGACCCCTCACTTTTGAAGTTAACTTGGTAATATGGTGCAGTAATATAAGTACTATGAACATCAATTAAAAAATGATAGGTCATTATAGTGTATGGAAAGCCACAATGAATTTTTCTTTTTTATTCCGTGAGTGTGGGCCATTACAATATTCAAGCCTCCATAAAAAATGTTTGACCATTTACTTTTGAAGTAAAGTTGGTAATATTATGCAGTAATATATGTACCATGAACCGATATTTAAAAAATGATCAGTCATCGAAGTCTATGGAAAGCCGAAATGAATATTTTGTTATATTATGCAAGTGTGATCATTTTCATCCAGGCCAGCAGCTCCTCGGCACATGCTACAACTCGGGTTGCTGTTTCTCACCTTTGAAATGGAAGGACGCGCATTTAATGCATATAAATATATATATATATATATATACATATATATATTATATAAATAAATATATATATAGATATATATATATATATATATATATATATATATGTATATATATACATATATATATATATATATGTATATATATATTTATACATATGTACATATATGTATATATATATTCATATCTATATATAAATATATATATATTATTATTATTATTTTTATTATTTTTATTATTATCATTATTACTGTACCAAATCTAAATAGCGCCAATTTATCAATATAGATCTCTAAGGCGCTGCACAAGCACAGATAAATTCAATATGAGATCACATATCAGCAATAACAAACTTTAAGAAGCCAGTAAAATCGATTGAAATAAGGACAATAGTCCCTTCATAAATTAGTGTTATGAAATATAGCACAAGTAGTTCAATCTGACCACAATAGCTAAAATCAGCAATAAGCCTGCCACAAAAGGTGTCTTTAGATTCCCTTTAAAACTGACTAGACAAAATGAATGTCTGAGGTCCTCCGAGAACTCATTTCTCAACTGGGGTGCTATCACTCGGATAAATCTGCCACCGTAGATAGAAGGCCTTGGTTATGGGACAACGAGGATGGATAATATAGCTCAAGGTAGGTTCCTGGTCGATTTCTAAAGCACGATGAGGTCCCTTTATGTACTGTGGTGCATGTCCATTAAAACAGTTGCTACTGTTCTAAATTCGTACTTAGATTATCTCGATATTTTGCACTGACTAAGCTCGTATATAAAGCTAAAGAAATGTAAAATAAAAAGTAAAGGTCACTGACGTAAATTGCTGAATTAAAGCCAATGGGAATTATGCGTTTTTGATAATATTTTGGTTCTATAGAGAAGTTCGTACAATGATTAACTTTATAATTGACACAAAGACAGAACCATTTCTGCTTTACAAAAAATAGAGACAAAATGATGTCAAGCCGCACTCTACGGCAGGCCATTTATGAATGTATTGTTAATTTATCTCCAGAATGGTGTCAAACCTAAATTAAAAAATTTGACCCCTCACTTTTGAAGTTAACTTGGTAATATGGTGCAGTAATTTAAGTACTATGAACATCAATTAAAAAATGATAGGTCATTATAGTGTATGGAAAGCCACAATGAACTTTTCTTTTTTATTCCGTGAGTGTGGGCCATTACAATATTCAAGCCTCCATAAAAAGTTTTTGACCATTTACTTTTGAAGTAAAGTTGGTATTATTATGCAGTAATATATGTACCATGAACCGATATTTAAAAAATGATCAGTCATCGAAGTCTATGGAAAGCCGAAATGAATATTTTGTTATATTATGCAAGTGTGATCATTTTCATCCAGGCCAGCAGCTCCTCGGCACATGCTACAACTCGGGTTGATGTTTCTCACCTTTGAAATGGAAGGACGCGCATTTAATGCATATAAATATATATATATATATATTTATATATATATATATATATATATATATATATATATAGAGATATTTATATATATTCATATATATAAATATATATATATACATATATATTATATAGAAATATAGGATATATATATATAGATTTATAAATATATATAGGGTATATATATGTATATATATATACCTATATATTTATATATATATTATATATTATATATATGTGTGTGTGTCTATATATACATATTATATATATATGTATAGATAAAGATATATATATGTGTATATATATATATGTATATATATATGTATATATATATGTATCAATATATATATACATATGCATATCTTTATATATATTTATATATTTATATCTATATCTCTAAATCTGTAATCCCTATATATATATATCTATATATATTGTATATATCTATATATATATATAAATCTGTATATATCTATGTATATGCATATATATATAAATCTCTCTCTATATCTATTATATATAAATAAATACATATATATATAAAATTTATATGTATATTTATATTCATACATATATATATATTTATATAGATATCTATATATGTATATGCATAAATATAAAGATGCATATATATAAAAATATATATCTATATATATGCACATTTTTTATATCTATATTTGTATATATATATATAGGTATATTTATTTATGTATATGTATATATTAATTATATATATATGTGCATATATGTGTATCAATGTATATATATATATGATTATGTAATTATAGTACGTGAAGAACCTAAATATATATATATAAATATATTTATTGACATGTAAATATGTACGTGTATATACATGTTAATATGTATGTATGTATATATATATATGTATAAATATTTTTTTTATATATATTTATAAATATATATATATATTTATATAAATATATATATATATTTATATATATGAATATTTAGATATAGATATATGCGTATATATCTGTGTGTATATATATGTATATTTATTTATATATCTATATATATAGAATAGATTTATATATTTTTTAAATATTTATTAATATATATACATATATGTATATTTATATATATATATATATATATGTATGATAATATACGTGTATATTTATATGTGTATTAATATACGTGTATAGCTCTAGCCGGCAAAAGAAATGAAAAGAAAGAGTAATTAATTTTTTAAAACATGCAAACTATATATATATATATATCTATATATATATTTATTTTTATATGAATATATATCTATATATATGTATACTTATAAATATATATATATATAAATATGTATATATAAATACATTCATATATATATAATATATAAATGTGTATATAAATATATATATATACATATATATATACACATATATATATAGGGATCTATATAGAAATATATATATATATACGTTCATTTATAAATTTTTGTATATATAAATATATATATAAATATTCATATATATATATATGTATATATATATAAAGATATATATTTATATAAATATATGTATATATATCTATATATATATATACATATATATTTATATATATATTTACATATATATATATATATTAATATATCTATATCTATATATATATATCTATATCTCTATATCTCTAGATAGATATATATATATAGATATATATATCTATATATAAATGTATAAATATCTATATATATATACCGTGAGGAAAGTATTTCGATGTTAACTCGCAAGCACATGACACCCAATATGTGTGCATCAATCGCAGATTAGTAACATTATGCTTTTAAAACTCACGTATTGAAGAGGACAGTCAACGAATATTCTTGCAGTCTTTTGTTTTGCGGCTACACTCATACATTGGCATTTTGATGTCAAAATATATGACGATACTGTGACAACACAATTAACTGTGCGATGAATTATTGCAGAATGCCATCCATCTTTGGGGATGTTTTGTGCGGGTTAAATCGCCCTCGACACTATTTGGAGATATTAATACCTCGCCTGCGACAATGCCATGTGTTTGATGTTGGTTATGCACCCATCTAGCTCAAAGATGTTTAGAAGCAGCTCAGTTTTGTCAATTTGTTTGTACATCTACCCTTCCATTGGTACCTTTCGCTTCCGTTGGTGTTTCTTTGTTGGAGTAGTATAGGGTGATTTGGACAAGTCTTCGGCAATGTTATAAAGGTTGGATCCAATAATCACTAACAGCCACAGCCGGAGAAAGCTATAGCATGTCAACAATTTTGTCCACTGACACATAAGGTTCAGCCATGACAGCCACTGCAACAGCTTTTTAAATGTTTAGGGGCAAACAAAAAAGACGAATTAAAGTAATAAAATTTACGAATTTTCTAAACCTTGCGCGTAGAGTTCCTTCATTATCACAAGTGCGTATCGTGTGTATCTCCATATCGCATTGTCACGATACGACGCTGATCTCTGCTATATTCCACAAAGCACATTAAACAGACCAAGCAAAGCTACCTTCCGCGTATTACTTTTAACGTGACCGATAGGCATGCAGCCAATGTTAATTAACCGATATTGTCGGCATCAGTTGCCCCTATTTGATACATAATAGATCAGTCTGCTTCAATGATGATCAACAATTAATTTCTTGGTGTGACACAAAAAGGTGCTATTTTTAAAATAAAGTACACCCTCGAACACCCACGGTTTTCCTGGAAGTACAGTAATTCGCTGCGGTCAAATAACTCGGGCCCAGTATAAGCTCTTGATAGGATTGTCTTAGCTTAGTCCCGTCCTTCAAATCGCACAGATTGTAATCCACCAAGCATATGGCGACAATTTACGATGCATGTTAACCACACATTCGAGTGAGTGATGTTTTGTAGCGCGTCGAACTTGTGTTTGATTTATAACACAGTGTGTGAACGGCCGACATGACCGGTTGTGGGAAGATCTAGGCTTGTTGATGGGTCATTTACAGGGTTATTTTGAGTGACATCTCTTACGTTAATAAACGCAGTGCATGGTCCGCGTCTACGGTAATACGATCCAGTAAACGTGGTTCGCTGCCTCTTGTTGGTTTTATGGTGTTATGTGTACGAATAAAATCAAAAACCTACTACTGCTTTAATCAAATCAACCTAAAAGACAACGTATGGTAATGGTTAACAACTGTGAGGGTATATTTTACCGAAATTACTCCCAAGGCTACTAAAGCGATGGTGTAAAAAGCTGTGTGACCTTGAATAGCCGAAGAACGCATCAACAGTTGATATGTATTTGAAAACAGTTCCCTTGCAGTCTGCAGGACATGTTTAGCAACTGTTATACTGATTGAAATAGAAGATAGACATCATGAGCTTTCCCCGATACGACTCGCTGTGCAGTAACTGGTAAAATATTATGAAACGTGTACCTCCGATTCGGGTAGAATGATATGTTTAAAGATATATTCTGATACGAGCTCCTGGTATTTCTTAAAGATGTGAACTAACAGCAGCCATGAAGGCATTAATGTTTGGTGTTGGCCGATGGACATTGGGTTGAGTGTTGAATGACCGTCATTGTGACGGGAGGGATGTTCTACCAATTAAAAAACCAAGGCTTTCCGTGATACAAATAGCTGCCTCATCCACAGTTGCTTCTGGTTGCAGCTTATAAGTGTCAATTTCGCTCAGAATCTAACCCAATCAACAGTTCAGCATTAACCACCCAACACCATCGTCAAACCAACGCAGGCAAATGATATGCAGCCAGGCATATCCTTATACCTCGGCCCAAGTTTTATTAAAGTATATATATATATATATATAGATATATATATATATATATATATATATATATATAGATATATATATATATATATATATATATAGAGAGAGAGATATATATAGAGAGATATATATATATATATATATATATATATATATATATATATATAGGGGGAGATCTCTATATATATATATATATACCTATATATTTAGATATTTGTATATATATATATATATATATATATATTTATATATATACATATATCTATATATATTAATACATATATATATTTACATGTATTCATTCATACATATACATTTATATATATTTATATATATATGTTATATATGTAATATATGTCCTATATATATAGAGAGATAATATATATATGCATATGTATATATATACATATATATATATAACATATATATATATTCATATATATACATTTATAAATATATATACATATATATATATATATATATATATATATATGTATACTTATCTAAGATATATATATATATATAGATATAATATATATATATATAGATATATATATCTAGATATACAGATATATAATAAGATATATATAGATATATATATATATATAGATAAGATATATATATATATATATATATACATATACATATACATATATGTATATATATATGTTATATATAGATATAGAGATATATCTATATATATATATATATATATAATATCTATATATATATATATAATATATATATATAGATATCTATATATATATTATATATCTATATATATATATATATATATATATATATATATATATATATATATATATATATATATATATATATCTCTCTATATATTCGTGGTCTTATATATTCGTGGTTTTGTGACAAATATGCCTTATAAGCCTGATATTCGAAACCCGATCCACACCTTTTTAAGCAGTTATTAATCGTTTGTGCACCTTGATGATTTGCTGATTCCTGAGCACAACCAAATCGTTCACATGAACTGTGATTTTCTAAGTAGGTACATCACTTCGCAAATGCACTGTGTTTAAGAGAAAGAGAACACATTATCCAATGGGTTAGGCAATTGTTGCTTTTTTCATTACAATAATAAAACAGTATAAAGTTGCATTTGAGAAATGAAATAACTCACGCATAATGAAGATTCTGGAGCTGGATCAAATGTCGTCAGAAACATAGTTGGAGTAAGTAACTTAGCTGTATTGTTCAGCGATGAACGTAGATTTGCAATACCAATGTGGAGGAGTTTTCGACATGTTTGAAATGATCAATTAAGTATAATTGCATTTCAACGCACTTGGTTGACCCTTTATAACTATTGACATCACTGAACAGGGCATAAAGGTTATTGAGCAATATGTCTTATAAAGCAAGGGCATAATTCTGCACTGCCGTCGTGGCATATATCTAGCATTTAATTCACTACATGTGTGCTTTGTGTTTGTTGGGTGCTTATCCGCCACGGTAACTCCGCTAACTAGAGAAAATATGTAGCTTCACGCTTTAACGTCATTGCCAGATCGATGCGTTAACAGATAGATCATGGAGTTAGTCAACCAAATATATAATTATCTCTCTTTAATGGCTAATGAAAGGAACCCCTTACAATATCTGCTCACTGTTCAAAAAGAATACATTTTGTATGCTGTTATTTATAATTATTACTATCAGCTACCAGCTGTGTCTACCGTCGCCAATAACAAGTTATGTTTGGCGATCTGCAATATCACGACTGAGGCTGCATACAGGCCCGAATATCCTTATACTATATCGGATGTATAACTTATGACACACACGTGAAATCAAAGCATTGTGTGCATTCGTCATTCGGCAGACGAATGTTGGGAGTGCACAAACGCCAATTACGAGGCATGCGCGCTAGGTAAATGCATTTTATCTAATGCCACAGACCTGATTACATTATTTATCTGCCGGGGGAACGGACCTCCCAGCAATACCAATTTAACTTCCTCCTCCAAACCCCGCACCGGGAGGTAAATTGCCAGCAGGAACCATGCTGGTACCATCAATTCAAATATTATAGAAATGAACATATTGCCTGTCATGTACATTTTATGCTACCCATGTGACTTGATCTACACGACATAGCAATGTCGTACGAATTAAATAGATCTGTTAATATCAAAAACGTGCCTTCTTCGACCACGATGCTGCCTAATATCATTTATCTGCGTTTTTTCGCTCTACTTTCTTAGTTTGTCTAAATGATACTCGCAAAGCCATGCAATCAATCACAATAAAGCTTTCTAATTTGCAAGTTAATATCAATGGATCTGCTAAATTTGTCGCCAAGCATATCCATCCTTCATAGTTAATCTTCTTTTTATGTGATGGAAAGAACTACCAACATTTTCCATATTCTAGGATCGTAATTAACGGTACCTTTTCATTTATTTTAGTATCGTGATTAACGATACGTGTTACACATTGACCGCAAGCTTGTTACGATGTAATTACCAAACCAATTGAAGCAGCACATGAAATGTATCAGCGTATATCAGTAGATCTCTATCGAACTTTACTTTCGATCAATAAGTTGCTACTCAACAGATCAAGGTACCTACCATAATGATAACATCATACGCATGTCAATTGTCCATGTTTGGCCCCCTATGGGTGTCTTACACATATAATTATTGATTATACGAATGCTGCAATGTCATTTTTCAAATCAAGTCTTTTCATCGATCCACTGCATTGATATAAAACCGTTACAGTCACCGATAACGTTACTTATTACCATTGACTTCCCAATATCGATCCACGCCTTTACATTTGCGAATGTAGCATCGCTGCTAACCTACTGGGCGACCGATGCGGTTACACATTAGCTTTTCAAGAATAAGCATACTACATGTTTATCCTGTGATCGCGATCATGTGATCGCGCATAAAAAGCATCAAGCAACAGTACGAAATCACGCGTAGGCTTTGACTTTTGGCTGTCCAATTACACATGTAATATTTGTAGACCTCATTCGTTCGGAATGCAGCAACTTTCAAGTATGCAAGTATTCGTATGTCTCCGGGATCCACAGGGTATGGGAATAAGTGCTGTCATATTGCAAAATATTACTTATTAGCTATTACATTTTGGCTTTAATGGAATGCGAAATATTTTGTGAATGTCATGAAAATGACTCAAGTATCGAAACGGAAACGGTGAATCGTGATAGACAAATTACAACTCCCAACTATAAGCAGTAAAGTTATGAAAAAGTCCATTCAGTGAATGTTGCTCTGAGATGCACAGCGCACTAATGTGTACAATGGCATTCTGTCTTGAGCACCGAATGGTTCTATTTCATTTCATGCAAAACCGTTGAATGTTTATCCAACATAAAGTTGTTCATTCAACCATCATATTTTTGAAATTGCATATTGGATGCCAAACCACCACATCATGCTATTAATCATAACGTTTCAAGAAATGAGGCCACGTTATAAAAATAACCATATGAACCCAATGAAAACAATCGTCTGCTACGCATCTTTTTTATATGGAATGCTAGAAATTGCTGTAATCCTTTGTCCGCTATGTATGTGTTGCATGTATAATAGCATTTATCGTACTGTGTAAGTAATAGGAAATAAATAGCTGCGTGATGTAGATCCTTCATCGGTTATACGACGTTAAATGGCGTGGATCCTCAACCAAATTAAGCTTATTTCACACTTGTAAATTGCCCCGTTGAAAATAAGTCCATTGTAATTAAGGAAGGCCTATTAATCATAGTAACGGATACAACGTTATGTTTACTGAACTTTCAGTTTAATGATGCTAACTATTTGCTTTATCCCGCCGAGTTAATGTTTGCACAAGGAGGAAATTGTAGTGTCTAAATGCGCATTCATGCATTCGTAAGATTGAATGCTCGACAAATATGGCTAACACGTGTGAGCTAACAGGGTAATAGGCATCATGGAAGCCTCCATAAAATTGAAATATTCTACGATCAACCGTTATGTTTCTAACAAAAAATGCCGTAAAACGTGTACCAGGTTGAAATGACCGCTGCTCATCAAGTGAAGCAATGAGGATTCGTTATTGTAGCAGAATAGTGGTCTGTTAGGAGGAGTACTGAGCTCTTTCATACCACAGCATACGCTCATATTATAATGTTAATGCGAAATATTTGTTTTTATATCGGAACAATATCTTATTCAAACCGGTGTGTAATGGATAATGATTCAGGAATTCTTGCTGCAATGCGATCAACTAAACACAAGCTATTATGAATGCGAGAATAACCAGAAACCACATGATGCAGCATACCGATTGCTTTTTAAGCATTGTAGCAGGAAGCCGTTATCTGCAATTACACCGTTTATTCGCTTCACCAACATTGGTCTATTCAATACGCATAACAAACAAATGATGTGTGTAAACAACCTAAACCTTGATACGAATCAAGCAATTTAGCAAACTAAGCAAAATATCCCGCATTTGTTGCAAAAACGACTGCTTATTTCGCAATCACTGAAACGAAATGTCCCATATAATATGGCACTTCTTAAAACAATACGTCGAATTCTGCAATGTAGGGAGAAGTCTGATGGTAAGTCATCACCAGCCATACTGTGGCTGTTGCAGGAAAGTTACTCATTAGCAACGCTCAACGACATGCAAAGCTTGGCGTTAAATATATTTTTGTGTTTGAGAGGATGATCAAAGAGGTCATACTCAACTGGACCTTAATAGATATCCGTCCACTGAGAAGCTATAGGCAATTTCATATTCAGTACCAGCGCGTTTTGTGCTATAACAAAAGATGAATGGTGCTGTACTTTTGTTATAAATATTTGGCCATTAAATCTCCTAAACCATCACTCTCTATCAAACATGCATAGCTGATGCATGCCCATCTCCCAAAATAGCCAAAGAGGCCGTGATCAAAGTTATAACTGTCCGTGATCTTGTTAAAAAAAATATATGGCGTCTGAAAGAGAATTCGGAAAGCTTGCCCATGTATAAATGAACGGGGCTTTGCACTAACCCGCAAGCGGCGATCCACCATATAATCCCTTCCTGCTATAAATGGAAGCTAAGATACATATAGACCACAAAACAGCAAATTTGCCTGAATATATCTAATCTCAATCGATTTTAGGTTGATGCGTAGCGAGATAGACATTCATAAGCTGCAACCAGAAGCAGCTGTGAATGAGGCAGCTATTTGTATCACCGATTACTAGATGACACACGGAAAGCCTCGGTTTTATAGTTGGTAGAACATCTTAGCACGGCCGATCACAATGACAGTAATTCCCCCCTCACCTAATGTACATCGGCCAACACCAGACGATAATGCCTTCATGGCTCCTGTTGGTTTACATGTTAAAGGAATACCAGGAGGTCGTTACAGAATGTATCTTAAAACATATCATTCTACCCGAATCGGAGGTACACGTGCCATAATATTGTACCAGATGTGTGAAACATAAAATAGAAATACTGCACAGCGAGTCGTATCGGGGAAAGCTATTTCAATCAGTATAACTATTGACACACGCGTGCTGCAGACTGCAATGGAACGTTTTTCAAATACAAACTGTTGATGCGTTCTGTGGCCATTCAAGGTCACACAGCTGTTTGCACAATCGCTTTAGTAGCCTTGTTAGTAATCTCGGTAAGAGATATCATTACAGTTATTCACCATGATCATACGTTGTCTTTTAGGCTTATTTAGTTAAAGCTGCAGCAGGTTTTTGTTTATAATCAATCGTTCACATAACACCATAAAAACCACCAAGAGACAACATACCACGTTGACTGGATTGTATTACCATAGACGCGGTCCATGCACTATATTTATTACAAAACGGACTAAAGAGAAATAACGCTGTAAATGACCCATAGACAAACGCAGACCTTCCGGCCGTTCACACTCTGTGTTATATAAATCCATCGCAAGTTCGGCGCACTACAAAACATCACTCACTCGAATGTGTGGTTAACATGCATCGTAAATTGTCGCCATATGCTTGGTGGATTACAATCTGTGCGATTTGAAGAACGGGACTTAGCTAAGACAATCCTATCAAGAGCTTATGCTGGATCCGAGTTATTTGACCGCAGCCGTATTACTGTACTTCCAGGAAAGCCGTGGGTGTTCAAGGGTGAAGCTTCTATTTGTGTCACACCAAGAAATTAATTGTTGATCATCATAGAAGCACACCCGTCTATTTTGCATGAAATAGGGGCAATATCGGGCTGCCGTAATGAACGCGTTAAGAAATGTTTTCTAAATGTGTATATTGACGCAGGATACAGATGCGACGAGAGTGATACCTTCTAAAGCTAGAGAAAATATGCATCTCTCGATACGCAAAATGTAACTCTGCAGGGTCCTCGTTGATGATGCATCGTTTGTCATAGACGGCGAGTTTGCTACGAGGTTCAATGTCGTCAGTTGCTGCGAATTTATTTACATGATATGGATTGTTACTGTCAGTTGCGTGTTTAACAAACGCGCAGTTTATCTTTTTTTAATCTCGGCGAATGAAAAATTGAATTCAATCGTATCGTCAATAGACTTTGCTTCAACTGATTGTGTTTAAAGTTCCTAAAGGCCCTGCCACTATACTACGCTAAATTGTGATCGAATTATTACTAATAACGTGAATCACGACATTACATACAGGACATCAGTTTATTCCTCGCGACCTTATTTGAGGCAGTGCGAGACGAACGACTTGTTCAAAACGTACATTGCATGGACTGCGGGATGGGATCGATTAATCGATAATTCATTATGGTAATAGCAATAGCGGCAATAATACGAGGGCATTTCTTGTCGCAATAGACTATGCGTGATTAACGGTACACTTATAGAGATTTATTATGATTATTCAGTAGGAACGAAAATACAATACCGCTCGTGGATGTGATAAGTTTTGTATGATAAGAATTACCACATAAACATTATGTTATCAAACATCGCTATTCGTATTGCATCGGAAGGAAGAATATCGAATATCCATTGTGAATGCAATTCCTTTTTTGGAAATAATACTTATCCTCTACATAATCGACCTTTTAAAGCAGCCTATGATATGCATACTCATATGTTATAAAGCCATTATCTCGTAATATGCTTAAATTTACCGCCAACTCTCCCCGCTGTCAGGAATTAATCGACCTTTCATAAAATTCTGATATTCAAGTTACATTATAGACAGGTTCGTAACATATATTTTGTTCAATATTTCAGTCATTATACATTTCCTGATGTATCAGCATCAATACGGAGTTAATCCCCAATAATCCATCCCCGTTTAGTATGACCAATCAGTCGGTTTGTTCTACATTGATGTGTGTCGTACTTTGAGCAGTGGTACAACAATAATATTAATACATCATGCCTAAACGTCCGTGCAATCCAAACATTTAGAATCCCCGATCGGACTATAATCCGGGAGAAGCTGAGGAACTGAGCACTATCAATGTTGCATAACTGTCTGAGGGACAGTGAAAAATACGTCTCCGCGTTATTGCGGATGCAGATGATTTAGCCTTCCACCTTGTTGACGGCCTGCATCAAGAGGTGGAAGATCAAACACTGTAGGTTGTGGAAGACAACTTGAATAGTTGTTGCTCAAGGTGGCATGCATTGTTGGCTTGTCCCCAGTATTCGCCCGTTACGTGCCAGTGGTCGCGATCTAAATCGCTTACTAGTGGCTAGTTG
>CM067345.1:14823289-14840789 GCA_034190875.2 Urechis unicinctus | reverse complement strand
AAAAACTAGTCGTTTTGGCGTACCACTGAAAATTCTAAACATTAGCTGTCGCAGAAGCAGTTATGGCCGATCCAAATGTGTCAAGGACTTGACTATGGCTATGAGTGACTAATGCATCCTTTTTTCTATAATATTGCCTTATACGCGCTCAAATCACTATGTACTACTCCAATAAAGAAATACCAACAAAAGCGTACGAAACCTGAGCTGCAGCTGAGTATATTTGAGATTTTCTCCGCATATGACGCCAATAAGACGGCACATATTGAATAACTGCTAACAATCACACTTTATAACTGTCCACAATCTTGTAGAAATTATGTTTGAGGTGCTATAACTTGGTTTGAGTTGTGGCGTCTCTAGGATAATTTGGACAGAGTCATGGGGTTTTGCAAAAATTCTCGGACGGCTGTCTTTCATAAACTCGCTTCTTTTTGCGAATCCAAGCTTAGGTCCACGATAGGCCACAAAACAAGTTTGGCTGAATGCATCCAATCCCAAACGAATTTGTTTCTGTACTTAAGGTTTAGTTTTTGAACGATAAATTGCTGCGGGGCGACATTTATTCCCATAAGCTGCGTACACAAGCAACTGCAAATATGATTACAAGATACAACATTGACGCGGTAAGGCTTATTTCCATAATTCTTAGCATGGCCCATTGCAAAGATATGTATTCCACACTCAAGTATCTATCCCAATGGCCACCTACAAACACCATACGTTGATGCCTGCATGGCTCTCGTTAGTCTATCGAAAAATTTCAAGAGCTCGCAACAGAGCATGTCTTAAAGCTCAATCCAAATCGACGGTATCTATTTCTTCATATTGTTTTTCGGGGGTGTTGAACGTAATATAAATATACAGCACACAGAGTCTTATCGGGGAAAGTTCGAACTTGTGGCTTGGTTGATTACAACTTTAATCTGTGCGATTGGTCAGACGGGGCTGAGCCAAAGAAATCCTAACTTGTGTTTCGCACAATGTAATTGACTGTCGTTATGTTACTGTACTTACAGGATGCGTGCTGCAAACGTGTTTCGAGTGGAATGAAACGACGTTCTTGCACAGTTAGCGAATGTGTAAGTGTTTGTATGGTCGCGCTGGGGAATGATAATACACCAGGGCAAGGTTGTGAGCAACAAATGAGCAAGGTTGCATGTAAAGTGAGCGAGTTAAATTGTTAGCGAGTGGGGTAATTAGGGAGTGTGGAAACAGATACGTTGGTAGGTGGTGCGATGGCTACTGAGGAAGTATAATTATTTGGGTAGGGCGTTGAGTAGTTTGATGAATTTATGATGATTACTGATTTCATGATGCATATGTCTTAACTCTTTCACGTTTTGTATAGCTTTTAAATACCGGCACTTCCGAATGTTAGATAATATGCTCGGTGGAATGCTACCGCCATCAGGCTTATTGTATGATCATTGTATATGGGGTTGATAAGATAGAAATAGCAGCAACGGATATGGAGCTCCGCTCTCCCCATAAAACCAATTTAGCTGATGAACAAGACAGTTCATACGACCGAAATAGCACCTACATTGTAAGCCCTGTTCTTAAATAACGTGAGGTAACTGAACGACTCAAATGCAACGTTTTTATTCCACAGTGATCCAATTTTAATCTATTCAATACATCACTCTGTTGATGTCCCTACCCAAGGCACATATTCACTTCCTGACTCTGGCTAAGAGGGTGCAGACTAGGTAGCGGCATGGATGGAACTGACTTTGGCTGTGCCACTGATCAAACTATCATGACTCTATAATGATGGATAGTTCTCGTCACGACAATTGACCGATAATTGAAGAACAACAAGCGAGTGGCAGCATTGAGGCAGCATGGCATAATTCGATTGAGTAATCTAACAATTCATTTGACGTTGAACAAAAAATATTAAGATCACATTTTAGGGGTAAGCTGTATTGCGTTAAGCTGTGCTTTTTATCAATAACAATATAGGATATAATCGTAGCATATGCCATCGTACACAAGGCACAGGCTGAACGCATTATAGCGTACAATAACCAGGTTAATTGCCTTTAACCGAAGTACCCTAACTTTGCCTTGGTTTCTTTACGTATATGTTCATTTAGATTTGTTGTGCGGCGATTATTGCCTTGTCCTGCGTAGTCGCGTCACGTTTCCTATGACGATGGTATATACATCAGTTATATCGCATGAATTATAAAATACAGCAATTGCACCAGTGGAATTATTCTAACAACCGTTTTGTTTGCCACCAGTCTTTTCAAAAGATCTATTTAGAGGAAGATTCCAACCTAGATTGTCAAATTTTCGCACGTTGTAAAATTAATTACACTTTTGCTTTGCATTGCTATTGCCAGCAAGTCCTGTATGCACAAGCTCCAAGCAGTCTATGAGATGATATTGAATACGTATATAGAGTACTTAGCAGTTTGAAAGTATCTAGGTCTCACGGCGTCACTACATGTATATTTATGTTCATGGTTCGTTATAATGAAACGTCTAATTCGTGTGTCTTAGACTTTTAAATTGTTTATGGACTGCAAAGTAAATACAAAAACGTTAATTCGAGGTCACTTTATCGTTAATCACTAATGAACATTGATATCATGCAAAGCAAATAGGTCTCTATCGTGTAACACAGGTCGTTGAGCTCTACGATGTACAGGCTTGAACGTTATATGCATATATCCGGATACTTTACAAATTCTAGGACGCAATGGAATTAATATATTTAGTTAATCGCCGACATTTGTCATACTCATACCAATACTACGTAATTGTATGAAACTAATGGTTTAGCAAGGGGCAACTTGCGGCTGAAGTGCACTCAATAACAACATAGTTTCTCGTGTGATGTTGCTATAAAACAGCTTAATGTATCATTCAAGATTAGCACAGGAATAATAAAATTGTAAATCGTAGGTTGTTGCGGGGAGGCGGTCAACCAAGCAACTAGGATTTTAAGTGAAAGACCAAACACATCGTGTACCGATTCAATGTGATGCCAACCGCCCAGCGCTACTCGACGCTCTGTTTTGATAGCATAAACTGGCGTACTTGCGACTGAAAATCTCGTGCCCTACATCCCGGCATCTGCAGCCACGTTATAAAGATTAGCGGGCTAATTTAGCGCTCACGTGCAAAAATTGATACTTTGTATGCCTGCCTTTTATTTTGAAAATAAACATGGAACTTTCCTCATAACATGCGGAAGACACCGAGATAGCATGGGAACGTTTAATAACAGTGTTTAATGAGTACATGTGACTGGAATATCACTCAACCAATAGTTCTGTACTAACCACTCAACACCATTGCCAAACGACGGGCGGGCATATGACATGCATCCATGCGTATCATTATATCAGCGCCAGTATATTATTATCGGATGAAGTAGCAACGCAACCGAGCTCATTGCAGAGGCAATAGGGTTTCAGTCATGTGACGAGGATGAATTGAGAGGGTAACAGGGGAACAAACTTTTCGTCGACTTGGCCAGAGATAGGAAGAGTATATAATATATTGCATTAATAAAAGTATTTCTTTTTGAGAAGTTATTATTCGCAACAAAAATGCTTGATTATTATTGCCAAAATGAATGATCAACCAATAACCCGCTAAATAACTAATTTAAACCATCGGACTGATGGATACGTAAATGCCTCAATGAGGATAACTAATATCTCCTTTTAAACCATATTGGGTACATTTAATACTCCCACTTTGCAACTAGAGCATGCCAAGCGGATAAAACATTGACGTCACAGTAACTCCTAATCAATCAATGGCCCTATTCTTTAATTGCTTCAGTTGTAATTTTCTGGAAATGTCCCGAGTAATCAATGTTATATATATATGTATACACACACACACAAACCCACACACACACAAACCCACACACACACACACACACACACACACACACACACACACACACACACACACACACAAACACACACATAAACACACATGCACACACATACACACACATGTACAAACACACACACACACACACACATATATATATATATATATATATATATATATATATATATATACATATATATATGTACATATATTTATATATATATATATAAATATGTATATTCATATATGTATACATATATATCATATATATACATCAATATGTATTTGCATATCTATAAATATATATTGATGTATATATGTGCATATTTGTATATACATATATAGATATATATAATTGTTGTATATTCATATATATATATATATATATACATATATATATATATATAAATATATATGAATATGTATATATATATATATATTTATGTATATACATCTATATGTATATGCATATGTATGAATATAAATATATATAGATGTTTATATATGCATATTTGTATATATATATAGATATATAAATTTATATGTATTTACATATTTATTTATAGATATACATCTATATGTATATGCATGTGTATGAATATAAATATATATAGATGTTTATATATGCATATTAGATCTATATATAGATATATAAATTTATATATATTTACATATTTATTTATATATATGCAAATATAAGTATATGTATAAATAAATATATATATATAGATGTATATATATGTATATCCATATATACATTTGCGCATATATAACATATATGTATGTATATATATTTATATGCTTAAATAGATGTATATATGAACATAAATAAGCATTTTTAATATCTATGCATGGGCTGTTTGTTTCCATACGCAAAAGGCTGTTCTTGAAGCTTGGAAAACGAATGCATCAAATTGGCTGTGACATTAATAAGCCGTCTTTGGATAACTATATCATGATGATTATGTGTAGACGAATGGCCTGGTTTTGGTCTACAACTACATAATACAACAAGGCCCACTGGTTATCCCATTGTGGTCATTGCTCGATTATACAGTCGTTGTTACGACCAATACATATCCTGAGGAGCAGTAGTTTTATCTTGTGCCGCACAATAGTTCTCGGAGATAGTGCATGTCTTATATAATGAATAAGCTATCGAGAACGTCCTATTGAATGCAATAATCATTAAAATATCTCAGCTTAAACTAGCTGCACAAATATTTACTCGGAAGCACTAGAGCAGCAGCGTTGTTGTGTTTTGGCTCGATTACCCATTATGAAATTTCAAGGTGCACATATTCGCTAGCGGTAACTACAAATATTAACAGTTATATTATTGATAATATCAATAACACCTGTATTAGTGCATGAACAATGGTGAGGCCCCAAATTCCATCATTCTGGCAAACTATAGGACTTAAGGTGCCTATGACATCAATTTTACATGTTTTCTTTTATGAAACCGTATGAAAGATGAGGTTGCATTTATTCGAATTTGTGGTTAATTTTCGAGCAGGTCACCCGAATATAACACCGCTGTATTGTTTATTTTGCTATATACTTGTACGTGATTCATTGTATTCTACATCATGTTGGTACAAAAATTATTGAACTCATTCTTAAAATCACCAATACGGCAATTTGAATATGGACGTAAGGATGTTCCTATCCATTTGTTGTTTGAACAGATGAAAACGGTAGGAAACGCGGTTATCGTAGGAGAGTCCAGATTATACAGCAGGAACTTTGAATCACTATACTCGCACTGTCCACGACCATGTAACCACGCTTACTTGGGTTGGTCGAATAGGTGGATGTACGACCCATTTTTGGACATTATACTAATTACATTATTCGCAACTACGTTCTACTTAGCAGAAACTTAGTTTGAGGGTTAACATCTCTTTTGCTATTCAGACTCTGTCGATCACACCAAAATCATCCACCATACTCTCAGGAAATATGCCCGTTTTCCGTTAAAGAAGATGTATTAAGCGGTGATTATCCGTCTGGTAAACGCTTCCAATACTTTGTACATATGCCTTTACCTTCGAATTTGATAACCTGTAAAAAACGTATTGGAAAGGCAATAGCCAATTTCACACTGAAATTAATTAAAAGCGCTGAGACATCAAACAATTTGTTGCATTCCGTTGGGCATTACTGTTGTAATTCTGTAAGCCTGCTGGTTGATTTGATCGCAATAAACAGCCGGATAGCTGCATCACAAATTCACTATGAATATCCATTATTGTATGTACCTACCGCCTCCTGCGCGACAACCTTACCCTCGACGATTCACTCACGTGCACCCAACGTGATCTACCCCACACCGAACTGCAATCTACGCCCTGCCCCACCGTTATTCCTTCTTTGATCGCCTACCAACACACCAGCCGTACTGATCCGACCTAATGCCTGCCGTTACCCCACCCGAACAACCAGACCATCCGAATCCCTTGTTCTCACACTGATCATTGTCGATCCCTGCCGTAACCCCACTTTGATATCTGCCGAAATTTACCACCCAAATATGTCCCATGTTAAACAACTCTAACTCGTGGGATGCAACATGGCTGACCCAGCATACCCACTACTATGACCCATCATTAAACAAGACTGTTCCAAGCAATCATGGCACAGGTAATCCCCTTCAGGCTAAACTACCCTAACCCTCCTCATAATTCCACACTTACCCCGCCGTACGAGTTAACATATGTACCGTTCTGTTGCACTGCACATGGCATTAGTGGAAGTATTGATGGCTCGAGCTTCAACATGCCACATTCATTAATATTCATTAACAATGAAGTCTTATAAAAGAACAGACTATTTATAATTTAATTCAACGTCACGTGTAAAGGACTGTCTTAGCAATAGTCTTTTGCAATCGTATGACCAGAACTCTTCATTATCGGCCATGCGCATAAAGGTCACAGCAAGGAATATCTGGATGTCAAGGGACGTACTATATTAAGTTATGAATAAGCCATCACCTGCGCGCATAGCGATGTACTTTGACAGGGCACTCACAAACCCTATTTACATGCGGATATTCTAGAGTTGCGTAACCCCAAGAGAATAGGTATTCTTTACGACAAGTCGCCAAATGATGATGTTAAGCTTAAAAATTCAATAATCGGATAAGAATTACCTGCGTTTAGTGACCACATTCTTACAGAAAAGTATTCAACATCTTTACACCGTCAATCAGGTAACATGCAAGTCAGCATCAACCACCACTACGTGTCCGGACAAGCCAACCCTAGATGGTAGTTTATATAATGACTTTAGCACTACGGCGGACATTATCGTGATTAAAGCTAAGCCGATAACCGACAGTGGATAGCTCTATTGTCTAAAAGACTCCAATGGTCATCGGAAATACGAATCGCAATGCATGATGTTCCGAATGAAATGCTTAAATTGCCTGTATGAATGAGGGAAATGTGCCATACATTTCAATGTCCTTTCCATTGTCACCGTGGGAATTAAACATCCTAATCTTGTTTGGATCATTGAATCACACCCCTACCTATTTCTTCAACATTCCTGATAAGCGTAGTGGTAATTAATTGTGCCGATGACTTTTTTGTATATTCTACTTTGGTGTGGTATTACTGTTGTGTATATAATGAAACGTCATTAACGACGGACATTTATAAGATTACAATTGCAGTGCTGCCCTCGTTCTTTGGACACCATTAAATGACGAAATAGCAGTAAACTACATTTACATTTATAAGCTGTCTGTTTCAAAGATGCGTTTGAAGCAACGGAGGTACTGCATAGTCACCAGCTGTGCTCTGGGGAAGATTCCCTTCCGAAATTAATGTCAAAACTATACATGTATATCGATGAGAACAGTTGATATGCTGCCAATGTCAATCACCAAGTAAAGATTAACCATTTAAGGGTTTTCTGGTGAAAAACGAGATCCTTCTAATAATGTAGATTCCAGATGTAAGCGATTTGGATGCATCAACTAGGAAAATGTTTGGTAGTTTCATGATGAGCTTCCAGAAGAAACATCATTGTCACAGAACAATGTCTTTTCGTTGATTTTCTATAATCATTACATATAGTATAATTGTTTGTTGCTTTTAAATGACCTAGAGTACAAGATAACTACATTTGGAGCGTTGATATTGACCTGACGCACTTGATATGCAACATTACAACCGTAATCACGCAGATCAGTAAAGATTTTCCCTGGGCTCGATATATTGCTGTTGAACATTGTCTGTTCATCATAGAATGTTTTTGATGTGGGATCATAATCTCCCAGTGGGACTGACAACCAAACATGATGAGGTTTTATTGTTACTGATACGGTTTCTTATCTGTAAACAGTGTTAAGTACAACCCAGTGCTAGGCCCAATTTCCTAGAAACAGCATTAGAAACCTTTTCATCATCTTTTCATGCGACTACGGTTTTTTTCATTATATTCATAGGTGTGACACGAGCGAAAAATATAAAAGCCAAGACTTTGAATACTAAATGCGCTCAGCGTTGGCAACACTATTGTCATTTGACAGCTAGTTACTGGTATGAAAGAGAAATTCGGATTAGCCATCAAGATAAAGGCATGTGGCAATTTAAGCCAATACGGAAACAATTTCGCTTGGTCACAAAACTCTTGCAATCATTCTGATCCTTGTAAGTGAACACAGTTTGAATTTAATTTTGCATTTATGTACGCTAGCAAAATCACAATCATTATTCTTTTCGTTTCGCGAGCAGTTATTACGTGCGATTGTATTATATCAAAAATTGGCTGTAAACGAAATAACCAAATGAAGATTTGCGAGCAGATGAGAGTTTTTGTTACGCATAGGTGCCAATTTTGCCGACTACAATTGATCGCACCGAATAATTAACTTACGCGTCACAAAGTGTTGCTGTGCCGCGGATGACTAATAGCCTATGTTTGTGGGCTTGAACGTTTCACACTGTTATCTCTATCGAATAGTGGCACAAATAATTCCTTTCAATTAGATCCCGAAACGCTCCCACAAATGATCACATCTACAACAAATGTTATTTTTCTAATCCATGATAACTTAAAATAATTTCACAATTTCGGTATTCCGCATATATACGCAAATATATATGGGCTCGAAAAGTTGGCATTGTACGTACAAATTAGTACCTTGACTATTCCTGTACGACAATAGTATATACCAGGAATAAAAGTTGACAAATATATATATATATATATATATATATATATATATATATATATATATATATATATATATATATATATATATATATATATATATATATATATATATATATATATATATATATATATATATATATATATATATATATATATATATACATATATATGTTTATTATATATATATCAATGTGTGTGCGTGTGTGTGTGCGTTTGTGTGTGTGCATCGTACATAAAAAAAATTCGGTTGATGTTTGTGCAATAAGCTGCGTTTTTTTTTTCTTGTAATTCTTTTTCCGTTGGGTCTAAATGAACTACGCTTTCAATATCTTGTCCGTGTAAAAGTTCAACTGTACAGTGTGTCGTTTTCCAATCGATGAATGTGCGTCCTTAGTGGACTTCCGCCAGTCGGCCTTGGTATTTCATTCGGCCACCATCTTTGTTTTTCCCATCCCACCTCACACTTGCTTATGCATTTTATTTTATTTATGCATCGTTTGTGTACTTACTGCGCCTTTCATCGGGGGTTGTGTACCCCCGCCCTTTATGTTCAATGTTGTTTCTTCATTTTGTTTTTTTCTTTTCTCAGCTTTTTAACAAAAAATATAAAATCCACCAATCTCAAACTTTGATATTCACGTGTTTCTCAAATGACGTGGTTTCCCGCAGTTATGTCCGGCTTTTGGAAAAACCGAATAGCAAAAGCCTAGATTTACCGTGGCAAACACATTTGTCTCACGTCACTGCAGTAAATCAACGCTTGACAAGAAATTATATCAACCATCATTATTTAGCTGGTTTATCGGCCTTCATCGTGACATGCGTAGGTGTATGAACGGAAATAAATGGAGCAGGGCATTAAAAAATATTTTTTGTTGACTTATGTGTTTGAACAATGACAACAAAGGCGATTTATGTTGTTCCATCGTTGCGCAGATTGTATCGATACAACATACGAAAAACATGGCCTGATCCAAAGGACTGATATCAGATTCACACGATCTTTGATGTTATCGAAAGGATCAATTAAACCCGCTCTATAAAAGTCAGTTGTTATTCCGAGATCATTGACGAATATCAGCATAAAAGAGTAGTTAACTGCACATTCATTCCTCCATGCGCTTTTATCGGTGCTGAGAGATGGACGAATGTGAATTCTTAAGAGTCAGCTGGTTTCAGCAATTTTGTTATTGACAAGAATATCCATTTATCGTGGAATGTAATTTGTAATGGTAACTTTCGCGTCGCTTTCCAAATATTGGCCATAAAATAAAAACGACTTAGAATGCCATTAGGTTTGGGCATTGTGAATCTGTCTGATAATCACAGTGAAAATAAACATGGTCATACAAACGACAAGGATATGCTGTGAGGCAGAAGACGTCAGATGCCGAGTATATCAAAAAGAGTAAAGTATGCATAAAATGCATAATGATCATTTAAATCCGGCCATCCACATGGCTAAACATAAAAGCTTATGGGTCTCACCCGACACAAACACGATACACGGCACCGGTGCATAACACTACAGATATTCTTAGATGACTACCCTAGATGGTTGCGTTGTAAAATGATTAAATGATATTCAATGATCAAACGCAAGAATTATATATATCGACCACCGACAAGGTACATATAGCATGATAGGAGGCTTATGATATGTATTATGATCACATACTGTCACTGCATTACCCGACCGCATGCTGCTATCATATCGCTTGATGAAATTGTAAATTGATACTCAGCATTATCATATCGTATTCACGCATATTGATCATATCTAGCATCGTTTTATCAAAAGCACTTACTACCATTGTATTCTAAGAGCTCATGATATGACTTTTGATCAGCAATTATGGCTTCGATAATTATCACACCATAGTTATTCACCATTATCAGCTTCTTATTTACCATTATTAGCTTCTTATTCACCATTACAAGCTTCTTATTTACCATTATTAGCTTCTTTTATCATATGCGACAAAGACTGCTATCTGTACACAGACAGGCATGTTTTGTGTTATTGTTAAGAAAATATTCCAATAATTCCCTCACGGCAATGACACATTACCCTGGTTGGATAAGCATGTATTTGAGCCTCACTGCATCAATCATCTTTATTAACACATTTCTTGAACGAGAAAATCGCCGCACATAATAGTTATATAAGCGAATCTCTCGAGCAAAGCATGACCTTTTAAGATGGCATCAATTAGTAATAATCTATGAGGTGTAGGAACATTTCCCGACAACCGGGACAAAACTATCATTCATTGATAATTATTCGGGCTTTAGAATCATTTGTTGCCCCATCTTTTGCGTGACTGCGTGATTTATAATTCTTCGACCTTGGTGTCGTAGCCTATAAACAGCCTGGATATTAACCCACAGCAAGGACCATATATCACTGTCACTTATATTCTGCTATATTTCAATTGCAAACGGATTATATAGTTAAATACATGCAATAGCAACAGATTGATCAAATCATCCTCATGGCTGTCTTAATAGCCTGTACAGACCATGGCGTAGATTTATGATAAAGGTGATTCCGCGAGATAATGAACAACACAGCTGGTTAAAAAAAACACCAATCTTTATTTTCTTTTGGGCTAAATGTTTAGTGGAAACATTCAAATATTCATATCATCATATATAGGTCATGCATTTGTCCTCACGGCAAAAGTACTTTATTATTGGTGGGTACATATCACCTTGAAGTCCATGTTACTTAGAAGCAATCAATTCTGACGTAAAGTAGCAGCAGCCGCAATTATCTCAACATCATATAAGCACTGATGAATTAATGGCTTATCCAGTTCGAATATGCAAAGGCTAATGTGTTCTTCAGCTAATAACGGTTCTACAATAACGAAATAACCAATCGCGCGTAAAATCAACTAATGTCGTAAATGTGTTTCCAAAAGAAAGCAAGCGTCAATATCAGAATGATTATCAATCTAATAACGTTGCACTTGGCCACGAGAGAAAAGCAATCAGAAATGCAATTTGGCTATCCAATGGAGTGTGTACTTGCTTGAATGTGTGCTTGCACTCAAGGAACGTGTAAAGTAGTAATGAAACAAAACCCTGGCAGTCGGTATAGCAGTTTCATAAGTGATATCGGCATGCATAAAGAGTTTTTAATCATCCAACGACTCGATATGTTGGAAAATGAATGAACGCCATGAATACAAGCAGCATGCCAGGATTGTGGTCCCGGGTTTCGATGTTAGGTTTTATATTGAAATGGATTGGACTGAAGGTAAAGCACATTGACAAGTGGTTGAATAAACAAACGCGTCAATCTATGTTTATCTGTACGTCTCAACATAGCTTGCTTGATTTTGATATGTAGCGAAGCAGCTGTACATCTGTCGAGCACTATGCAAGATCATCGAAACGTATGGCTGTGCTTTCGGACAAGGCAGATAGGCTTAGGCGGCGATATAATTCTAAGAGAGCATGAGAGACCACACAAAGACGTTATTTCTGATAAAGTGCCAAAGATAACACGATGACAGCATAAAAGGTTTCTGTAATATGACAGCCATTATATAACATTGAGTGAGGTGAGCCACTTATTCAAATTTGTCTGCGGACAATTATAAGCTAATGACCAGTAAGCTGTATCCCAGTTGCAAGTGATTTATAGACAATATCTCACACCAGGCTCTTTCCGGGTAGTCTGTGTCAAATGTAGGTTTACACATGCCTTTGCAGCATTGATGGGGTCAGAGGTCTCGATTATTGTGTGATATTCATATTCCGATGCAAATACAAGCAAACGTTGCACATTCGTTATTTGCTATAGTGGAAAAATTATGCTTGGCAATCGCTATTGTATACAATCAATTAGAGCTTACAACGCGAGCATATGAAAGTACCCTGGAGATCATGTTTTTAAACTTTAACAACTGAAGTAACCAACTATTGAGCACCCGAGTAGTTATCAATCGTATGCCAATTTTGTTCGGTAGATGTCGTGGAATATTTTGGAATGAAATGATGGAGAAGAAACTAGAAAAACTCAACTCAAGTCCATAGCCGGTATAGTAACCTTGTAAGGATTGTGGTCTCGGATCGGGATAAAATTCCGACAGAATATTAGCACTGGTTGAGTATCCAGCTGCAAATTTTTGGGAACTGATGACAGCATGACATAAAACCAAAGGATGTGATTTATAAGAAACCGCGGATGGCAAATCAAATATAGGCATAAAATTTTGTTTTTTGCAATAACATTGCAATGGCAATTACTTGTGGTTGTTCGTTCGTTCGCATTCTGTTGTGAACAGCAGATGGCAAATGAAATATATGCTGAAGCATAAAATTGTATTTTGTTGCAATATAATTGCAACGCTAATTACTTGCGTTTGTAGTCAATCAGTAAAGTACCAACATCTTTGTAAAACATGAACATAAGATGATAATTGGAACTCTATTAAATTCAAGGAAACTGGTATCTTATCTGTAATTGTCTGTATTCAATCAGCCAACAACATCCGACATTCCACCTCGATTGAGAAAACTTGCCGTCTAGTGGAAAACGTTTTAGTGTCTAGATATGCTGTCGCGTTCCCATCACCTTAGCGGCAGTGATGCAAATAGACTCCATAGCTTACTTATAGATATATAATGATCTCATCATCTGACAATTACTGCCAAGCTTGAACGAAAGCAATTGCTTGTTAGGACTGGTATGGGTCGAAATGGCGTCATTGCCGTCTTATTGCGTCCAGTTATCGTGGTTTTGGAGCTTAATAAGCCTCAGCGCTACTAAGGTAAGTCGGTAGGCCATAAACACAGTGTTTAAAATGCCATCAACATGTTATTACTACCCAGTGATGACGTCTGAATGTCACTGCAAATTGAATGTATGCATCAAGTCTTCTAGATTATACAACAGCCAGCAGTTTACATAGCTTAGTGGCTAAACTGTACAATTATCGCATATATACAATCATATGCACTCTTTGTTGTGGTTGTATGTGCCTGCTACACAATCGAACACCTAACACATATTGCTTTCTGTTTTATTAAAACGCATGTCTACGTATTATTTGTTAAATACTCAGGGGAGAATAACGCTCGCCTGCTGAGCTTGACATTGCACTTATTATTCGATTAACAACTTCGTTCTACTAAGCAGAAAATTTGTCATAAATCGCTCTTGCTATTCAGACGGCCGAATAAGTAGACATACGACCCATTTAGTCTGACATTACACTAATTACATTATACGCAAATACGTTCTACTTAGCAGAAACTTAGCTCATTCGAAATGTCCGTTTTCTCTTACGGAGAATGTATCAAGCATTGATTATCCTTCCTTGTAAACGAATATTCGTCGTTGACGTCGATCATCACGGCTAAGATTATACCAGGACGCTGCCTCGGGCAGTCTGTTTCGCTTGTTATATTTGAATGACGATCACGGGAGCTAATTTGTTGCCTGACCACATGGGTGTATCACTGTTAGTGATGCTGATTCTATCACCATGAGTTTATTTCCGTCTTAAACGGAAGCTCAAAGAGATTAAAAACAACACTGCTTAGATAATACCAGGCTACTGCCTCTCGCAGTGAGTGTCGTTTGGAATATTTGGGTGACGATCACTGGAGCCAATATTGTTCCCTGACCACATGATTTCAATCTCAAATGGAAGCTCAAAGAGTGTGCATGTATCGTCATATAATTCTAGAGACAGCCGCCCGGCTGTGCTGTGGTAATATTGTGGCGGCACTTGTGACATATTTCATAACATTGAAATTGGATATTTGGACAAATTTGTTTTCTCAGCAACTGGACACAACAGCGGCAGAATCCTGAGATGTTTTCCATCCGCAAATTTGTTCCCTAAGATCTGAAATGGTCTTTTGTCTGCAAATATTTCTGACACGAGCGACAAATGTATAAGACAAGGCTAAGAATACCACATGCAGTCAGCGTTGGCAATACTATAGCCAGATTGACAGCTAGTTACGGGAACGAAAGCGAGATTCGGATTAGCCATCAATATAAAAGCATGTTGCAATGAAAGCCGATACGCAATCAATTTCGCTCGGTAATCTTGCAATCATTCTAGTCCTTGTAAGTGAATACATGATGTGTCCGGGGAACAGAAACAAAACTATCATTCATCGATATTTCTTCCGCATTCGAATGTTTTGTTATTTGCTGACCTCAAAAGCGTCGTTAGTTTAAACCTTTGGTATGACTGCGTGATTTGTATTTCGTAGGTCTTGATGTCGTTGCCTATACGCAGACCGGATATTGCCCCTGAGCGATGACCACATATCACGGGCAATTATATTCTGCTATGTTTCAATTGCGAACGGCTGGATATAATTGGATACATGTCATGTCAACCAGATAAATCGTCACGGCCGTCTTCAAAATCGGTGCAGATCATGGAGTAGACTTAAGTTAAAGGTGTTTTCGAGAGATAATGAACAATACTACTGGTTCGCAAACAAAACCCATCCCTATAAGCTATTGAGCTTTCAGCTACTTGACAACTCTTGAATTGCAAATATTCATATAATCATGCAAAGGTAAAACATTTGTCTCCACGACAAATGACAAATGAGAATACGCCCAAGCTTTAATTGCTAACCATTATTATGACTGTTATTGCCTATGAGTTCTCGTTTCGCCCAATTTAAACTCGATTACATGCCAGATGAGCGCGTTATTTTTGGTGGGTAAATAGCACATTGAAGTGTGCGTGTTACTTAGCTGCCATCCTTTATGACGTAAAGTTTGCGGGTCAGACAAGAAAGCACTTAAGACATATTGATCCATGGTTTATTAAACAGTACTTTCACATATTATCCGCAAAATACCGCCGAGAAGAAGAATGTTCTCCTGCATCGTGACTTATTAATTACTATGAATGGTTGCGAGTCTGTGGTGAGCTTACATCGTTGACGTTTAATATTTCCTGTCATACGGTAAACATATCAGTACATCAATACGTTACACTTCGGATGTTTCAATGTTTAAAGTGCCTATCGCACGAAAAATCATGTCACTAATTTCGCCAGATTACGGAAATATAACCCAGAAGTACCTATTCTGTCTATGTATCAGTCGTCAAAGTGCGCGCTTTCGGATCGAAGTTCGACCTTAAAGATGAGTCCGGCGTATTGAGACGACGAGCTCATGAATAATTTATCGCCTCCGCGTGAAGTCAGCTCCGGGATTGTTTTCGTTGCGAGGCGCTATATGCGCTACGATTAGCGCAAAAGGGCTGCTGGTAATTTCGCTATTTCCTCACTTCGGGAGAGCGACGAAAAGACATGGGATGGCACAGATCATTAGCAGACCATCGTTGCTTCGGCAGGGCAAATTTCGCCTGCATATTCTAACCAGAAATGAGTGATTCAGACGTCTCCAATGAAGAGAAAAAGAACAACCGGCGATTTCACTGCTGCGCCTGGGACAACGGGGAACTCCCTGCGCTTCTGAGAACGGACTTACTTTACTGATGTGACACGTCTGCGCCTGACCTAGATAATGGCTGCCGCAGCGTTTGTCGGGCGCGCTAATTTGAATTGACATTTTATAAAATTTTGGCCTTAACTGATCAGATGCAACGGTTATTAGACCGGTTTGAGTTTATTGTTCACATTATGAATTGATTTCATTAAAGTACCTATAACCGTGCGATAGGCACTTTAAGGCTCGCACCACCTGGATTGACTTAGCATCCATAAGGCTGCGATCCACGGATAGATGACATGTAATATTCAAAATGAAGCGGGATGAGACCAGTAAGCTCAGAACAGTACTTATATCTCTCATCTATTAATCGATTACATGAGTTCATATTAACAGCTACCACTAAATCACCAAATTAACACGTAAAGTATAACACTCTTCGAGGGTATGGATATAATGATTATGAGCTGCATCAGGCGCTCCTTATTTCATCAGTAATTACACATGTGAGCAAAATTACTAATCTCAGAAACACGTGGCGAAACGGAATTAAGCGGCATCGTATGATCATGAAGATTCATTGTATCAGTGTATTGTTCGTCCAATTATCAAACATAATACTGGTAATGCTTGAAACGAGCTTCGTTGTTTTATATCAATACACCGAGCAAACACAATGCATATGTACTGAACACATTCGGCACATTTTTGCCAATATCTAGTTTTGAAATAAATGAATAGAAGATACGAACGCACACGCTTCGTGGCATTGCAAAGTAAAACGAACCACAATCCGGTACAAGTTTTGCAAATTGTAATAATGCTATCCGACTAACTGGCTAGAATAGAAACAAAAGGATTACATCCGGTTTTAAGGTTACACAGAGCCTAGCAGACTTAACTTGTTTCACAGCTGGTAATAATATTTACACTGTTAAATTGTAAACTATCCCATTTTGATCGTTTATTTTGCTATATTTGTAATAGTTTTATGTGCTT
>CM067345.1:14749213-14818789 GCA_034190875.2 Urechis unicinctus | reverse complement strand
CTTTGCAACATATACACGATTTTTCCTCACCCTGACCTCGCTGCGCTAATACCAATGAAGGTTTACAAGGGCGCACCAACCCGACATAGCTACTCGGATTATGGCTACTTTTTTTTTTCTCGCCCCTCGGCCATCCCCCAACACCCCACACCACGGTCCCCAAAAGCATGCCAGACAAGGGCCACCCCCAGACGGCCTACTCCATGTACAAAGCGTCTCCTTCTTAGCTGCCATAGGTGCCCCGCAGGCGTAGACCTCGCATGTGCGTCGGATACACCCAGTTTTTGATCTGGGCAATATATGGAAAGGATCTACTCCATATAGAAAAGGGTCGTCCCTAGGGTTTGCCTTGGCTAGTTTTTCCACTATTGACGTGGTACGAGGATGCAGGAATTGTGCATCGGGGTCTGTACTCGTATACTTCCAAATCCGCCAAGCAACAAGGTCGCAATGCCTCCATACACCCAGTTTTGGATGCGGGCAACAACAGAGCCAACCTCCTTTTCCACCGCAGAGCAAATCTCTTTCTCCACCTCTTCCTCTTCCTAGACTTCTTCCTTTTCCACCAAATCGTCTAGTTTGTTGCCAATCGTATCGATTTTTCCGGCCATATGGGAAATAGCCTGGTAGAAGTCGTACACACTAGGAGTGCCTAGAGCCAAGGGAGGTCTGGTATACGTATTTCCCCCATAGGTGGAAAACGGGCAATCTGTTGCTCACCCCACCTTGCCAGTGCGTTGTCCACTTGGTTTCCACTACTGGTGGGAAGACGGGCAATTTGTTGGCCCCCATCGTCTTTGTTGTCCACCTGGTTTCCACCATTTGCGGAAAACGGACTCTCTCCACAGTCTTGCACGTTGTCCACCTGTTGGCCACCGCTACATATTTTGTAGAGTCTTGTAGCTCCTATTCCATACCTTTTTCAGACCTCGTCTGCGGAAGCGATCCCCTGCAGAGCGCGTATTTCTTGGATTTGCCTACGCATGTTATACCATACCAAACCATATTTTCAATACAGGCACAGTGTAGTTCGGTCCCGTGGGTGCAGAAAATAAACTATTGCGATCGTGGTATGTGAAGTACCGCCACTTTTTGCGTGGATATCAATGCATGGAACATTATGTACACGACAGTGAGCAGCAAACACGTGTTTAGAGCAGGCTATATCTTAACAAAAAGTGAACAGCATGAGAACGTTAATCCTCTCGAGCAATACTGCTGTAGAACCAAGATAAAAACGTGACGGAAAAGGAGTTTGATATCAACCAGGGTCAGAGCAATGATATGAGTGAACAATGCGCAATGAGAATGTTCAGGGCAAGGCATTCAACAGATGGTCATACATTTTTCTGATATGCATTCCCAATATTTCTTAATATAATCGTAGGCGAAATATGATATATCCTTATCAAACCAGCAGCTAATAAATACATGTAAATTAGGACATAGATATTGATTTTGAGTGAGCTGCAAAAGACAAACTTGTAAAAAAGACTCGGGAATTAATAGGATATTGACATTATAGCCCCACCAGGAGCAGAAATGTGAGTGGCCGATAGGTGTGAGATTAAGGAATCTAATATTTGTTAAAGCTTTACATTTCACAAAACCAATCCTGCATTCCAGGTGTTTTAGCATTGCACTGAGCATGAACAATATATATACGACGTATATATAGATATATATATAGAGATAGAGATATAGAGAGAGATATAGAGAGAGAGAGAGAGAGAGAGAGATAGAGAGAGAGAGAGAGAGAGAGATAGAGAGAGAGAGAGAGAGATAAATACTAGAGAGAGAAGAGAGAGAGAGAGATAGAGAGAGAGAGAGAGAGAGAGAGAGAGAGGGAGATCATAGAGGGAGAGATAGAGAGAGAGATAGAGAGATCAGAGAGAGAGAAAGATGGGAGATATAGAGGGGAGATCCCTCTACAGAGAGAAAGAGACACAGAGATAGGGGAGAAAGAGATATATATAGGGGGATATTCTAGAGGAGGAGAGAGAGGCAGAGACAGAGATAGGGAAAGACAGAGAGAGAGAAAGATCTATCTAGATATATATGAGATAGAGAGTCTATATATATATACATATATATAGAAATATATATATATATATATCAATAATATGTAGATAAATATAAATATATATATATATATATATATATATATATATATATATCTATATATATATATATATATATATATATATATATATATATATATATATATATATAAAATATATATATAAATAACATGACTACGCTTGGCTTGCTTAGCAGTGCAGTAAATGGCTTTAGTTTGTGAAGGCAATGCTGTTGGAACATTTTTTTTCGATTACCATTTTTACAGTATCGGATAGGGCACTTATATTACTAATTATACACTTAGCTGAGGTAATTACTCATATAATTATCCATGAACCTAGTTCTACATGATAATTCATATGATAATTTACTCAGTTTTGCGCCGTGTTTAAGGAAGAACTGATATTCCCGGCGGCTTTATTGCAAACGGCCAAGAGTAAATGGTTTTTGTTTGGCCCTGTGCGCGTTAAGGCATTTTACCATTGGTTTGGCACCAGAAGACTCGTTTGTTCTCAGCCAAATTGTCAGAAATTAAATCTCGTTTTCTTTCATTTTTAATGTGTCGCATAAATTAATTAGACCGCAGTATTATTTGTGCCACTATTTACCATGGGAATGGTCTTGGTCTGCAAACAGAGGCTGTAAGTCGACCCCGGCAGAGCAATACTTTGAGTCGTGTTAATTAGTTATTCAGTGAGATCAATGCTCAAAATCGTCAAGATAGTCGACTAAAATGGCATCAATGCCTAACAATATCGCACATCTGCGCTCACTTGTTTTTTTGGTTATTTTGTAGCAGCAATTTTTTTATTCAAGAAAATGGAACTATATGCGGTATGCAATACCTGCATACCATAAGAAAAGATTTTGCTTGGGTACATCAGTCGCTGAATGGGATCAAAATTATACTTTAACTGCTTCGGTTTCCCGGACACATCATGTATACTGGTACAAGGATTAATATGATTGCAAGAGTTATGTTACCTTGCGAAATTCTGTCGCGTAAGCCTAAATTGACGCATGCTTTTATCTTGATGGCTAATCGGAATCTCTCTTTTATCCCAGTATCGAGCTGTCAAACTGGCAAAACGGTTGCCAACGCTGAACGCATTTGGTATGCAAAGTAGTTTTTTCCATTTTCCGCTAGTGTCACGCCCTTTAATATGCTAAGGAGAACCGTAATGGACATGAATGGATAATACTACAGGGTTTCCAATGCTTATCTAATGGAATTAGGCCAAGTACGAGGTAGTGCGTTACACTGCATGCCGAACCGGAATCTAATCAGCTTCAATTAAACCTTAAATTGTTTGATTGCCAGTTCCACTGGGAGATTATTGTCTCTCATCGATTCCAAGGTATGATGAACGGACATATATCTAACCCAGGGAAGATGCTATATGGACTTACGTTCATACGGGCGTAATGTTGCATATCATGACAATCAGCTCAATAACAACGCTCCAATAGTTGTCATGTCATCGTTCGTTGTCATTGTACACTAAGTCATTTATAAGCAACAAACAATTACTATGTAATGGCGAAAGAAAAACAATAAAAAGAGATTATTATGTGACACTGGATCAGGGTCCTATGATATAGCCGCTTTTCGTTCAATAAATGATGATTCCTCCGGAACTACCTGATGCTTTCTAGATGCTTCCCAGTCATTAACACTTGATACCCTTATGGACAAGCTTTACAATGTGATTGACATTGGCAGCAAATCAACGGTTCCCATTAATATATATAGTTATATCGATATTAGTTTTGGGGGTGTGGGGTGGCTCTTCCCCATAACAATGGTATCCAACGAACTTGGACAGCACTACTATTGGAATCTTATCAATGTTCTACACATGTAGGCATATCTTTTTACTTTCGACGGCGATGAGGTGTATGCGTTCGTTTCTCTGCTATTCATTTATTTCAAAACTAGATATTGGTTAGACTAAATGTGTAGAATACACATGCAATGTGTTTGCGTGTTGTATTGATAGCGCAATATGACTGAAAACAACGAATCTCGTTTGGAGCATTTCTAGTATTATGTTGGACGTGCAATGCGCTGAAACTATTGAATCTTCGTTATCACTCGGTGCCGCTTAATTCCGTTTTGTCACGTGCTCTGGGGGTAAGCAACTTTGCTAACATGTGTAATTAATGATGAAAAAAGAAACACCCTCTAATATTGTTATACTTTACGGGATGATTTACATAGGTGATTTAGTGGTAGCTGTTAATATTAAGTCAATGAGCCACTTGATAGATGATAGATAGCAGTATTGTTCTGAGCCCAGAATTTGACGCAAGCTTACCACAAGGGCGCTTTCATTAATGTTAATTATTATGTCACGATGCCGGCGAACATCTGATGATACCATTTAGACGCACTATTTAACACACCATAAAACAATATGTAATAAATGCTTTGCTGTCTAGCCCGCAAATACAATCACAACGAAGAATATATATGAAAGCATATATACAATAACTGGACGAATTAGCGACAAAGATAAGTAAATGGCTTGCTATTGTAGAATCCTTGGAGGCAAGATGTGTGCCTCTTATTAGCAGAGTCGCTCGGACGCCAGCAATTGATAACAACACAATGGTACTGGCATCTTAAACATCTTGTGTTTACGACTGACCTGCGTCATCGGTTGTACTGATGCTTAGAAAACCTTAAACCCCAGATTACCTTGACACCCTTCGATGGCAATGACGCATTTATTCGTGTCGCCATTATGACCAATAACAGTCCTAACGAGCAACTGCGTTTATTCATGCTTGGCAAAAAATGTCAGATGAAGTTGTCATTATATAGCCTTAAGCAAGCGACTAAGAAAGCCTTAGATCCTAGTTCCATCATTGCCGCTTATGTGATGGAAAAGCGAAAGCATGTCTAGGTTTCGAACCTGTTCAATCGATTCCCACTACACTCTGTAGACGGCACGTTTTCTCAATCGAGGCAGAATGTCGGAAGTTGTTAGCTGGTTATATACTAGCCGACTATTGTAGTACCGCCATTGCCTAAACAAAGCAGTGCATCTGATAATACAGCAGTTTCTATGAATTTGATTGCATTCAAATGAATATCTACAATTCATGTTTTGCAAAAATGCTTAATGAAAACAGCTGATGGATTTTGTAGCTGTTGCTGACCACAATGCAACACGGAAGAAAGGACTGGCGCCGTCAACTGACAATGTAGCATTGTAATGATATTGCATAAAGAATAAATGATTTTGCATCAGAGTACATTTCAGAGGCCGTCGTATAGTCTTTGGCACTTTATCGGAAATGTTTGGTCTTTGCTCCCATGTTCTCTTAACATTTTATCGCTGTCTAAGCATATCTGACTTGTCCTAAATCATAGCAATTCTTTTCGATTTGATTCTCGATTTAATTCTCAGTTGTGCCAATCAAGAATTCCTAAGATGTGATAATTTAGGATTGCATGATAGTCACGTGATCCAAAAAGCATACATCCTGCAAACGACCGTAACGATATGCACCCATTATATAGTTCTGATGATGTTGAAACATAATTTTCATTTGAAGTCTCGAGCGTAGTCATCACCGTGTTGTAAAATAATGTAGGAAAACAAATCATAGTGTAAACTAACATACTTCATTCGAAACGTATTTTCTCCGTGGAGCTCCACATGATTAATGAAGAAATGGGTCCTCGGATGAAGATTTTCCTGAAACGATTATGCCCTAAAATTATGGCAATTTGCATTTACTTTGAATAGTTTTTTTCCCAAAACTATTTCATGCGCTCATATGTGCACCTACACATATTTGAACAAGTACACGTTCCATTAGTAGCCAAATTACATTTCTGAAGCGCTTTTCTGCCGTGGTCAAGTACAACGTAATTAGACTGATAATCGTACTGATATTGAAGCTTGGCTTTAAAAAAACCCGTTAACAACAATTGAAATACGATGCCTGCAGGAGTAACGCTAGCCACATTTCGGGATCGTACGACAACTATTTTACTTATGTGGCATAAATGAGTATATATGACGTTGATACGATATCATTACCCAGACCCTTTTGATTGTTAAGCGGCGTTTCATCGGATAATATCCCAATTAAGCAATGATCATTTGGTACTTATAAACTAAAATTGGTTATTTTTGGTACACGTGATAAACGGACCGCGTATGACATACAGTGATAAAATTGGGTGCAGATTTAGCTATAAAACGGGTAGGCAAATCCCCATGCTATTTATTATGCCGTGTTATGATGACTTGCCTATTTTAGAAAGCAAGTTCGGAGGATGCTACATTAACACGGTCTCTTCAGAGACATTTCACACCGTGTATATTATTAACATGTTTTTGATCACTGTTTGACTCTGTAGGCACGCCATTGTAGAGAACGTTCGCTTGCTGAGGTGGTAAATATACTGAGCGGCACATATTGCGTTTTATTTAATTAGCACCAAAGGAAATAGCTGTTTAAAGGGTGTATTCTGAACCAACCTTACAAAATATGCCTGTCTGTGTCGTTTGTGATAGTGCTGAGGATAACAGTAGCTGATAATGGCACATGATAATGGTGTGTGGTATTATTCGCAGTCAACTGTCTGTCGCTGAGAATGTGCTAACTCGGTTGACCATGATATAGCGCTCGAGTGAACCAGCTAATCTGTGTATAAGTTACTGTGTTACTGGCCGTAACAATTCCCAAAGCAGCACCAGATTCATGCACATGGTATGAGGGTGAGAACTAAACGAGGCATATAGACTCAATTTGCAAAGTGTACTGCTGATATAATCTATACTCAGACAATACTTTTGGCAATAGCACAGTTTTACAATTTCTGTTATTTAAATCACCATGTTCGTCAATTGGTAGTTGATACGTTGGGAATTATTTTTTTCTCCGGCAAGCATTTCAAGGACAACTCCCGGTATATAGTAATTGTAGATGTTTTCGTTTATATGCTATACGTTCTAGAAGTAATAACCAAGTAATAACCGCGTTTTACCCATGAGAAATGCTTATGTGTAAGTAAAATATTGCATTCAATGCATCATATAGAAACTGCGACGACCATTCATACCACGGATATCCTATAATAATATATCAAGATCAACTGTCAAGCTGGGAAATTTTCTATTATATGAACACAAGTGCATTTAATCAAGTTATTCCCGCTACAACTATGCATTCTTCATCTTATTATTGAACAATATGAGGTGGTTCAAACGTGTATAATAAGGAAATATTACATGGTGGATGTCATGGGTACATTGTATCTCGCCGTCATGAATATCGGCGCCCGCAGACGGACATGGTCAGATAATACCTGCCTCTAGCCTCAAGGAGTGCACAACTGTAGTTGATATACATAATGCAATTTGCCCTTGCCGTGCACATATATTGTATAGATTACAGCATGCACGTAATGATTCCAATGCATTGCACAACAATGATATCTCGTACGGCTGGGTAAGTGTGAAATTACGATCAGGGTTAGACAATGATGGGGATTTCCGATGTCAGGATTGCTAAGAATTGCCGTGTTTATGGATGAGTCAGAGCCATGGTTAGGCTGGGTGAGCCCTATTGGGATCACAGGGGCTAGATGTGTTTAGCAAGGGATTTATCAGGGTGGTTCGTTGTGATGGATAGCAGGTGGGGTCACGTCAGGGAGCGACATTGATCAGGGTGGAGACACGGAGGGAATCGGTATGGTCTGATTGTTCGGTTAGAGTAACGGCAAAGATAATGATGGAAAAGCACGGCAGGGATGCTGGTGATAAATCACAGCAGAAATGACTATGTACCATGGCGCGAGTCGCATTTCGGTATGAGGTAGATCAGTGGGGGGTGCAAGAAGGGGAAATTTGGTAAAGTTAATGTGGTCACACTGACGTTATGGTGGGGATGAAAGTATCCTTACCATTACCAAGTGTCATGCAAAATACATATAACGTCGAGGGTGCAGTAGGTACCTACAATAATTCATATTAGGTTTAGAAGCGCAATAAGTAATTTGGCCTTGATTGGTCGCGACAAAATATTTGATATTAATTCGAGGGTTACTTTCACAAACAGCTTATTTATCAATGCATTCGTTCTAGGTCTACTAGTGTGAAATAATTTTTTTTAAATTTACTGCATCAAAAACTTGTAACATATCTATTTGAAGCGCAACAAAGAACACGTTGTCGTGCGTGTTAATTATCTCTGAGGCACCCGCAACATATGACAGTACACGTTCTGTAAGACAAATACACAACGGTAAATAAAAAGAGCCCCGTCGGTGTGGCGTTGTCACATGTGACAATTATTTACTTATCAAGCAATTTCAGTATTGCAAAAGAACGAATCAGTGAGTGCATGTATTTGAGTAAAAATCACTGATATAAGATGACAGCCTTAAATATGATTGAATGGGATACTTAAAACTGCTTGAGCAATTACATAAGATCTTGGTGTAGCCATGGATATATATCTATTTGGATAAGCCTTTGGCGAATTGTGCTGATTGAATATCGATAGAAACTAAGTATTGTTACCTAATGCGGTTGTATAGTTAATTCGTATGGTCATTCTTACATAAACTAAATAAATATTTATTCGGGCAGTAACGATTCATAATCAAGGGTAAACTATTGATTTAAAGGTTGAAAAAGAACTCTGTCTTTGCCAATTATAATTGTCATACACAGCACGCCGCACACACCTGCTCTATGTAGACGATTGCTCTGCCCAGTGCATATTTGGATCTACATGTGATACTGCTGTGGTAGTGCCAGACATCCGTGATGTACAGGGTTGTTGTAAAATTGCTGCATAATTAAATGGCGTAAAGTGCGATCTTGTACATCGGTTTATAGTGCATATCATTGAAATAAGTGGCAAAGCTAGAAACATCTTATCAAAAGTCATTTTGTGTTATAAGCAATGCGTCTTCGGCCTGAAATATATATCGTATGAGTAGTAGGATTATTTTACTCATTCGTAAGCATAATTCTTGCAACCCAGTTTTGCTTCATCCCATATTAACGTCAAGCAAGCACTACAGGCGCGCTTGGACAACTTTTTGACATAGTGCCGTTTTCATTCTTGCAAGAACTTGCATAATTAATACAGATATGTACACAATGTTTATAATCTTGCTTAAGGATGCACGAAAAAACCTGGTTACAGTCGATCTCGTATTTATACAATATTGGTCAGACCTATCTACCGCTTTGCAATGATACGATGCTGGCTGATTGCAATTCGATCAAAGTATACTGTATACAATGCCAGTGATGTGTATTATGTCGTGGTGAAGCGTGTTGTTTCATATTACATACTCCTCGTTCAACCAAAGTACCCGACAGCAATTATAATCTCATATGTTGTTGTTACGTTGGTAAATAGCATATCAACAATGCTTACTTTACCTGGTAGTTCTTAGATTGATGCGCTCATTCATAGTCGTGAGGATATCCGCCTATGTCCGCGTTCGCCATTTTGTGTATGCTGCTGATGTCATGCATTGCGGAACGCGTGTTCGTGTCCTTAGGTCATATGACCTTCATTGTGTTATCTCCGTGTTATGGAACATGGTTGTTGTTTAGATGATGCAATCTTACCGGACGCACAATGTGCCAAAACTCAATCACTACAATCACACTTCATTAATTTGTAAAGGATGCTTACCTCCTTTCATGTAAAAATGATTATTTAGTGTATCATCGTTAAAGTCGATCATTTTATCATTTCAAATCATCATCTAGAACGTAATAAATGAGATGTGAGGTCCCCGTGTGCGTAAGAAACTTTTGCAATGATAACATGACAACAACACAATAACGCCATTAAGCATTGCCTTGTACACGGTCCTACTAGCCGGGTTATACAACCATGCTTCAGCGGTCGCAAAAGCAGCAAGCCAGGTTCTTCAATGCATTATATAGCCACATTTAGGAGTCAGTATCCTTCACAAGCAAATACACTAAAATTATATATATTCAGGTTTAACTGTGCCCGGTTCATCAATTGGTTCGGCAATGAGTATCATCGGTGCAAATGAAAACGTACTTGCATAAGCTGATCTAAATATTGTGTCCCATTCAAGCCCAAATCCAGGTTAACTTGGCCAAAGGCAACCGGTAGTTCTCTTGATATTTTGGTTATTGGCGCCAGGAAAAGCACACAGTCACCACAAATCAACGTGAACGACCCAAAAGCTTATTCGTATTCAGTGCACGCGCTACTACATTATATCATTCACATGGATGGTCACGTCGATCATAAATGCAAGTGAATTCAATGCAAGCTACTTTAGATCAGCGATTTCTAGCGTACATGCTTCGGTGGTGCCATGACCCATACACCAAGGAAAAGCATCATCGCCCACCATACCGACATACAGGCACACTGCATACAATCAATAGATTTGGAAAGACAATGGCACAACGGTCCATGAGCATAGCAAAAACCTGTTTTCACTGAGCAACAAATCAAATATCAAAAACAGAAAATGATATACGCCATTCAAATGATGCCAAGCATATAGCTGTCTGACATTTGTCAGTAGCGGTGGTTCGTGTCACAATCGTTGTTGGTACCCTAATAAAGCCTTCACGTGTATCATGGTAAATCATGTGACATGGGTAAGATGGGCTCGAAAGAGAGGAGGTTAACTGAGAGAATCCCAATCGCTATGGTCTATGGAGGTTTTTGTTAAACTAATTATAAAGCAAATATCGCACCATATATATATTAGTCCATTACAGATCATAACGCGGTGTATTTAGAAAATGCAAGATGTTTAAATTTACACGATGGCCAATAACACGCAAGGGGCGATAATGTTATGCGGCCGATTTGTTTCAGTTGTTGCTTGCTGGGATCGATACGCCACTTAATGCTAAATGGACTGCCGGTGTAGCTAGCATATCGTTTGTACAGCGTTAGCGATTGTACGGCTACTTACTTTCTAACGTGATGACACGCTAGCTCAAGCGAGCAGGGTTTATTCTAAGTCTTAATAGACATCATGTATTACAGCATAATGTCCACATGTAGTCGGCGATTTCGAAAGTTTCCCAACTCTTCCCAGCTGTATAATGTTTATCGTTTGTGCAACTTAAGTGATTGTACAGATTAAACTGATGACATGCTAGCTCACAAGTGAGCATGGCTTTGTGCTGCGACGAGATGATAGATTCAAATAATGTGACACTATGTTAAACAGTGCTCCATTGCCAATGCCACAAAGGTGTGAGTCGCGTATCAACGACCGCTGTTAGTGGCCAGCAATAAAGCATGAGCTAATGCTACTGGATTTAAAACAAAGCATCGATTATACATATCGAAATATATATCATTATCTTGCAGATGACATTATCACCATATTTACATGAAGGACTGTGATTATTGGTTTTACCATTGCTTACCAATTCACTTCACTTAAGATTTATTATGCCATAAGTTTATCAGTATGACAGTGCATCGCAGAATGAACAGTGCCATTGGCAAATGTTTAGAAGCGAATTTCAGGTGGTGTACTACGGCATCATAAGGAGGGTATCTGCCGCGATCGTTTGGATTCTAGAGAGACTACCCATGATATAAATCCATGTATTGCTTTGTATCATTCCCCAAAAACATCCAAAGATAAGCCTCGATCTAGTTATATGTAATATCATCAGTAACCACCGAAATATGAGTAGGCTGCTTGTGCTAAATCTACCCGAACAACTTTACATTTCATTGCTCCGTTCGACCAGCGGCAACAAGACGAAGAAAACCCTTAACAGATGCTGTGAACATTATATCACCGCAATATTATTTGTGCAAAAAAATGTGTTGTATAAGTTCATCGTACTCTTGATGTATATCACCTTGGTGATTAAAACAATTTTTTATTATTTTTCTTGCTACGAACCATAACATTAGCAACGATGGGGTTCGGCCCGCGTCGCTGTGTTGACCACACTGTTGGGAACAACGAATGTCATACGTGGTTTTACTAATGCATTGTAGGCGATAGAAGCAGTAAATATGGACGAATAGCGTACCAGTCTCATGTTGGGAGAAGAGAAAACCATTACATGTCCCGTGATTATGCTAGAAGTTGGCGCATTTACTTCTTTACTGGTGGCGCATTTTTGAGGAAAATTCTCCACCGCTCGCCCCCTTCCTCTAAGGTAGTTAAAGATTGACTTAATGGTTATAGGTTTATAGCGGGGTTTAGGATTTCGATATTTATTCCAGTTTGAATGCTCTCTGGTCACATGGCTTGTCTTAGGTGACACAGACAAATTGTACATCATGTGTGGCGCTTGGACAATATGCCACTTGATGTTTTTGAGCAACACAGTAGTTCATAAATTAAACATAGGCATGGTGTATGGAGTTCAATTGTAACGCTTACTAATTTATCCCCGGCTGTATTTTCTATGAAGCAAAACTAGTAATATTTCCCAGCTATCCGCCACATGGGCATGGGTCGCATATTGATGACCATTATAACTGGTGAGATCAATAAAATGATCTTATTACCTTGGATCAAAAATATTGCATTAATCATACATGTTGCAGCTGAGATGATTTGATTTCCATTGATAAGGCTAACCGTTTATGATCATAGGCTGTGATTTATTTTGTATTCGCTCCATTGAACCGAATTGAATATTAATTAATGGACCACAGAAAGCCACACTCTGCCGCGGATGAGGAATATACCAACGATTACAATAGCAGCCCGTCAACAATGACTTGCGCCTTGTCATTCTTACACATTATATAGCTATACGTGGTTTATAACCTTTCATGCATGAACGCTAGATGGTAAGTCGTTAATATCCGAGTGAGGTTGATGGCACTGCAAAAAACCAACACTAGGCGAATGTACTACCCATAGGCTGTTTTTCACGAAGCTGGATAGTTCAATTATGATATATGCCACGTTATAAAAGCGTTAGAACGATCATTACCTCGCAGATGGTTTTACTGAGTTAATTAACCTCAGTTAAATTTTCCATGGAATGTACACGAACCGTGCTGTAATGTGGGTATGCTTTGAGAGTTCGAATGGTTGCAGCATATTTACCAATGCGTATTCAACAGATAATGGTTTAACAGTGACAATGTGCTGATACGAAAGCTTGTAAATAATAAACTTGCGTAGGCACTCGTGCGTCAGAAGTAGTCGTTTTGAACCCAAGAGAAGTTGATTAAGGATTTGCTTGGCGGGAAATATGCACTCCATAAGCAAATTAACAATATGACACAGAGCTCACGTATAGCTGCTTAACCACTCTAATTGGCATCATATGACAAAGAACTGGATGGTGATCGCAACTAACGCGTTATAGGCTGCTTTTCCTGGTTAATTTACAATTGCACATGCATTTTTCTGCTCTCCCGATGTTACCCTTCCTTGTTTTTTTAAGCCGTTGCAACATGCATCTCTGCAAAGCGGATGCCATTTAAGTGTGATTTATTGATGAGACCTAGCTGTTAGGCTAAGCCTGTAGAGAGCCGGCGTTTTGTAGGAAGTTGTTTTGAATGTATACAGGACCCACGCTGCTATTTAAGGCATTTATATGGTATACTATATCAACTGCATTGTGGTCCTTATGGGGCAGTTATTACAATTGCTATGTATTGACTTTTAAGTCGCATACTGGTGTCCAATGCATCTTTTCACTATTTGCATATTCAAGGAAGGTTTTGTTAAGTTGATTGTTAAGTATATCGTCCGCGATAGTTTAATTTTCCATAGCCTGCACCTGTCATCTCCATTGAATGATACTAGCTGCCAAGTGCTTTTCAGTTACCGATGCAATATATCAAGACGCCGGATTTAATATTGCATAAATTGCATTCTGTGAGTGCTCTATGTTCACCGAAATATGCGGGCTGTGCTTCTTTTGACACTACTAAATTGATGTCACACATACAAAGGTACCAGCTGATATATACCCGTTGAATACTGGCATTCTGTTCTTTGCAACAATTTACACCAATAATTACTGCTTGTGAAACTAATCATGCACATGAATATGGAAAAAGCTGTTTAACAGGACCACGGTCATGCATTAAAATACCACATCCAATTTTTGCACCCAACATTATCATGCATCCAACCAGTGTTTTCCCTGTATTAAGTTGGTAAGCGCATGGGCTGAGCGGTTGGTTGGTAATAAGGCCCACGTGCACGTGTCGCTATGGTGAAAAGTAATATTTTAGTCGATTTGCTATTATCTACCGGAAGCGATTGTCGCTCCTGAATATCATATGACCCTCGTTTTATTCAGTTGTGTCACATTGTGGAAATACTATCTGGTATTTTCTCCGGCAAGCTGAATGCAAATGCTTAGACAGACAATGGATATGAAACACACAGAAGCGTCAGCATACCGCCTTTAGAAACTCCAATATCATTTTCATGTCTATCTTAGCTTGTCTATGTTGCGATGCTCAATGGGGATGGCAAAAGTTTAATCGGAATCCAATTTACCCATTCTTTGCATGATAACGGCGCAGACCATATCATATATGGTAGGGCGGTTTCAAAATACCCTGTATATTTCGTAAACATTGCAATCTGATGGACAAATAATGACAAAACATCGCCATTTTTTCTAACGCGAAAATAAGTTTAGCATTTACGCAGATATTTATGTAGATGCTGGCTGATACGATCATTATCGGATTAACTTCATTATTGCAATAATCATTCTATTCATTTTTTCTGAGACAAAATCGCAATTAGGTTATTATAATTAATATCCGAATTACTCGTTACGTCATTCCAATCGTCACCAGCATCATTTAAAACATTATTGCTATAATCCCTTCCTATTTGTGTCATGACAATTACGGCTACGTTTGTTATAATATCAACGTTATTTTCTTATACATACTGTTATCATCATATCTATATTCAATATCGCAATCGTCAGCATATTTCTAATAGTTATTTAGGGGGGAAGCCATAAAACAATAATAGTTATCACCTCAGCTATAATACTTCTAACATCAATCGACGTTTAACAGGGGAACAATGTAATGATATCAGCAGTTTATCATTACAATAGATCACCAAGAGTCAAAGCAAACTGTATCTCGCTAAGGGTTTGAGAGTTACCGAATGATCGACATCGGCACGAGCACAAATATCACCATGATGACCATCGTCATCACTGAATAACTATCTTTCCCCTGGTATCATTACCCGTATTGCTATCATAACGATAACTATAATTATTATTCCCAAACTGCATTATAACAAACGCAAAACGCTCATTGCTTATAACCGGACGCAAATAAGATTCCAACCTTTCACTTGAATTAACGTTGATCGGGCATAAAGTAGATAAGAGATGGAGAAAAGACAATAGTGGTTACATTGCATGCTTGACATTATACTCTGCTGATGATCTAAAACAGGATAGTTTGGATTTAAAGCATGAAAACAAACTGATGGATCGAATGTCTAACTGTAGTTACTGAAGAAAAAGCTATTCCAGTAACATAAATGGATTATTTGAGGTACCATCGTCGGATTGTACCTTCGATATGATGACGGATACAGATTTATGACGGAAACGTGACCTGGTCGCAATATTTATTGATGGCGAATACATTTTTTTTAGTTTATAGATATGTTTTAATGTGACTGATTCAGCATGTTATATATTGCGCGCAGCCAATATCAAGGGTTCCGCAATGAAGTCTTGTTTGCGTTTATTACGGCCCACTCGTGTTCCGGATTGTATGCTAATGTATCGTATAAAACTGTGACGCTTTTTTTCTACTATTTGAAAGGGTTAACAGTGAGCCAAGGAAGTCACAAAAGTTGTGGCCCACGAGAATATAACATGAGGCCGCGCATAGGAATTATTCAGTTTGAACAGTTTTGACGCGTCAAGATAGTAGGCTAAAAAGGGCGCTAACGCGTAAGATTAACGCGCGTCTTTTTTCAGTTATGTCGTTTAAAGCTTATTGTTGATTGTGGACAATTGTACAAAATGCAATATGTAATACCTGCTAACCATAAAAACCGAAGGATTATTTTCGATGATGCATAAGTTTATATATGTGCTCAAAATTAATCAGAAACTGCTTCGTATTCCCAGGACACACCACTTATTGTAGTACGGAATTGGTTTCCATGTTTCCCCATGAATTGGCCCATACTAATATTTTAATGGCTAACCGAAACCAGATTGGTTCCTTCTATCGTTATTCCATTGCAATTACCGCCTTAATGCAGCTGCTATCCGAGACTGCAGCGACATCTTACCCATTCGCAAATCAATACCAACGATTATATGACGGAAGAGATAGAATGTCTAATATAAGAGGTAACGAACGAAAACCTACTTGTTAAGTGAGCTAAGCCGACTGTTTGCCACTTAAAATATGATAATTCGGCTATTCATGATATAACGTTCAGAGTCGATCAGCTAATCATCGTGAGAGCCAAGTTATAAGGCTACTAGCAATCCGCTTATTTCGAGTCATTCACCAAGCAATACCATAGCGTTTATACACGCTACAAGGATGAAAATGAAACTTGGCAGTTATATCTTATTGCAGCTTGGGTAAAGAGATATGTGTCTAATAAACAATCAATGAATAGGAAGCTCCTGACATAGGCTTTAACAAGACAACAAAATTGGCAATTACACTAGACAGATTTTTCAAAATCTGTTATATAAACCGCCATAATGCAAAAGTTCGTCACTTGGTAGCTGATATTATGTCAAAACGAACATTTCTCAGGCAACGCATTCTGACGAAAGCTACAGGTAGATAGGTAAAAGTGCAATCATATGTAGTTGCTCGTTGCAACTAAACAACGCTCACTGTGACCAATGCCGCTCTCAGTTGCAGTCCATCGCATATGTATGTAACTTTACACAAAACAACATATATCAGGTTGAGAGACAAGGGTAAGGTGGTCGCTCGGGGGTTCTGGCGGGGACAAAGATGTCGAGACCTTTAGGAAGGGGTATATCCATATAACGCCGAGCATGCGATAGGATCATACTAGAATGCATCTTTAGGCGTCAGAAGTTAGCAATAAATGATTTGGCGTTAATTGCCAGCACAACGTGAGTTTCCACAAAAAGTGCTCCCTCTTTTTTAAACACTTAGCTTTCCGCATTGCCTGCGGCGATTCGTTCACAGCACCGTCTGTTTTTTACAGAAGAGAGCCTAATATGAGAGGAAGGGGTACAGCCGCTTATTTATCAGCGCAGTCGTTCTCAGTCTCTTAATTTGAAATATGATTTAACGCATGTGCAACAAAATGTTTACTAGTCGTCGGAATAACCAAATGTGACCCACAACATATGACAGCACATGCTCTGTATTACCTATATACGACGGTATGTGCACAGCGCCCCGTCAGTCCGAGAAATTAACTGATCAAGCAATATCGATATAGCAACTGAACGCATTGGGGATTGTTTTCTTAAAAGCCCTGGTCGCTTTCGATAGCCATGACTTAGTAGTTAACCACGGAATGCGGCTGATCGGTAATGCCTATTTTCGACAATTCACTGACATTGACACCACAGGCAATAACTCATCTATCTGTTAGAGGTCAATGAGCCCGCAATAGCTGCAAGGTTTATGTCACTAGTACAATTGCTCGTTTATTTCCATTGATGTTGTAGTCGGCGAAATAGTCAATGTAGCTATTTCAGCCTGAATTGCACACTTCATCCAGGGGTTTGGAATGAAGTTTAATTGGTTCGTCGCGATTAGGTTTTGCGACGAACACATGGTCTATTAACACAGTTACGTGGTTGGTTGTGAAAATATCTATGTTAACTTATTGTCTTTTGCGACAACTGTGTGGGTACTAAGCAATAGAGGGCCAAAATGGACACAGTGGTAGTCTACTTTTAATTGCTGATTATTTGAGTAAACTCCTATTTATGATAAGTTTAGCCTAATGTACATATACTGCCACAGCATGCATTGGAAAACATTGTGATGAATGCTTTTGTCTACTTAGTGGTGCCTGCCCACAACATGAAGTATGTTGTTCCAGTTATTTCTATCGCAGCGCAACCCTTTACTGATCAGATCATTTATATTCATGGTCATTACCAGAACTGCTGACACATGTATTGTAAATGTAATTGTTTGTAGACCTATGGCCGTAAAAGTGGTCCATTGCAAGGACTTCGGCTGACCTACTACGACACAAACATATCCACACATTGTGCTCTCCATTTGGCGATTAGATACAACGCAATCAATCTACAGCGCTGCCCCCTCACGCGTTTCTGCAACGCACTTGTCACTGCAAGGTATAATATATCGCAGCCTTGCCTGAGAAGTGCGATTCTGAAAGCTAATGTATATCAATGAAACCGGCGATAGTTGGGTTGTCAGGTAGGGATTATGGCGGGATTGAAGGTGTCGAAACCATGACCAAGTGTCGTGCAAGGTCCATATAAAACCTAGAGTGCGATAGGTACATATAATAATTCCTATTCAGGCGGTACAAGCGCGATAAATAGTTTGGCGTTAATTGTCGCCACAAAGTGAGTTATAAAAACAAATGCATTTCTGCATTATTTAAGATTAGGTTTTTAAGCATTTGCTGTATTGCCTGTGGCGAGCTTAACAGGCGATCATTACATATGCTTCATTCTGCATGAAAAAATAGCTTTGTGCTTTTTGCCTGGGAGGTGGAGAACGTCAAAGGATAATATGAAAGACACAAGATCATGTAACTTTCGATCCTGTGCTTATGCAACGATATTACATACCAGCTGGCGTTTACGGGTGATTGTTATGTATCTCTGAGATCATGAAGATGTTTCGGAAATACATTGGAATTCACAAAGAGCGCATATCTTAGCTCGCTGTTCCAGTAATGACCATTTCAAATCTCAGGGAACACATTTAAAGATGGAGATAATTGCAAGATTTTGCTGATGTTACGTGCAGTAACAGTTAAAAAACAATTTGTCCTAATATCAAATTTTACTCTGTTAGATATGTCACATTTGCCGCTGCATTTTTCTGAAGCCCAGCCGGTCGGCCGTCTTTTGAATCAAATGGCAATACATATAATACACTCGGGTAATTTTGGATCTCTTTGAGTTTCCATTTATGACGGACATTAACATTTTGATTACGTAACGTGGTGCATGAATGCGTATTAAACGAAACAGTAGATATTTCATTTTTATGTTGTCGTAAACACATGAGTTGCAGAGAAAAATAGTTTGGCCACAGGTTGGTTAGCTTAGGTTGAGAAGTGTCGATCATTCATGGATAACTGCCCACTCCATCAATACATTATGTGGTATCAAATTAATCTTACAAAGTATCGTTGCACGGTTGGAACCATACGACAATTGCGACGAAAAATGTGCTTGTTGATCCGCCTGCAGCCCAAAGCCAGCCTTCAGAATATTGCCAATTATCCCACCAAACCTAATTATCCCACCTAATATCTCAATTACAAGATAAGAGCAACCCAACATAAAGCAGCATGATACATCTCAAACCATTTGCTCTGTTTGATTTTATTATTGATAAACCAGTGAAGCGAGGAAGCCATATATACATGAAACGACACGACATCTTGCTTTGACACTATTACGACGCTTGGTGTTAGTTATACAAATCTTTGATCCGTCGCCACCTACATCCACCCTACCTCGTCCCCCGCTTACTGTTGTAGGTTTAATGCAATGTCATAGTGAATTTGTAATGCGGCTATCCGGGTGCGTATTGTCAAAAGGAAAACAACACATAATTCGATGACGTAACGTATGAACTTGGTTTTAGGGTAAAATCGGCCAATTCTTTTACCATAGAAAATCCAATTCGAATTCCCTTGCAGTGCTGCGCACGTTTTGGGTATTACCGACAGGGTCTGAATGGTAAGAAAGATATATACCCGTAAGCTAAGCTCTATGAGTCGAATCTCCACTCATTCGACCATTCCAAGTTAGCGTGATAACATGGTCGTGGACAGATGCGAGGATAGTAATTGAGCTTACGTTCTATATAATCTGATCTTTCCTAATATAACAGCATTTCCTGCCGCGAGAACAAAACTACTTTTCGTATCTGCGCTCACGCAAATAGGATATGATCACCCATACCTTCATATAGAAATGCTTTATTGGCAATTTGAAAAATAAGTTTAATATTATTGGTGCCAGCATGATGTAAAAATAGATTGAAGCACATAAAACTATTACAAATATAGCAAAATAAACGATCAAAATGGGATGGTTTGCAATTTAACAGTGTAAATATTATTACCAGCTGTGAAACAAGTTAAGTCTGCTAGGCTCTGTGTAACCTTAAAACCGGATGTAATCCTTTTGTTTCTATTCTAGCCAGTTAGTCGGATAGCATTATTACAATTTGCAAAACTTGTACCGGATTGTGGTTCGTTTTACTTTGCAATGCCACGAAGCGTGTGCGTTCGTATCTTCTATTCATTTATTTCAAAACTAGATATTGGCAAAAATGTGCCGGATGTGTTCAGTACATATGCATTGTGTTTGCTCGGTGTATTGATATAAAACAACGAAGCTCGTTTCAAGCATTACCAGTATTATGTTTGATAATTGGACGAACAATACACTGATACAATGAATCTTCATGATCATACGATGCAGCTTAATTCCGTTTCGCCACGTGTTTCTGAGATTAGTAATTTGGCTCACATGTGTAATTACTGATGAAATAAGGAGCGCCAGATGCAACTCATAATCATTATATCCATACCCTCGAAGAGTGTTATACTTTACGTGTTAATTTCCATTGGTGATTTAGTGGTAGCTGTTAATATAAACTCAAGTAATCGATTAATAGATGAGAGATATAAGTACTGTTCTGAGCTTACTGGTCTCATCCCGCTTCATTTTGAATATTACATGTCATCTATCCGTGGATCGCAGCCTTATGGATGCTAAGTCAGACCAGGTGGTGCGAGCCTTAAAGTGCCTATCGCACGGTTATAGGTACTTCAATGAAATCAATTCATAATGTGAACAATAAACTCAAACCGGTCCAATATCCGTGCATCTGATCAGTTAAGGCCAAAATTTTATAAAATGTCAGTTCAAATTAGCGCGCCCGACAAAACGCTGCGGCAGCCATTATCTAGGTCAGGCCCAGGCGTGTGACGTCAGTAAAATGTAAGCCCGTTCTCAGTAACGCAGGGAGTTCCCCGTTGTCCCAGGCGCAGCAGTGTCATCGCCGGTGTTCTTTTTCTCTTCATTGGAGACGTCTGAATCGCTCATTTCTGGTTAGAATATGCAGGCGAAATTTGCCCTCCCGAAGCAACGATGGTCTGCTAATGATCTGTGCCATCCCATGTCTTTTCGTCGCTCTCCCAAGTAATCGAGTTTAAATTGGGCGAAACGAGAACTCATAGGCAGTCATAATAATGGTTAGCAATTAAAGCTTTGGCGTATTCTCATTTGTCATTTGCCGTGGAGACAAATGTTTTACCTTTGCATGATTATATGAATATTTGCAATTCAAGAGTTGTCAAGTAGCTGAAAGCTCAATAGCTTATAGGGATGGGTTTTGTTTGCGAACCAGTAGTATTGTTCATTATCTCTTGAAAACACCTTTAACTTAAGTCTACTCCATGATCTGCACCGATATTGAAGACGGCCGTGACGATTTATCTGGTTGACATGACATGTATCCAATTATATCCAGCCGTTCGCAATTGAAACATAGCAGAATATAATTGCCCGTGATATGTGGTCATCGCTCAGGGGCAATATCCGGTCTGCGTATAGGCAACGACATCAAGACCTACGAAATACAAATCACGCAGTCATACCAAAGGTTTAAACTAACGACGCTTTTGAGGTCAGCAAATAACAAAACATTCGAATGCGGAAGAAATATCGATGAATGATAGTTTTGTCTTGGTTGCTGTAAAATGTTCTTATACTACATAAAATGGCATGAGCTCCATTGGAATAACTGAAACCATCTTAATAGATCATACTTCTTTCGAGCATCCCGTTCATATGACTTTTAAGAGTGCCTATTTTTTGCGAAATGTGCTAATAAACATGATTGATGCTGTCAAGCCCAAATAGATGCGTATCCACTTTGGGTTTTGTGTAAGTGCCATGTGGGATCTTTGGAACATTGTGTTTGGCTGACCTATGAAAATCCGGACCGAGCCAAGGATTGGCCGGACGGGTCGCAAGTTGTTCCCAGCATCCTCTTGTTAACTTGGTTGGCATGGCGAATGCAATTGATTGGTGTTGAATATTCTCAAACGTTCATCTGTCGACCTTGTCCGGCAACTAATACATAGCACCACAGAATAGAATTAAACATATATATATATATATATATATATATATATATATATATAGATATATAATAGATAGAGAGATATATATAGATATAGATATATATATATAGAGAGATATAGATATATAGATATAGATATATATAGATATATATATATATATAGAGAGATCTCTATATATATATATATATATATATATATATATATATATATATATATATATATATATATATATATCTCATATATATATATATATATATGTTTATATATGTGTATATATATATAAATGCTTATATATATATATATATATATATATATATATATATATCTATATATATATATATCTATATATATAAATGTGTGTGTGTATGTGTGTATGTGTGTGTGTTTGTGTGTGTGTGTGTGTGTGTGTGTGTGTGTGTGTGTGTGTGTGTGTGTGTGTGTGTGTGTGTGTGTGTGTGTGTGTGTGTGTGTGTGTGTGTGTGTGTGTGTGTGTGTGTGTGTGTGTGTGTAATACCTACTCGCGAAGCGAAAAGAAGAGTCAGTGTGATTTTGTTAGGGTACATAAGCGCAAAATTAAATTTTGTTTCTGTTCCCCGGACACATCATGTATTCACTTACAAGGACTAGAATGATTGCAAGATTACCGAGCGAAATTGATTGCGAGCCTAGGATTGGCCGGACGGGTCGCAAGTTGTTCCCAGCATCCTCTTTTTAACTTGGTTGGCATGGCGAATGCAATTGATTGGTGTTGAATATTCTCAAACGTACATCTGTCGACCTTATCCGGCAACTAATACATAGCACCACACAATAGCATTAAACATATATATATATATATGTTTATATATGTGTATATATATATAAATGCTTATATATATATATATGTATATATATATATGTATATATATATATATATATATATATATATATATATATATATATATATATATATATATATATATATATATATGAATGTGTGTGTGTGTATGTGTGTGTGTGTGTGTGTGTTGTGTGTGTGTGTGTGTGTGTGTGTGTGTGTGTAATACCTACTCACGAAGCGAAAAGAAGAGTCAGTGTGATTTTGTTAGGGTACATAAGCGCAAAATTAAATTTTGTTTCTGTTCCCCGGACACATCATGTATTCACTTACAAGGACTAGAATGATTGCAAGATTACCGAGCGAAATTGATTGCGTATCGGCTTTCATTGCAACATGCTTTTATATTGATGGCTAATCCGAATCTCGCTTTCGTTCCCGTAACTAGCTGTCAATCTGGCTATAGTATTGCCAACGCTGACTGCATGTGGTATTCTTAGCCTTGTCTTATACATTTGTCGCTCGTGTCAGAAATATTTGCAGATGGAAAACATCTCAGGATTCTGCCGCTGTTGTGTCCAGTTGCTGAGAAAACAAATTTGTCCAAATATCCAATTTCAATGTTATGAAATATGTCACAAGTGCCGCCACAATATTACCACAGCACAGCCGGGCCGCTGTCTCTAGAATTATATGACGATACATGCACACTCTTTGAGATTCCATTTGAGATGGAAATCATGTGGTCAGGGAACAATATTGGCTCCAGTGATCGTCACCCAAATATTCCAAACGACACTCACTGCGAGAGGCAGTAGCCTGGTATTATCTAAGCAGTGTTGTTTTTAATCTCTTTGAGCTTCCGTTTAAGACGGAAATAAACTCATGGTGATAGTATCAGCATCACTAACAGTGATACACCCATGTGGTCAGGCAACAAATTAGCTCCCGTGATCGTCATTCAAATATAACAAGCGAAACAGACTGCCCGAGGCAGCGTCCTGGTATAATCTTAGCCGTGATGATCGACGTCAACGACGAATATTCGTTTACAAGGAAGGATAATCAATGCTTGATACATTCTCCGTAAGAGAAAACGGACATTTCGAATGAGCTAAGTTTCTGCTAAGTAGAACGTATTTGCGTATAATGTAATTAGTGTAATGTCAGACTAAATGGGTCGTATGTCTACGTATTCGGCCGTCTGAATAGCAAGAGCGATTTATGACCAATTTTCTGCTTAGTAGAACGAAGTTGTTAATCGAATGATAAGTGCAATGTCAAGCTCAGCAGGCGAGCGTTATTCTCCCCTGCGGTATTTAACAAATAATACGTAGACATGCGTTTTAATAAAACAGAAAGAAATATGTATTAAGTGTTCGATTGTGTAGCAGGCAAATACAACTACAACAAAAGTGCATATGATGTATATATGCGATAATTGTACAGTTTAGCAACTAAGCTATGTAAACTGCTGGCTGTTGTATAATCTAGCAGAATTGATGCATACATTCAATTTGCAGTGACATTCAGACGTCAGCACTGGGTAGTAATAACATGTTGATGGCATTTTAAACACTGTGTTTATGACTTACCGACTTACCTTAGTAGAGCTGGGCTTATTAAACTCCAGAACCACGATAACTGGACGCAATGTCGCCATTTCGACCCATACAAGTCCTAACAAGCAATTGCTTTCGTTCAAGTTTGGCAGTAATTGTCAGATGATAAGACCATTAAATATCTATCAGTAAGCTATGGAGTCTATTTGCATCACTGCCGCTAAGGTGATGGGAACGCGACAGCATATCTAGGCACTAAACCCCGTCAATCGTTTTCCACTTGACGGCAAGATTTCTCAATCGAGGTGGAATGTCGGATGTTGTTGGCTGATTGAATACAGACAATTACAGATAGGATACCAGTTTCCTTGAATTTTATAGCGTTCCAATCATCATCTTATGTTAATGTTTTACAAAGATGTTGGTACTTTACTGATTGACTAAAAACACAAGTAATTAGCGTTGCAATTATATTGCAACAAGAATACAATTTTATGCTTCAGCATATATTTCATTTGCCATCTGCTGTTCACAACAGAATGCGAAAGATCTAACAACCACAAGTAATTACCACTGCAATTTATTGCAAAAAACATACAATTGTATGCCTATATTTGATTTGCCGTCTGCGGTTTCTTATATATCTCATCCTTTGGTTTTTTGTCATGCTGTCATCAGTTCCCAAAAATTTGCCGCTGGATACTCAACCAGTGCTAATATTATGTTTGATGCAGGGTATTAATTCGCCAGGTTGTCGGATTTTAAGGGAGTATTTCGTGAGCAGTAGGAGGACGATGGCATATTTCTTTGATGACGAAAATGTAATGTTTTGTGTAGAAAAATGTATAATGTTGCCAAATGTTGCACGCCAAAATATTGTTGAGCATGACGACCCAATATATGACATTGTTTACCAAAGAGACGTAAACGGGTTACATGACGTGATTGGAGCGTTTAATCTGGCATCGAACGGAATGTTGACGTGTCTCAAGGGGCAGCTAAACATCTGCGCAAAACATGCTAGGCAGCCCGTATAACATATATTGTATTGTATTAAGCCAAGTACCTTTGCTATTGGTTGCTGTAGAGACTTAATTTTATCCCGATCCGAGACCACAATCCTTACAAGGTTACTATACCGGCTATGGACTTGAGTTTAGTTTTTCTAATTCCTTCTCCATCATTTCATTCCAAAATATTCCACGACATCTACCGAACAAAATTGGCATACGATTGATAACTACTCGGGTGCTCACCAAATAGTTGGTTACTTCAGTTGTTAAAGTTTAAAAACATGATCTCCAGGGTACTTTCATAAGCTCGCGTTGTAAGCTCTAATTGATTGTTTACAGTAGCATTTGCCAAGCATAATTTCTCCACTATAGCAGGCAAATAACGAATGTGCAACGTTTGCTTGTATTTGCATCGGAATATGAATATCACACAATAATCGAGACCTCTGCCCCCATCAATGCTGCAAAGGCATGTGTAAACCTACATTTGACACAAACTACCCGGAAAGAGCCTGGTGTGAGATATTGTCTATAAGTCACTTGCAACTGGGATACAGCTTACTGATCATTAGCTTATAATTGTCCGCAGACAAATTTGAATTGAATCATGATATCAGCTCGGTTTGTGACGTTTCAGCACAGTTTCAGTGCATAAGGTCGTCGTTGCTAATGTTTACTATTGGTGTTCGACACAGTTTGCAATATAAACAGCATAGTATTAGTTTTTATTCACCCGTGTCTAAGGTTTGATCCTGGCATCAGCGGTGACAAGCTTATAAAAACATGTGATTTACGTCGCCACATCAAGCCCAATAGAAAATAAAGATTGGTGTTTTTTCGAACCAGCTGTGTTGTTCATTATCTCGCGGAATCACCTTTATCATAAATCTACGCCATGGTCTGTACAGAATATTAAGACAGCCATGAGGATGATTTGATCAATCTGTTGCTATTGCATGTATTTAACTATACAATCCGTTTGCAATTGAAATATAGCAGAATATAAGTGACAGTGATATATGTTCCTTGCTGTGGGTTAATATCCAGGCTGTTTATAGGCTACGACACCAAGGTCGAAGAATTATAAATCACACAGTCACGCAAAAGATGGGGCAACAAATGATTCTAAAGCCCGAATAATTATCAATGAATGATAGTTTTGTCCCGGTTGTCGGGAAATGTTCCTACACCTCATAGATTAAAACTAATTGATGCCATCTTAAAAGGTCATGCTTTGCTCGAGAGATTCGCTTATATAACTATTATGTGCGGCGATTTTCTCGTTCAAGAAATGTGTTAATAAAGATGATTGATGCAGTGAGGCTCAAATACATGCTTATCCAACCAGAGTAATGTGTCATTGCCGTGTGGGAATTATTGGAATATTTTCTTTACAATAACACAAAACATGCCTGTCTGTGTACAGATAGCAGTCTTTGTCGCATATGATAAAAGAAGCTAATAATGGTAAATAAGAAGCTTGTAATGGTGAATAAGAAGCTAATAATGGTAAATAAGAAGCTGATAATGGTGAATAACTATGGTGTGATAATTATCGAAGCCATAATTGCTGATCAAAAGTCATATCATGAGCTCTTAGAATACAATGGTAGTAAGTGCTTTTGATAAAACGATGCTAGATATGATCAATATGCGTGAATACGATATGATAATGCTGAGTATCAATTTACAATTTCATCAAACGATATGATAGCAGCATGCGGTCGGGTAATGCAGTGACAGTATGTGATCATAATACACATCATAAGCCTCCTATCATGCTATATATACCTTGTCGGTGGTCGATATATATAATTCTTGCCTTTGATCATTGAATATCATTTAATCATTTTACAACGCAACCATCTAGTGTGGTCATCTAAGAAAATCTGTAGTGTTATGCGCCGGTGCCGTGTATCGTGTTTGTGTCGGGTAAGACCCATAAGCTTTTATGTTTAGCCATGTGGATGGCCGGATTTAAATGATCATTATGCATTTTATGCATACTTTACTCTTTTTGATATACTCGGCATCTGACGTCTTCTGCCTCACAGCATATCCTTGTCGTTTGTATGACCATGTTTATTTTCACTGTGATTATCAGACAGATTTACAATGCCCACACCTAATGGCATTCTAAGTCGTTTTTATTTTATGGCCAGTACTTGGAAAGCGACGCGAAAGTTACCATTACAAATTACATTCCACGATAAATGGATATTCTTGTCAATAACAAAATTGCTGAAACCAGCTGACTCTTAAGAATTCACATTCGTCCATCTCTCAGCACCGATAAAAGCGCATGGAGGAATGAATGTGCAGTTAACTACTCTTGTAAGATATAATGCTGATATTCGTCAATGATCTCGGAAAAACAACTGACTTTTATAGAGCGGGTTTAATTGATCCTTTCGATAACATCAAAGATCGTGTGAATCTGATATCAGTCCTTTGGATCAGGACATGTTTTTCGTATGTTGTATCGACAAAATCTGCGCAACGATGGAACAACATAAATCGTCTTTGTTGTCATTGTTCAAACACATCAGTCAACAAAAAAATATTTTTTAATGCCCTACTCCATTTTTTTCCGTTCATACACCTACGCATGTCACGATGAAGGCCGATAAACCAGCTAGATAATGATGGTTGGTATAATTTCTTGTCAAGCGTTGATTTACTGCAGTGACGTGAGACAAATGTGTTTGCCACGGTAAATCTAGGCTTTTGCTATTCGGTTTTTCCAATAGCCGGACATAACTGCGGGAAACCACGTCATTTGAGAAACACGTGAATATCAAAGTTTGAGATTGGTAGATTTTATATTTTTTGTTAAAATGCTGAGAAAAGAAAAAAACATAATGAAGAAACAACATTGAACATCAAGGGCGGGGGTACACAACCCCCGATTAAAGGCGCAGTAAGTACACAAACGATGCATAAATAAAATAAAATACATAAACAAATGTGAGGTGGGATGGGAAAAACAAAGATGGTGGCCGAATGAAATACCAAGGTCGACTGGCGGAAGTCCACTAAGGACGCACATTCATCGATTGGAAAACGACACACTGTAAAGTTGAACTTTTACACGGACAAGATATTGAAAGCGTAGTTAGCCCCAACGGAAAAAGAATTACAAGAAAAAAACAACGCAGCTTATTGCACAAACATCAACCGAAATTTTTTTATGTACGATGCACACACACAAACACACACACACACGCACACACATAGATATATATATATATATATATATAATAAACATATATATATATGTATATATATATATATATATATATATATATATATATATATATATATATATATATATATATATATATATATATATATATATATATATATATATATATATATATATTTGTCATCTTTTATTCCTGGTATATACTATTGTCCCCCTAAAGGTCGTACAGGAATGTTCAAGGTACTAATTCATACGTACAATGCCAACTTTTCGAGCCCATATATATTTGCGTATATATGCGGAATACCGAAATTGTGAAATTAGAAAAATAACATTTGTTGTAGATGTGATCATTTTTGGGAGCGTTTCGGGATCTAATTGAAAGGAATTATTTGTGCCACTATTCGATAGAGATAACAGTGTGAAACGTTCAAGCCTACAAACATAGGCTATTAGTCATCCGCGGCACAGCAACACTTTGTGACGCGTAAGTTAATTATTCGGTGCGATCAATTGTAGTCGGCAAAATTGGCACCTATGCGTAACAAAAACTCTCATCTGCTCGCAAAACTTCATTTGGTTATTTCGTTTACAGCCAATTTTTGATATAATACAATCGCACGTAATAACTGCTCGCGAAACGAAAAGAATAATGATTGTGATTTTGCTAGCGTACATAAATGCAAAATTAAATTCAAACTGTGTTCACTTACAAGGATCAGAATGATTGCAAGAGTTTTGTGACCAAGCGAAATTGTTTCCGTATTGGCTTAAATTGCCACATGCCTTTATCTTGATGGCTAATCCGAATTTCTCTTTCATACCAGTAACTAGCTGTCAAATGACAATAGTGTTGCCAACGCTGAGCACATTTAGTATTCAAAGTCTTGGCTTTTATATTTTTCGCTCGTGTCGCACCTATGAATATAATGAAAAAACGTAGTCGCATGAAAAGATGATGAAAAGGTTTCTAATGCTGTTTCTAGGAAATTGGGCCTAGCACTGGGTTGTACTTAACACTGTTTACAGATAAGAAACTGTATCAGTAACAATAAAACCTCATCATGTTCGGTTGTCAGTCCCACTGGGAGATTATGATCCCACATCAAAAACATTTTATGATGAACAGACAATGTTCAACAGCAATATATCGAGCCCAGGGAAAATCTTTACTGATCTGCGTGATTACGGTTGTAATGTTGCATATCAAGTGCATCAGGCCAATATCAACGCTCCAAATGTAGTTGTCTTGTACTCTAGGTCATTTACAAGCAACAAACAATTATACTAATATGTAATGATTATAGAAAATCAACGAAAAGACATTGTTCTGCGACAATGATGTTTCTTCTGGAAGCTCATCATTAAACTACCAAACATTTTCCTAGTTGATGCATCCAAATCGCTTACATCTGGAATCTACATTATTAGAAGGATCTCGTTTTTCACCAGAAAACTCTTAAATGGTTAATCTTTACTTGGTGATTGACATTGGCAGCATATCAACTGTTCTCATCGATATACATGTATAGTTTTGACATTAATTTTGGAGGGGAATCTTCCCGATAGCACAGCTGGTGACTATGCAGTACCTCCGTTGCTTCAAACGCATCTTTGAAACAGACAGCTTATAAATGTAAATGTAGTTTACTGCTATTTCGTCATTTAATGGTGTCCAAAGAACGAGGGCAGCACTGCAATTGTAATCTAACAAATGTCCGTCGTTAATGACGTTTCATTATATACACAACAGTAACACCACACCAAAGTAGAATATACAACAAAGTCATCGGCACAATTAATTACCACTACGCTTATCAGGAATGTTGAAGAAATAGGTAGGGGTGTGATTCAATGATCCAAACAAGATTAGGATGTTTAATTCCCTCGGCTCCCGGTGACAATTGAAAGGAACATTGAAATGGATGGCACATTTCCCTCATTCATACAGGCAATTTAAGCATTTCACTCGGAACATCCTGCATTGCGATTCGTATTTCCGATGACCATTGGAGTCTTTTAGACAATAGAGCTATCCACGGTCGGTTATCGGCTTAGCTTTAATCACGATAATGTCCGTTGTAGTGCTAAAGTCATTATAAAATCTACCATCTAGGGTTGGCTTGTCCGGACACGTAGTGGTGGTTGATGCTGACTTGCATGTTACCTGATTGACGGTGTAAATATGTTGAATACTTTTGCTGTAAGGTCACTAAACTAAACGCAGTTATTTTCTGTAAAGTAATTCATATCCGATAATTGAGTTTTTAACCTTAACATCATCATTAGGCGACTAGTCGTAAAAAATACCTATTCTCTTAATATCCTGAAAGTCACCGCATATATGGGGTTACGCAACTCTAGAATATCCGCATGTAAATAGGGTTTGTGAGTGCCCTGTCAAAGTACATCGCTATGCGCGCAGATGATGGCTTATTCATAACTTAAAATAGTACGTCCCTTGACATCCAGATATTCATTGCTGTGACCTTTATGCGCATGGCCGATAATGAAGTGTTCTAGTCATACGATTGCAAAAGACTTTTGCTAAGACAGTCCTTTACACGTGGCTTTGAATTAAATTATAAATAGTCTGTTCTTTTATAAGACTTCATTGTTAATGAATATTAATGAATGTGGCATGTTGAAGCTCTAGCCATCAATACTTCCACTAATGACATGTGCAGTGCAACATATGTACATATGTTAACTCGTACGGCGGGGTAAGTGTGGAATTAGGAGGAGGGTTAGGGTAGCTTAGCCTGAAGGGGATTACCTGTGCCATGATTGCTTGGAACAGTCTTGTTTAAGGATGGGTCATAGTAGTGGTTATGCTGGGTCAGCCATGTTGCATCCCACGAGTTAGAGTTGTTTAACATGGGACATATTTGGGTGGTAAATTTCGGCAGATATCAAAGTGGGGTTACGGCAGGGATCGACAATGATCAGTGTGAGAACAAGGGATTCGGATGGTCTGGTTGTTCAGGTGGGGTAACGGCAGGCATTAGGTCGGATCAGTTCGGCTGGTGTGTTGGTAGGTGATCAAAGCAGGAATAACGGTGGGGCAGGGCGTAGATTGCAGTTCGGTGTGGGGTAGATCACGTTGGGTGCACGTGAGGGAATCGTCGAGGGTAAGGTAGTCGCGCAGGGGGCGGTAGGTACATACAAAAATGCGTTTCATAGTGAATTTGTGATGCAGCTATCCGGCTGTTTATTGCGATCAAATCCACCAGCAAGCTTACAGAACTACAACAGTAATGCCCAACGGAATGCAACAAATTGTTTGATGTATCAGCGCTTTTAATTAATTTCAGTGTGAAATTGGCTTTTGCCTTTCCAAGACGTTTTTCACAGGTTATCAATTTCGAAGGTAAAGGCATATGTACAAAGTAAAGTAAGCGTTTACCGGAAGGATAATCACCGCTTAATACATCTTCTCTAACGGAAAACGGGCATATTTCCTGAGAGTATAGTGGATGATTTTGGTGTGATCGACAGAGTCTGAATAGCAAAAGAGATGTTAACCCTCAAACTAAGTTTCTGCTAAGTAGAACGTAGTTGCGAATAATGTAATTAGTATAATGTCCAAAAATGGGTCGTTCATCCACCTATTCGACCATCCCAAGTTAGCGTGGTTACATGGTCGTGGACAGTGCGAGTATAGTGATTCAAAGTTCTTTCTGTATAATCTGGACTCTTCAACGATAACCGCGTTTCCTACCGTTTTCATCTGTTCAAACAACAAATGAATAGGAACATCCCTACGTCCATATTCAAATTGCCGTATTGGTGATTTTAAGAATGAGTTCAATAATTTTTGTGCCAACATGATGTAGAATACAATGAAGCACATACAAGTATATAGCAAAATACAGCGGTGTTATATTCGGGTGACCTGCTCGAAAATTAACAACAAATTCAAATTAATGCAACCTCATCTTTCATACGGTTTCATGAAAGAAAACATGGAAAATTGATGTCATAGGCACCTTAGGCCCTATAGTTTGCCAGAATGATGGAATTTGGGGCCTCACCGTTGTTCATGCACTAATACGTGTGTTATTGATGTTATCAATAATATAACTGTTAATATTTGTAGTTACCGCTAACGAATATGTGCACCTTGAAATTTCATAATGGGTAATCGAGCCAAAACACAACAACGCTGCTGCTCTAGTGCTTCCGAGTAAATATTTCTGCAGCTACGTTCAAGCTGAGATATTTTAATGATTATTGCATTCAATATGACGTTCTCGATAGCTTATTTATTATATATGATATGCACTTTCTCCGAGAACTATTGTGCGGCACGAGATAATACTACTGCTCCTCAGGATATGTATTGGTCGTAACAACGACTGTATAATCGAGCAATGACCACAATGGGATAACCAGTGGGCCTTGTTGTATTATGTAGTTGTAGACCGAAATCAGACCATTCGTCTTCACATAATCATCATGATGTAGTTATCCAAATACGGCTTATTAATGTCACAGCCAATTTGATGCATTCGTTTTCCAAGCTTCAAGAACAGCATTGTGTGTATGGAAACAAACAGCCTTTGAATAGATATACTCTTTGGCAAGCACATACATTAAAAATGTTTATTTATGTACATATATACATCTATTTATGCATATAAATATATATACACACATATATGTTGTATATGCGCAAATATAAATATGAATATACATATATATACATCTATATATATATTTATTTATACATATACAGATATTTGTATATATATAAATAAATATGTAAATATATATAAATTTATATATCTATATATATATACAAATATGCATATATAAACATCTATATATATTTATATTCATACATATGTTTATACATATAGATGTATATATAAATAAATATGTAAATACATATAAATTTATATATCCATATATATATACAAATATGCATATATAAACATCTATATATATTTATATATATACATACATATGCATATACATATAGATGTTTATATATACATATATATGTATATATATATATACTAATTCATATATATATTTATATATATATATGTATATATATAAATATATATGAATATACAACAACTATATATATCTATATATGTATATAGAAATATGCACATATATACATCAATATATATTTATACATATGCATATACATATAGATGTATATATATCTAAATATATATGTAAATATATAAATATAAATATGCATATTTATATATATATATATATAAATATATGTACATATATGTATATATATATATATATATTTATTTATACATATATATAACATTAATTACTCGGGACATTTCCAGAAAATTACAACTGAAGCAATTAAAGAATAGGGCCATTGATTGATTAGGAGTTACAGTGACGTCAATGTTTTATCCGCTTGGCATGCTCTAGATGCAAAGTGGAAGTATTAAATGTACCCATCAGTCCGACGGTTTGAACTAGTTAATATGCGGGTTATTGGTTGATCATTCATTTTGGCAATAATAATCAAGCATTTGTGTTGCGAATAATAACTTCGCAAAAAGAAATACTGTTATTGATGCAATATATTATATACTCTTCCTATGTCTGGCCAAGTCGACGAAAAGTTTGTTCCCCTGTTATCCTCTAAATTCATCCTCGTCACATGACAGAAACCCTATTGCCTCGGCAATGAGCTCGGTTGCGTTGCTAATTCATCCGATAATAATATGTTGGCGCTGATATAATGATACGCATGGCTGCATGTCGTCGTTTGGCAATGGTGTTGAGTGGTTAATACAGAACTATTGGTTGAGTGATATTCCAGCCACATGTATTCATTAAACACTGTTATTAAACGTTCCCATGCTATCTCGGTGTCTTCCATGTCTATTTTCAAAATAAAAGGCAGGCATACAAAGTATCAATTTTTGCACGTGAGCGCTAAATTAGCCCGCTAATCTTTATAACGTGGCTGCAGATGCCGGGATGTCGGGCACGAGATTTTCAGTCGCAAGTACGCCAGTTTATGTTATCATTGGGTAATCTCTACGTGTTTTGAATACAGAATATATTTTAGGATTCCTGTTGCTGAATACGTTAGTGTAAATGGTGGTGCTTTGGGAAGTAGACGCACAAAACAGAGCGTCGACTAGCGCTGGGCGGTTGGCATCACATTGAATCGGTACACGATGAGTTTGGTCTTTCACTTAAAATCCTAGTTGCTTGGTTGACCGCCTCCCCGCAACAACCTACGATTTACAATACGTAGTATTGGTATGAGTATGACAAATGTCGGCGATAACTAAATATATTAATTCCATTGCGTCCTAGAATTTGTAAAGTATCCGTATATATGCATATAACATTCTAGCCTGTACATCGTACGACTTGTGTTACACGATAGAGACCTATTTGCTTTGCATGATATCAATTTTCGTTAGTGATTAACGATAAAGTGACCTCGAATTAACGTTTTTGTATTTACTTTGCAGTCCATAAACATTTCAAAAGTCTAAGACACACGAATTAGACGTTTCATTATAACAAACCATGAACATAAATGTACATGTAGTGACGCCGTGTGACCAAGATACTTTCAAACTGCTAAGTACTCTATATACGTATTCAATATCATCTCATAGACTGCTTGGAGCTTGTGCATACAGGACTTGCTGGCAATAGCAATGCAAAGCAAAAGTGTAATTAATTTTTACAACGTGCGAAAATTTGACAATCTTGGTTGGAATCTTCCTCTAAATAGATCTTTAGAAAAGACTGGTGGCAAACAAAACGGTTGTTAGAATAATTCCACTGGTGCAATTGCTGTATTTTATAATTCATACGATATAACTGATGTATATACCATCGTCATAGGAAACGTGACGCGACTACGCAGGACAAGGCAATAATCGCCGCACAACAAATCTAAATGAACATATACGTAAAGAAACCAAGGCAAAGTTAGGGTACTTCGGTTAAAGGCAATTAACCTGGTTATTTTACGCTATAATGCGTTCAGCCTGTGCCTTGTATACGATGGCATATGCTGCGATTATATCCTATATTGTTATTGATAAAAAGCACAGCTTAACGCAATACAGCTTACCCCTAAAATGTGATCGTAATATTTCCAGTTCAACGTCAAATGAATTGTTTGATTACTCAATCGAATTATGCTATGCTGCCTCAATGCTGCCACTCGCTTGTTGTTCTTCAATTATCCGTCAATTGTCGTTACGATAACTATCCATCATTATAGAGTCATGATAGTTTGATCAGTGGCACAGCCAAAGTCAGTTCCATCCATGCCGCTACCTAGTCTGCACCCTCTTAGCCAGAGTCAGGAAGTGAATATGTGCCTTAGGTAGGGACATCAACAGAGTGATGCATTGAATAGATTAAAATGGGATCACTGTGGAATACAAACGTCACATTCGAGTCGTAATTTAAGAATAGGGCTTACAATGTAGGCGCTATTTCGGTCGTATGAACTGTCTTGTTAATCAACTAAATTGGTTTTATGGGGAGAACGGAGCTCCATATCCGTTGCTGCTATTTCTATCTTATCAACCCCAGATACACAGATCATACAATAAGCCTGATGGATGTAGCATTCCACCAAGCATATTATCTAACATTCGGAAGTGCCGGTATTTAACAGCTATACAAAACGTGAAAGGGTTAAGACATATGCATCATGCAATCAGTAATCATCATAAATTCATCACACTACTCAACGCCCTACCCAAATAATTACACTTCCTCAGTAGCCATCGCACCACCTACCAACGTATCTGTTTCCAAACTCCCTAATTACCCCGCTCGCTAACACTTAAACTCGCTCACTTTACTTGCACCCTCGCTCATGTGTTTCTCACAACCTTGCCCTGGTGTATTATCACTCCCTAGCGGGACCATAAAAACACTTACACATTCGCTCACTGTGCAAGAACATCGTTTCATATCACTCGGAACACGTTTGCAGCACGCCCACCAGCACGAGCTAACACCAATATGCATGTCCAGTAGGTACGCAACCAATGTAAGTTAGCTAATATTGTCGGCCACTATAGTCTATATATGATTATCAAGGGTGGATTTATTATCGTGATACAAAAAGAAAGTCTGTATGATTAAGAAAGGCCATCGAAAACTCGTACGACATATCATTTTTGCATAGTAGCTTAGAATGATTGATTGCTATATCGGTTGTAAATACTTCGCATAAGATGTTAATGTTATCCTGTAAGTACGGTAACATAACGGCAGTCAATCACATTGTGCGCAACACAAGTTAGGATTTCTTTGGCTCAGTCCCGTCTGTCCAATCGCACAGATTAAAGTTGTAATCAACCGAGCCACAAGAGAGAACTTTCCCCGATAAGACTCTTTGTGCAGTATATTTATATTATGCTCAACACCCCCGAAAAACAATATTAAGAAATAGATACCGTCGATTCGGGTAGAGCTTTAAGACATGTTCAGTTGCGAGCCCTTGAAATTTTTCGATAGACTAACGGGAGCCATGCAGGCATCAACGCATGGTGTTTGTAGATAGTTGAGTGTGGTATACATATCTTTGCAATGGGCCATGCTAAGAATTATGGAACCAAGCCTTCCCGCGTGAATGCTGTACCTTGTAATCATATTTGCAGTTGCTTCTGTACGCAACTTATGGGAATAAATATCGCCCCGCAGCAATTTATCGTTCAAAAACTAAACCTTAAGTACATAAACAAATTCGTTTGGGATTGGATGCATTCAGCCAAACTTGCTGTTTTGTGGCCTATCGTGGACCTAAGCGTGGATTCGCAAAAGGAAGCGAGTTTATGAAAGACAGCCGCCCGAGGATTTTTGCAAAACCCCGTGAGACGCCACAACTCAAAGCACGTTATAGCACCTCAAACATAATTTCTAACGTTTATAACGTCTTATTGGCGTCATATGCGGAGAAAATCTCAAATATACTCAGCTTCTGTTGGTATTTCTTTATTGGAGTAGTACAGAGTGATTAGCGCGCGTAGACGGCACTATTATAGAATAAGGATGTATTAATCACTCATAGCCATAGTCAAAGAAAGCTATGGGCTTGTAGCAATTTGGTTCCTTGACACATTTGGATCAGCCATAATTGCTTCTGCGACAAATAATGTTCAGAATGGTCAGTGCTACGCAAAAAAGTCTAGTTTTCCAATGACAATTCTGTAATAGATTCTTAATTCAAATTATATAGCTACCTCAGAATGGTTCACATGAGGCAGCATATAAATTATTCCCTTAGAGCGGGGCTCTTCTGATCGTACGCGCTATACAATCACCTGATGCGACAGGGGTGCACCTGTTTCAGTAGTTCATGCATTCAAAATGTTCGGATGAATCTCATTCTCATGTGTTGATTGTTCACGATGTTGATATCTTATATTATTTATTACCTTAGTTTGTTATGCATCACAATGAACATGGTACTTAAATTAAAATAAAGCCTTTGCTGCCTCAGCCTAAGGTCAAACCACGCTGAGTGATTGGGGGCAGTCCATCGACACAGTGGTGCATTTTGGTCGCCAAAACTAACTTTATCATTCCAACTAAGATACTATATGTATACACACACACACACACACACACACACACACACACACACACACACACACACACACACACACACACACACACACACACACACACACACACACACACACACACACACACACACATACATATAGATATATATATATATATATATATATATATATATATTATATATATATATATTTATATATATATATTTATATATATATGTTTATATTTCTCTATATATCTCCCTCTATATAGTGTATATATAGAGAGGTATATATATACATATATACTATATATATGAATATATATATATATACATATATATATACGTTTTATATATATATGCGTATATATATATATATCTATATATATATATATATATATATATATATATATATTTATATATATGGACATATACATTCATATATTAATATCTATATATATATGTATATATATATTTATATATATACATATATATAGCTTTACATTATATATATATGTATATATATATATATTTATATGTATGATTTATATATATATATATATTTATATATATATACAGATATATATTCATATATACGTATATATATATATGTATATATATACATTTGTATATATATATAAATATATATATATATGTATATATACAGATATATATATATATGTTTATATAAATAAAAATATATATATGTATATAAATACAGAAATATATATATATATAGAAATATATATATATGCATTTATATATATATATTTTCATGTATACATGCATATATTTATATATATATATGTATATATGTATATTTATATATATTTATATAAATATATGTGCAAATATATGAATAAACATTTATATATACATATAAACATACCTATATATGCATTTATATTTTTATACATATATATATATATATATATATATATATATATATATATATATATATATATATATATATATTTATATACGTGAATATATATATCTATATATGTGTTTGGTGTATGTGTGATTATGTGTGTGTGTATGTTTTTTGTGTGTGCGTGTGTGTATGTGTATGTGTGTGTATATGTGTGTGTGTTTTTGTGAGAGTGTTGGTATTACTTAACCGAATGTGTCTGTCTTGTAATACGTAAAGAAACATAAACGGTGTGAATGCATCGAAATTTCCCTATCACTTAATCACAGTGACCCGCCTCTCAGTCGCATTGTCGACTGCAATATCTTGCCGGCACTATAACTGATATTCCGCTCCATAGACGAAGGGATCTGTTTAGTTGCTTTTTATAACTCGAATAACATAAAGAGCAAGGCTTTGAAAATGATTTATCTACAAGGTGCCATGAACGTGTATATTCATTGGGGTGCTTTATCTCGTCACAAGCATAAACGTCCAATGTGATGTGTATACGGTTACCAACAATCACCCGTCAATGTGAAATTTGCTGAGTAAGCGCCAAATGCAACTAATCCGGACATTGAGGGATCAACTCCACTATCTTAAATTGATAAACTGCGAAGAAGTGCAAACATAAATATATCTAGATGGGATAAAGGGATGATAGTAAATCATATCAATCAAGAATTCCACTACACATGGATTAAAAACCATAACTACTTACCATACGAATCGAATAAACATCAGCACCGTAAGAACTTTTGTGAGAGGTGTCTACACGGCTACTACAGAGAAGATCTACTACAGGCTCATAACCAGAATATAATGCAATAGGTGCGACAGCATTTCGAGTTGTGATGCCAGAGGACGGGGAAAACAAGATATCATTTCAGAACTGGGACAAACAGCTTCTGGTCCCCTACATTATATCTGCTGATTTCAATGCCCTGCCAGTTAGAATCAAAGGCCTTGCACTAGACCCAACTAAGAGCAACACCCAGACGGAACAACATGAGGCCGGCGACTACGGGTATGTTGTGGCGAGGTGTGATGGTAATTCTGAACAATCAGTAGTGCATAGAGGACAATATGCAACCGAAAATTCCATGCAGGACATACAGCAATAATAAAGCGGCCATCGCGTTGATGACACCGCCGGGCAAACAAACCCACCAAACAGCAGCTCAATGTCATATATACAACTAGCCACTAGTAAGCGATTTTGATCACGACCACTGGCACGTAACGGGCAAATACAGGGGACAAGCCAACAATGCATGCCACCTTGAACAACAACTATTCAATTTGTCTTCCACAACCTACGGTGTTTGAACTTCCACCTCTTGATGCAGGCCGTCAACGAGGTGGAAGGCTAAATCATCTGCATCCGCAATAACACGGAGACGTATTTTTCACTGTCCCTCTGACAGTTATGCAACATTGATAGTGCTCAGTTCCTCAGCTTCTCCCGGATTATAGTCCGCTCGGGGATTCTAAATGTTTGGATTGCACGGACCTTTAGGCATGATGTATTAATATTATTGTTGTACCACTGCTCAAAGTACGACACACATCAATGTAAAACAAACCGACTAATTTTTCACACTAAACTTGGATGGTTTATTGGGGATTAACTCCGTATTGATGCTGATACATCAGGAAATGTATAATGACTGAAATATCGAATAAAATATATGTTACGAACTTGTCTATAATGTAATTTGAATATCAGAACATTATGAAAGGTCGATCAATTCTTGGCAGCGGGGAGAGTTGGCGTAAATGTAAGCATATTACGGGATAATGGCTTTATAACATATGAGTATACATATCATAGGCTGCTTTAAAAGGTCGATTATGAAAAGGATTAGTATTACTTCCAAATAAGGAATTGCATTCACAATGGATATTCGATATTCTTCCTTCCGATGCAATACGAATAGCGATGTTTGATAACATAATGTTTATGTGGTAATTCTTATCATACCAAACTTATCACATCCACGAGCGGTATTGTATTTTCGTTCCTACTGAATAATCATAATAAATCTCTATAAGTGTACCGTTAATCACACATAGTCTATTGCGACAAGATATGCCTTCGTATTGTTGCCGCTATTGCTATTACCATAATGAATCATCTAGTAATCGATCCCATCCCGCCGTCCATGCAATGTACGTTTGGAACAAGAGGAAAAGCTTGATCCGGCGTTTGAGCTGATGTCCTGGATGTAATGTCGCCATTCACGTTATTAGTAACTCGCTTACTTACCCTCGTTTATCTACTCTTTCACTCATTTGTTGCTCACAGCCTTGCTCTAGCCCGTGATCGCTCACGTGCGCGACCACATAATCGTGTACACATTCGCTCACTGCGTTAGGACATAATTTAATTTCTCACAGAACCCGTTCACAGCCGTCATACCCATCAACTCGCGAACAAACACCAATAATTGCACAACAAATCACTAATTTAACAACCTAGGAATCCGATATATCATGCTCATGTTGAGTGCCAAATTAACATAAAACCTACCCATCATCAAAGCGTACCCTTAGTCATCATAAGATAGAGAAACCCACTACAGCTGATATTGATTATAAACGACAGCTTCCCAGATCCACGAGTGACCTACATGTCCTCTTTTAATACGTACCCCATACTCTAGAGCCACAACGGCATCCTGCCTAGGCAACGACCACGGACCTGGCTACTGCACATCCTATGAGAATTGGGACAGCGTGCCTAAGACGTTGAGGGTAGCACTTATACATATTAAGTTCAGTAATATCCTGGCCTCCAGGCGCTCTCCAATCTTTAGGCAAAGCTACATCTTAAATTCAGAAGTCAATTAAAGTAATAAAATTCACGTATTTTCTAAACCTTACGCATGGAGTTCGAGTCTTTCTTACCACAAGTGCGTATCGTGTGCATCTCCACGCCGCATTATCACGATACGACGCTGAACTTTGCTATATTCCACAAAGCACGTTTACAGACAAACCAGAGCGACCTTCCGTGTAATACGTTTAACGTGACCGATAGACATGCAGCCAATGTTAATTTAATGATATTGTCGGCATCAGGTGCCCCTATTTGATGCAAAATAGACGGGTGTGCTCCTATGATGATCAACAATTAATTCTTGGTGTGACACAAATAGAAGCTATTTTTAAAATAAAGTAGACCCTCGAACACCCACGGTTTTTCTGGAAGTACAGTAATACGGCTGCGGTCAAATAACTAGGGCCCAGCATGAGCTCTTGATAGAATTGTCTTAGCTAAGTCCCGTCTTTCAAATCGCACAGATTGTAATCCATCAAGCATATGGCGACAATGTACGATGCATGTTAACCACACATTCGAGTGAGTGATGTTTTGTAGCGCGCCGAACTTTCGATAGATTTATATAACACAGTGTGTGAACGGCCGCATGACCGGTTGTGGGAAGATCTGCGTTTGTTTATGGGTCATTCACATGGTTATTTCTCTTTAGTCCGTTTTGTAATAAATAAAGTGCATGGACCGCGTCTATGGTATTACAATCCAGTCAACGTGGTATGTTGTCTCTTGTTGGTTTTTATGGTGTTATGTGAACGATTAAGAACAAAAACCTGCTGCAGCTTTAACTAAATAAGCATAAAAGACAACGTATGATCATGGTGAATAACTGTAAGGGTATCTCTTACCGAAATTACTAACAAGGTTACTAAAGCGATTGTGCAAACAGCTGTGTGGCCTTGAATGGCCAAAGAACGCATCAACAGTTTGTTTGCATTTGATAAACGTTCCATTGCCGTCTGCAGCACACGTTTGTCAATAGTTATACTGATTAAAAAAAGCTTTCCCCGATACGACTCGCTGTGCAGTATCTTTATGTTATGTTTCACACATCTGGTACAACATTATGGCACGTGTACCTCCGATTCGGGTAGAATGATATGTTTTAAGATGCATTCTGTAACGACATCCTGGTATTTCTTTAAGATGTAAACCCACAGGAGCCATGAAGGCATTATCGTCTGGTGTTGGCCGATCTACATTAGGTGAGGGTGGAATGACTGTCATTGTGATCGGCCGTGCTAATATGCTCTACCAACTATAAAACCAAGGCTTTCCGTGTGTCATCTAGTAATCGGTGATACAAATAGCTGCCTCATCCACAGTTGCTTCTGGTTGCAGCTTATGAATGTCTATCTCGCTACGCATCAACCTAAAATCGTTTGAGATTAGATGTATTCAGGCAAACTTGCTGTTTTGTGGTCTTTATGGATCTTAGCTTCCATTTGCAGCAGGAAGGGATTATATGGTGAATCACCGCTTGTGGGTTGGTGCAAAGCCCCGTTCATTTATACATGGGCAAGCTTTCCGAATTCTCTTTCAGACGCCACATATTTTTAACACGATCGCGGACAGCAATAACTTTGATCACGGCCTCTTTGACTATTTTGGGAGATAGTAGGCATGCATCAGCTATACATGTTTGATAGAGGGTGATGGTTTAGGAGATTTTATGGCGAAATTTTCATAACATAAGTACAGCACCATTCATCTTTTGTTATTGCACGAAACGCGCTGGTACTGAATATGAAATTGCTTATAGCTTCTAAGTGGACGGATATCTATTAAGAAAGGTCAAGTTGTGTATGATCTCCTTGATCATCCTCTGAAACACAAACAAATATTTCACGCCAAGCTTTGCATGTCGTTGAGCGTTGCTAATGAGTAACTTTCCTGCAACAGCCACAGTAAGAATGGTGATGACTTACCATCAGACTTCTCCCTACATTGCAGAATTCGACGTATTGTTTTGAACAGTGCCATATTACATGGGACATTTCGTTTCAGTGATTGCGAACGGTTATTTGAAATAAGCCGTCGTTTTTGCGTTTATCCTTAATTACAATGCACTTATTTTCAACGGGGCAATTTACAAGTGTGAAATAAGCTTAATTTGGTTGAGGATCCACGCCATTTAACGTCGTATAACCGATGAAGGATCTACATCACGCAGCTATTTATTTCCTATTACTTACACTGTACGATAAATACTATCATACATGCAACACATACATGGCGGACACAAGATTACAGCAATTTCTAGCATTCCATATAAAAAAGATGCGTAGCAAACGATTGTGTTCATTGGGTTCACATGTTTATTTTTTTAACGTGGCCTCATTGCTTAAAACGATATGATTAATAGCATGGTGTGGTGGTTTGGCATCCAATATGCAATTTCATAAATATGATGGTTGAATGAACAACCTTCTTTATGTTGGATAAACAGTCAACGGTTTTGCATGAAATGAAATCGAACCATTCGGTGCTCAAGACAGAATGCCATTGTACACATTAGTGCGCTGTGCATCTCAGATCAACATTCACTGAATGGACTTTGTCATAACTTTACTGCTTATAGTTAGGAGTTGTAATTTGTCTATCACGATTCACCGTTATCGTTTCGATACTTGAGTCATTTTCATGACATTCACAAACTATTTCGCATTCCATTAAAGCCAAAATGTAATAGCTAATAAGTAATGTTTTGCAATATGACAGCACTTATTCCCATACCCTGTGGATCCCGGAGACATACGAATACTTGCATACTTGAAAGTCGCTGCATTCCGAACGAATGAGGTCTACAAATATTATATGTGTAATTGGACAGCCAAAAGTCAAAGCGTATGCGTGATTTCGGACTGTTGCTTTATGCTTTTTATGCGCGATCACATTATCGCGATCACAGGATAAACATGTAGTATGCTTATTCTTGAAAAGCTAATGTGTAACCGCATCGGTCGCCCAATAGGTTAGCAGCGATGCTACATTCGCAAATGTAAAGGTGTGGATCGATTTTGGGAAGTCAACGGTAATAAGTAACGTTATCGTTGACAGTAACGGTTTTATATCAATGCAGTGGATCGATGAAAAGACTTGATTTGAAAAATGACATTGCAGCATTCGTATAATCAATAATTATATGTGTAAGACACCCATAGGCGGCCACACATGGACAATTGACATGCGTGTCATGTTATCATTATGGTAGGTATCTTGATCTGTTAAGTAGCAACTTATTGATAGAAAGTAAAGTTCGATAGAGATATACTGATATACGCTGATACATTTCATGTGCTGCTTCGTAACAAGCTAGCGGTCAATCTGTAACACGTATCGTTAATCACGATACTAAAATAAATGAAAAGGTACCGTTAATTACGATCCTAGAATATGGAAAATGTTGGTAGTTCTTTCCATCACATAAAAGGAAGATTAACTATGAAGGATGGATATGCTTGGCGACAAATTTAGTAGATCCATTGATATTAACTTGCAAATTAGAAAGCTTTATTGTGATTGATTGCTTGGCTTTGCGAGTATCATTTAGAAAAACTAAGGAAGTAGAGTGAAAAAACGCAAATAAATGATATGAGGTAGCATCGTGGTCGAAGAAGCCACGTTTCTGATATTAACAGATCTATTGAATTCGTAAGACATTGCTATGTCGTGTAGATCAAGTGACATGGGTATCATAAAATGTACATGACAAGCAATATGTTCATTTCTATAATATTTGAATTGATGGTACCAGCTTGGTTCCTGCTGGCAATTTACCTCCCGGTGCGGGATTTGGAGCAGAAAAGTTCAATTGGTATTGCTGGGAGGTCCATTTCCCCGGCAGATAAATAATATAATCAAGTCCTTGGCATTAGATAAAATGCATTACCTAGCGCACATGCCTTGTAATTGGCGTTTGTGCACTCCCAACATTCGTCTGCCAAATGACGAAAGCACACAATGCTTTGATTTCACATATGTGTCATAAGTTATACATCCGATATAGTATAAGGATATTCGGGGCTTGTATGCAGCCTCAGTCGTGATGTTGCAGATCGCCAAACATGATTTTTTATTGGCGACGGTAGACACAGCTGGTAGCTGATAGTAATAATTATAAATAACAGTATCAAAAATGTATTTTTTTAACAGTAAGCAGATATTGTAAGGGGTTTCTTTCATTCAAGCCATTAAAGAGATATAACTAGATATTTGGTTGACTAACTCCATGACCTATCTGTTCACGCATCGATCTGGCATGATGTTAAAGCGTCAAGCTACATATTTTCTCTAGTTAGCGGAGTTACCGTGGCGGATAAGCACCCAACAAACAAAAAGCAAAGTGAATTAAATGCCAGATATGTGACACGACGGCAGTGCAGAATTATGCCCTAGCTTTATAAGACATATTGCTCAATAACCCTCATGACCTGTGTAATGATGTCAATAGTTATAAAGGGTCAACCAAGTGCGTTGAAGCTTTTCGGAAATGCAACTATACTTAATTGATCATTTCAAACATGTCGAAAACTCCTCCACATTGGTATTGCAAATTTACGTTCATCGCTGAACAATACTGCTAAGTTACTTACCCCAACTATGTTTCTGACGGCATTTGATCCAGCTCCAGAATCTTCCTTATGCGTGAGTTATTTCATTTCTCTTATGCCAATTTATGCTGTTTTATTATTGTAATGATAAAAGCAACAATTGCCTGAACCATTGGATAATGTGCTCTCTTTCACTTAAATACAGTGCATTGGCGAAATGATGTACCTACTTAGAAATCCACAGTTCAGGTGAACGATTTGGTTGTGCTAAAGAATCAGCAAATCATCAGGGTGCACAAACGATGAATAACTGCTTTTAAAAGGTGCGGATCGGGTCACCGAATATCAGGCTTATAGGGCATATTTGTCACAAATAAACCACGAATATATACATATATATATATATATATATAGATATAGATATATAGATATATATATATATATATATATAGATATATATATATATATATATATATATATTTATATATATATATATAGAGGGAGATATATATATATAAATATCTATATATCTATAAATATGTATATATATATATATACATATATATATGTATATATGTATATATATATCAATAAATTAATATATATATGCATATATATATATAAGTCTCTATACAAATATATATATTTATATATATATATATATATATATATCTATATATGTATATTATATAAATATATATATATATTATATATGTATATATATATAGATATATATATGTATCTATATATACATACGTATATATATATATAAATGTTTATATATGAATATATATATATATATATATATATGGAATTAGATATATATATATGTATAGATATGTATATATATACATATGCATAGAGATATTATATATATATATTACATATATTACATATATATACATATATATATATCAATATAAATACATGTATATATATAAATGAATATAGATGAATATATGCATATATCTATTAATATATATGTTTATCTATATATAAGATAATTTATATATAGAGAACAACAGAGAGAGATATAGAGAGATAAAGAGAGAGAGAGAGAACGTATATATAGATAAATATAGAAATATATATACTCTATATATCTCTTAGATATAGATATAGATGATCGCTCTAGGATATATCTCTCTATATTCTCTTTCTATAGAGATCTATATCTATTTCTATCTCTCTCTCTCTCTCTTTTCTCTCTCTCTCTATGAGAGAGATAGATCTCTCCTCTCTCTCTCTCTATCTCTCTCTCTCTCTCTCTCTCTCTAGATCTCTCTCATATCTCTCTCTCTCTCTATCTCTCTATCTCTCTCTCCTCTCTATCTATATCTCTATCTATATCTATCTCTCTCTATACTATCTCTATATATATATATATCTATCTATATATATATCTCTCTCTATATATATATATATCTATATATATATATATATTATCTATATATATATATATAAATCCTATCTATCTTGGGCCGAGGTATAAAGGATATGCCTGGCTGCATATCATTTGCCCGCGTTGGTTTGGCGATGGGGTTGGGTGGTTAATGCTGAACTGTTGATTGGGTTAGATTCTGAGCGAAATTGACACTCATAAGCTGCAATCAGAAGCACCTGTGGATGAGGCAGCTATTTGTATCACGGATTACTAGATGTATCATACACACGGAAAGCCTTGGTTTTATAATCGGTAGAACATCCCACCCGTCACAATGACGGTCATTCAACCCTCAACCAATGTCCATCGGCCAACACCAGACATTAATGCCTTCATGGCTGCTGTAAGTTCACACCTTTAAGAAATATCAGGAGCTCGTAACAGAATATATCTTTAAACATATCATTCTACCCAAATCGGAGGTACACGTTTCATAATATTGTACCAGGTGTGTGCAACATGATATACAGATACTTCACAGCGAGTCGATGTCTATCTTGTATATCAATCAGTTGTTAAACATGTCCTGCAGACTGCAAGGGAACTGTTTTCAAATATATATCAACTGTTGATGCGTTCTTCGGCTATTCAAGGTCACACAGCTGTTAATACCATCGCTTTTGTAGCCTTGGGAGTAATTCCGGTAAAATATACCCTCACAGTTATTAACCATTACCATACGTTGTCTTTTAGGTTGATTTGATTAAAGCTGTAGTAGGTTTTTGATTTTATTCGTACACATAACACCATAAAACCAACAAGACGCAGCGAACCACGTTTACTGCATCGTATTACCGTAGACGCGGACCATGTACCGCGTTTATTAACGTAAGAGATGTCACTCAAAATAACCCTGTAAATGATCCATCAACAAGCCTAGATCTTCCCAAAACCGGTTATGCAGGTTTTCCACACACTGTGTTATATAAATCAAACACAAGTTCGGCGCGCTACAAAACATCACTCACTCGAATGTGTGGTAAACATGCATCGTACATTGTCGCCATATGCTTGGTGGATTACAATCTGTGCGATTTGAAGGACGGGACTAAGCTAAGACAATCCTATCAAGAGCTTATGCTGGGCCCAAGTTATTTGACCGCAGCCGTATTACTGTACTTCCAGGAAAACCGTGGGTGTTCGAGGGTCTACTTTATTTTAAAACGAGCTCCTTTTTGTGTCACACCAAGAAATTAATTGTTGATCATTGAAGCAGACTCATCTATTTTGTATCGAATAGGGGCACCTGATGCCGACAATATCAGTTAATTAACATTGGCTGCATGCCTATCGGTCACGTTAAAAGTAATACGCGAAGGTAGCTTTGCTTGGTCTGTTTAATGTGCTTTGTGGAATATAGCAGAGGTCAGCGTCGTATCGTGACAATGCGATAAGGAGATACACACGGTACGCACTTGTGATAATGAAGGAACTCTACGCGCAAGGTTTAGAAAATACGTAAATTTTATTACCTTAAGTCGTCTTTTTTGTTTGCCCCTAAACATTTAAAAAGCAGTTGCAGTGGCTGTCCTGGCTGAACCTTATGTGTCAGTGGACAAAATTGTTGACATGCTATAGCTTTCTCCGGCTGTGGCTGTTAGTGATAAATGGATCCAACCTTTATAACATTGCCGAAGACGTGGCCTGGATGAAAATGATCATTTTAAAACTTAACCAGGATATGTTCAGCCGTTAATTTTTTTTATGGAGGTGTGAATATTGTGATTGACCACACTTGCATAATATAACAAAATATTCATTGTGGCTTGCCATAGTCTTCGATGACTGATCATTTTTTAAATTTCGGTTCATGGTACATATATTACTGCATAATATTACCAACTTTACTTCAAAAGTCAATGGTCAAAATCTTTTTATGGAGGTTTGAATATTGTAAATGACCACACTCACGGTATAAAAAAAGAAAAATTAATTGTGGCTTTCCATACACTTTGATGACCTATCATTTTTTAATTGATGTTCCTAGTACATATATAACTGCACCATATTACCAAGTTAACTTCAAAAGTCAGGGGTCAAATTTTTTAAGTGAGGTTTGACACCATTCTGGAGATAAATTAACAATACATTCATAAATGGCCTGCCGTAGAGTGCGGCTTGACATCATTTTTTCTCTATTTTTTGTAAAGCAGATATGGATCTGTCTTTATGTCAATTATTATGTTAATCAGTGTACGAACTTCTCTATCGAACCAAAATATTATCAAAAACGCATAATTCCCATTGGCTTTAATTCGTCATACTCAGCAATTTACGCCAGTGACCTTTACTTTTTATTTTACATTTCTTTAGCTTTATATACGAGCTTAATCAGTGCAAAATATCGAGATAATCTAAGTACGAATTTAGAACAGCAACTGTTTTAATGGACATGCACCACAGTACATAAAGGGACCTCATCGTGCTTTAGAAATCTACCAGGAACCTACGTTGAGCTATATTATCCATCCTCGTTGTCCCATAACCAAGGTCTTCTATCTACGGTGGCAGATTTATCCAAGTGATAGCACCCCAGTTGAGGAATGAGTTCTCGGAGGACTTCAGACATTCACTTTGTCTAGTCAGTTTTAAAGGGAATCTAAAGACTCACCTTTTGCGGCAGGCTTATTGCTGATTTTAGCTATTGTGGTCAGATTGAACTACTTGTGCCATATTTCATAACACTAATTCATGAAGGGACTATTGTCCTTATTTCAATCGATTTTACTGGCTTCTTAAAGTTTGTTATTGCTGATATGTGATCTCATATTGAATTTATCTGTGCTTGTGCAGCGCCTTAGAGATCTTAATTGATAAATTGGCGCTATTTAGATTTGGTATATTAACAATGATAATAATCAAAATAATGAAAATAATAATGATAATATATATATATATATATATATATATACATATATTTATATATGTGTATATATATATATACATATATATATATATACATATATATACATATATATATATATATATAATATATATATATATATATATATATATATATATGTACACATTTATAAATATACGTATATATTTACATGTAAATATATATATTTATACATATAATTCGGGTTTTCACATACTGGTTTCTGCAAACATTGCTGTCCCTGTATCAAGCTATAATCAATTATATAAGCTTTCTGCATGCTAGTGGTTTTAGTTCTCAGGCAGGTATTAATCCAATATAAGGCGTAGAACTGAAGTGGGCACCTCAGAATTTTGTAGCTGGTGCACATAAGTACATCATATATGCTATATAGGTGCCGGTCTGGATATTTTAGGTGGATGCTTTATCCGATAATAATATTTGGGCAGTGATATAATTATATGCCTAGCTGGATATTATATGCCCGCCTGTAGTTTTGCAATGGTGTTGAGTGGCAAATGCTGAACTGTTGAGTGGGTTAGATTCCTGCCACAGGTAGTCCTAACAGCTGGTGCGGGCATGCAATCTTATTAAACGTACATAAAAAATAAGGTTTATATGCCGCGTGAACAAATTTTGAATATCCATCGTACGTTACCTCTGTGTCTTCCGCATCTAATAATGAATGTTCCACGTATCTTCTAAGCACCAAAGGTAGGCATATATTGTCACAATTGCAGAGTTATGTTCTCCTTCATAAGTTTATCCGAATGAGCGTTAGATTTGCCCGTTAATCGTTATGATGTGGCTGCAGTTGCCTGGACGTAAAGCAATGGGCGAGGATTTTCAGTCGCAAGATCACCAGAACATGATATCATGGGGTTAACCCTGCGTGTTTTGAATGCAGAATACATGTTATGATTGTTGTTAGCGTATACCTCACTGACTCAAGTGCAAAGGTTGGTGCTTTGTGAAGCATACGCCCAAAACAGGGCGTCGAGTAGCTCTGGGCGGTTGGCACCTCATTGCATTGCTACACGATGTGTTCGGTCGTTTCGTTAAAATGCTGATGCTAGGTTGACCGCCTCCCTGCAACAACCTCGGAATTGTTCTGCTCGAAAGCCTTATAACTTATACAAGACATAATCATTCTAATTAAACAATTTAAAAGCAATAAGAAGCTATGCTGTTATATAGAGCACTTCTACCGGGAGCTGCTCCTTGATAAACCATTTGTTTCGTACAATTATTGATGCACATTGTTCCTTCACCTACTCATGGCAGAGTGAACATTAAATTGTGATATGTAACATTGATATGTCCTACAAACGACGGCAATTAGTACATCAATTCCTTGGCGTCCTCGAACTTGTCTCCTGATATATGCGTATGACGTTCAAGCCAGTTGATCGTAGAGCTCAATTTCCTGAGTTACAAGATGTAGAGATCTATTTACTTGGCAAGATATGATCACAAGTGACCACGAGTAAACGTGTCTGTTTTTACTCCGCAATCATTTCAAAAGTCTAAGACGCACCAAATGGATGTCACTTTTCAACAAAACAGCATGACCATGCATGCAGATATAGGGACGCCGTGAGACCCAGATACTTATAAACTGCTCAGTATTCTACATACATATTCCCTACCATCTTATCTTCTATATTGAGTTTGTGCAGATAGTACTTGCCGGCAAATGCAAAGCGAAAGAGTTATAACTTTTCACAACAAGCAAACATTCAACAATGTTGAGATTGGAAACTAGTTAAAAAATTCCACAAAAGAGAAGATGGCAAATAAAACGGTTAAAATAGCGACTGTTTGATTCATTCAAGTGATGTTTAACCGTATATGTATATATCTGATATACGTAATGAAGAATAAAACATTATGTTTAAATGCTTTCGTAATTAAAGATTGTTGAGGCCGCTCGCATTACAATGAGGGATATTGCAAAGGATTTTGCTCATAAAGACAATCCTCTCAATAGTAATCCAGCATAATAACTTGAGCATCAGCATCCAAAACGCCAAAGGATATGTCCATATGGCTACCTTGTTCCTAAAACGGCATATTTCTAACGCATTAATACATTACAATTGAATGCTTATTCGTCTATGTAATGAGCATAATCTGAGCACATGGTGACATCCTACGAGAGCTTTGATATGAACACTATATGCGTCGAATCACTCATTACATGGCGCATTTGTTCTGCTACTTTTTGCTGTCTGCAACGTGCTTAGTCTTTTCAATTGCGCTTCTTAATTCTAGTTGTTAGCGCTCAGGCTTCGCTTTATTCATTTAAGTACCATTTTGTGCAAATGGACTGATACTGTTTCTCATGAAGCTTACCAATAACTACTGCATCGGCTTGATTCAATCTAAATATGACTGTAATATGACGCGGTGTTACTTTGGGCTGTGACGTATGATGTACCTTCTTTTAAAATTTAGTAGTATCATTACATGACTGTTTTTGTTAACCAGAGCTCGGCGATATTCAATGTTGAGAATAACAAGTTACTGAGAAGCATTGAAGCGCCTACAGCGGTCAAATATGATCCGGTTGTCATCGCTGGCCTAACACTCTAATGTCTATCCACGTGTGGCCTTTGTACTCGCAGGCCTTTGGTCTTCTGTCATCTCTCTGCCCGATTGTGGGCTCCAATTTTAATTCTCTCGGGCCTCAACACGCTATTTAGTAACATTTGGACAACACAAATATCAGCATTCGGATAGCCAATATGTAATGTGTTCTAGTAAGTTTCGAAGGCAAAATTAAAACGTAAATGAAAGTGGAATCGTACAAGCGTACATTGTCCATTACAGAGAAATGCTGTAAATAAATAATTCAGGCTGCTGCATAGCAACAGTTTGGTCGAAAACAATCGGCCTGATTCAGCATTGAAACATTCGCTGTCGGCTACATGGTTCCCACGCTGTCTTTGCTTGTGGCCATGAAATTGCGTAGGTCAATTTACATAATGTCTATACATATGACGAGTGCATGCCGGAATTATTCGTATGACTATGTCATCCGATCATCTGCAACTCATCTTTGAAGGCAGTGATGAACAGAACTATGTAGTTTGCCTGCATGAATGCGTTATGAGCCTTAACATATAGGGATGCTTCTAAGAATACCGCATGCATAATCGTAAATGATCTATTAGGGGATTTCAGTATAAATGAAAATAGAGGGAATACCATGTATGGAAGATAATAAACAAGTGTGCATAAGTAGATGTTTTAGGGTGTAGGCGTGTGTGTACACAGACGGAGTGATTTCTGTGATATCTTCAATATTGCAAATAAACTGAGGTAATCTATTCATCAGACATTACGTTTGTGCGCTCACAATGTCTTTCGGAATGATATGGCTCTAAATGAGTGGTGTTAAATATTTGGCCAGAAACATATCTGTTTTTTGCATTATATTATACTGGTATCAACGTCAAAATCCGATTTCGTCAGGCTAACACATAATTGGCCGTTCTAACAATAATATTTCAGTCAATAAGAAAAGTAGGTGTACATAGAGGCCGATTATATTAGGTTGTAACTGTAAAACTGTGATTTTCGTACAAGTTATACTTTTGTCAGGTTCTTGGCCATCCGATATCATGCTGAGTTTTAATTGATTTATTCCCCTCCAGGAATAAATATATCTACCTTTGGTAAGTATGCGACAAATCTAGTCTTTATTGGTTATTTTGTATTCGTTCCGTAAACCGTGTCATCTCACTTTCGTTAATTTTTAACACTGTACCCTTTGCACATGGTATGGAAAGGGCATTCTACATTATGGGACTTTCGTTGAGACAATATGTATGCTGAAAGATTTGATGTAAACGAGCCTATACATTTCTTGTGTGGAAAATTTACCAAGGACACAACATAACCCTTTTTTCCTAAGCTTATATAGAAGTTGGTAGAACCACGTGCCATTGGAATCACAACGAGGTTTTTGATTACTCTGACGTGAATGATGTCTCATAATTGAGCGGAGGCTGCCGGCTTACTTGAGCGTTTGACTATTTATTTCACAGTTTTACTCGCTTCTTATTATTTCTCTTCATCAGCATGTTACTGCTAAATTAATGGTTCATTCTGTGGATATTGATGCAGCGGCCTTGAGAGGTCTGCTGTTGTGGAAATGCAATTTTATCCTTTGCTATGCGTGAAATCATGTTCCGTCCTATTGTTAGAGGCAAATGTTGATGCGCTATAATACCGTTGTGCCATTGAGTGCCTTTTAAGAGGATACGCATTGTGTTAGCGACTTCAATCGACCGCACTGTTGCACATCAAGCGTCTTGGTAGTTCAGATTCGTGTTAACCTTGACATAAAGTACTAAATCGCATTGTTAGCTGGGGAATATATCACATTTAAAAGACCGTTTCACGTTACTCTACCGTATCAATGAACAAAGGATCAGTCGCGATATATATTGCTGGTGAAACTACTTAACGCAGCGACTGACTTCAAGGGTGCGTGTCTTGAATAAGCTTTCATTCTATGACTACTGACCCTAATCTAGGTTGTAGAGCTTTTGTTTTGTTATCGCAACAAACGTCTAACCAGTCTTTGTTTCTACCACGGCATGAGGCAATCCAGCTTCAATGTGGGCAATACGCATGTACTTACTGAGCCTCGTATGTTGTCGACACCAGAGAGTTTTACCTTAGGTAGCGTTCGAATGTAATTGGCGCGTGTCTTGCATAAGCTTTCACTCAATGAATACTGACGGTGATCCAGGCTATAGAGCTTTGTTTCTCAATGTGTTAAAGGAACACTCGATCACGAAACTTGTCACGTAGCTTTGTTAAATTGGCGTTGCCACGGATGACGATGATGGTCCATTATTAAGAAGTGAGGCGTAGTTTCATGCGTACTATATATATATATATATATATATATATATATATATATATATATATATATATATATATATATATATATATATATATATATATATAGATATATATATATATATATATATATATATATATATATATATATATATATATATATATATATATATCTATATATATATATATATATATATATATATATATATATATATATATATATATATGTTATAGTTCGAATGAATTACCATTTTCTGTATCACTTGATGGTTATCACCAATAAGTGCGTACCCTGTAGCGCTATGTTGAAATGCATATTAATCATGTAGAAGTCATATTTGTCCTGATATGTATGCTTTGACTTTGCGTCTCAATGCACATCTGTTCAACTGTTCTTCTAGATGATGTCCTCTGTTTATTTCTCATGTCTTCTGAACATTAACGTAGGTTTTTGCCTGTGTAGCGTCGGGCATGAAAGTTGGATAACTATAAACTATATGTCTTTATCTACGCGCCTAAATGATAGTAATTCACTGATTCAAGGACTAAACCTTTTCGATAAAAGCATAGATAGAAAAGAACATTCACACAAGCATTCTAAGAAGGTATGAAATTCTCAATGATCGGAACATGGTGTTAAATTGATCGATGTTCCACGTTTGGAACTATTCAAGTATTTTGACGAAAATGTGCATGCTCATGTGCCTGCACCTGCAAGCCAGCGTAGAGAACTTTGGCTATTATCCTCTCTACCCTACGTAACATATCTCAATTGCTAAATTAGGAGGTAAATGAAATCCATCTTAGAGCAGAGAATATTACACATCAGGCCGTAGGCTTCGTTTGATTTCATTCGTGATATACCGGTGATGCGCGGATGATTTCTATTCAGATATATGACGCGACCACAAATCTAACATTGTCACCATTTAACGTGCGACGCTTGATGCTAGTTATACGATTCCTTGGCCCATAGCCACCTTTATCCCACCTACCTTGTCCCCCACCTACTGTTGTAGGTTCAAACCAATGTCATAGTGAATTTGTTATGCAGCAACCCGGCTGTTATTGATAAAAGCAACCAGCACTGTAACAACACTACAACATTTTTGCTCTAACGAAAGCAACAAATAAGTCGATGTCGCAGCGAATAACATTAGTTTAAGTGTAAAATTGGAAGCGTTCACGGGAAAGATAATCACCACTAAATTCGTCTTCCTAAATGACAGTTTTAGGTATTATGACAGAGTCTGAATAACAGGAAAGATTCATGCCGGTAAGATAATTATCTACAAAATTGAAAGTAGTTGGTAATGATGTAATAAGTGCTATTTCTCCTCCAATTGGACCATCCACCTTAGCGTGGAATACATAATCGTGGTAAGGTGTGCTCTTTGTATATAATCTGGTATATCATACGATAACATCATTTACCTCACGAGCACAAACTCGTTATCGCATGGTTTCATTTGTGCGGACAAAAGTTGGATCTGATCCTCCATTCGTTCGCTTGCAAGTTGCTTCATTGACAATTTTAAGATGTCTGCTGAAGCGATTGTGCAAACAGCTGTTCCTGCCCTGAATGGCCATAAAAAGCACCAACTTTTTGTATGTATTTGAAAGACACTCTCATGCATTCAGTAGCAGTTGTTGGTCAATAGCCATACTGATTAACATGGATACGACTCTCTGAGCAGTATCTTTATATCATTTTCAGGTCGAATGGTGAGTTTTAATGTATGTCCTGTTGTGAGCTCCCGGTATTTATCGTCAGATGTAAGCTAACTGGAGCCACACAAGCATTAACGTATTGAGTTGGCTTATGGCCATTTTAGTAAATAGTCGAGAGTGGTACGCAATTCATTGTGATGGACCGTGTTAAAAGGTTCATCCAATTATAAAAGCAGGGCTTTGCGCGTGTATGATGTATCTTGTATTGTTATCTGCAGTTACATCTGGTTGCAGCTTATAGGATTATATCTCGCCCCAGAGCAATTAATAGTTCGGAACATCAACCTAAAATACATAAACAAATCTCTTTGGGATTGGATGCATTCACCCAAACTTGCTGTTTTGTGGCCCTTATGGATCTAAGCTTGGATGAGGAACAGAAAGCGAGCACCGCCGCTCGAGGATTTGTTAAAAAAAAATACCACATAATTTATCCCTCGAGACGCTATCCAAAAAGTCATTACATTTATGGCATCGCAAACCTATTTGCACCGATATTATGGACAGTTATATATTTGATTATTATCTGGGGAGATAAAATGCAGGTATAAGCTATGTATATTAACTGATATCTTCAGTTATCTACACATAATGCGCTGGTACTTAAGAAGAAATTACTGAAATGGCCGACGATGCTCATTGTATTTTAAGCGGACGGAGTTTTATTAAGAAAGTTCCAGATGCTATAGAGCGGTTATGAATGATCATTTTGATCATTCTCGCAAAACAGCCTCATAATGTTTTTCTGTGTCTTACCATTTTACAAGGTGGCTATAGGTGGAAGGTTGAAAAATAAGAATATTTTGACTCGAAATAATTTTTTTTGATAGACAGAAAGAAAGACAGAGTGATAGATAGATAGATAGATAGATAGATAGATGGATAGATAGATAGATAGATAGATAGATAGATAGACAGATAGATAGATGGATAGACAGATAGATAGATAGATAGATAGATAGATAGATAGATAGATAGATAGATAGATAGATAGATAGATAGATAGATAGATAGATAGATAGATAGATAGATAGATAGATAGATAGATAGATAGATAGATAGATAGATAGACAGATAGATAGATGGACAGACAGATAGATAGATAGATAGATAGATAGATAGATAGATAGATAGATAGATAGATAGATAGATAGATAGATAGATAGATAGATAGATAGATAGATAGATAGATAGATAGATAGATAGATAGATAGATAGATAGATAGATAGATAGATAGATAGATAGATAGATAGATAGATAGATAGATAGATAGATAGATAGATAGATAGATAGATAGATAGATAGATAGATAGATAGATAGATAGATAGATAGATAGATAGATAGATAGATAGATAGAGAGATAGAGAGAGAGGTAGATAGTTAGTTAGATAGACAGAGAGACAGATAGATAGATAGTTAGATATATATATAGATAGTTAGATATATAGATAGGTAGTTAGATATATAGATAGGTAGATAAATAGATAGACAGATAGATAGATAGATGATAGACAGACAGATATATATGACATCAATACTGCTTACGATCATAAGCTGAACGATTATATACATATATATATATATATACATTTATATATATATATATATATATATATATATATATATATATATATATATATATATAAGGATATATATATATATATATAATCGTTCAGCTTATGATCGTAAGCACTATTGATGTCATTATCATCCTTTTTCACAATAAACTGCCGTTTCCAATTTTATCTAGACCCGATTTTAGTACGAATACAAATGGGCCAGGAATGAACATAGTTTAATGTCGGATGAACATGAATGACAAGTTTGCACACGGTTATGTATGTATTAAAATAAAAACCATTTGATACTTTATACTAATACCAATGTACAGAGTAGTGCGCTGTGCATCCCTGAGTTATATTTATATAAGTGCAACCAAGTTGAGAGTGGTCATTTGTCTATTACGATTCACCGTTTTCAAGATATTCCGCATTCAATTATAACAAATTATTTGCATGATGACAGCATACGGCCCATCTGATGACATCGTCTGAATGCACTTTTCAGCGTCTTATTAAGCTTGTCAATTAATTATACCATCGGTTTCATCCTCTTAATACAATTTTCCGTCTTAAGTGCGCGGTACGATACTTGGGATATCCGATATACAAGCCTTCGGACGCACAATAACACGGTTGTGTATGGTTACCAGCGTGTTAGTCGTCGTCGCACGTATTTGCATACCCTTATGGCAACCTGGAGACACTTGAGCACTTGCATACTTTAAATTCACTATAGCTGTTGCATTCGGAGCAAATGAGGTCAACGAATATTACATGTGTAATTGGATAGCCAATAGCTTAATACTACGCGTGATTTAGGGCTGTTGCTTAACGATTTTTGCGCGCGAACACATGATCGCGATCAATTGATAAACGTGTATTCGCTCATCGTAATTATGAGAAGCTAGAGTGATACCGCATCAATCGCTAAATAGGTTAGCAAAGAGGCTGCATTTGCAAAGTTGTGAAGACTTGAATCGACATTAGGACGAGGAGGGTAATCATGAACTGTTGCGGACTATAAAAATGTTATAAAACTGCAGTGGATCGGTACAAAAGCTTGATTTTGAAATATACTTTTGAAGCATTCGTATAATTAATAATAATTTGAATAGCACACTCTTGGGAAGCCAAACCTGAAAAATGATGTTCATGTGATGTTTTTCTTCGTAGTGCGTGACCTGATCTGTTCAGATGCCGTGTATTGATACCAAGTACAAGCTTGACAAAGAGACATACTGATAAATGCTGACAGTATATTTGAGGCCTACATGCTGTTTGTAGCACTACAAGTGTTGAATAGAAACACCACTGAGCCCTGTTTATTGACCTTTTTATTGCCACAGCGTGTGCCGATACAACTGTACATACTCAGGTCCTGGGCGTCAGATAAAGGGCATTTAACTTGCCCACATACCTCGTACTTGGCCCGTATGCGCTTCCAATATGTGACTACCGAGTGACTAATGCACACAATGCTTTGATTTCAAAGAAGGGCTATTGTCAATGTAGGAAGCCACTATCGTAATGTCAGCAGAATCAAACATCTATGGGATGATATATCACGCTGCAGTCCTTGTTATTGTCATTGCCTCTTTGCTTTTGTGCAAAGTCCTTGGCTTAGAATGGGATATAGGGTCATGGGAGACAGCCGTAAGTTACCGCCTGACCAACCAGTATAGAATCAATTTCATGCGCGGTCATATATTCCGCCTTGTCCTTGAACAGGCATCTGTTGAATGTTACTAATCTCCCATGTACCCATTGCTGCATTAAACCATTATAAATAAAGACAGATACGTTGGGTGTTATGTACTTAGAACATATTTGGCATAGACAACTTATGTGTTACATGATGCAGTGATTCGGTGACAATAAGGCAATTAAAGGAGTAAGGTACGAAACGTCAGCGTCCATGAATGGATGTAATATTCTTTCTGATGATAGATACATTCAATATGTCTCTGTTTTACGGCGTGACACAGTGATAATAAACTACGTCTGTCACGCAGCTGTGTCATACTTTATGCAGTCGGTATAGTAGGAGGTATGCCGTCTCCTGCTTGTTATTGCAGATTTTGCTATGTAAACTGCTGGCTGCTGTATAATCCAATTTGCAGTGACATTCAGACGCAAGCAATAGGTAGTAATAGCATGTAATTGACATTTTAAACAATGTATTTACGACGGACCGGCCTACCTTGGTAGAACTGAGGATTAATAAGATTACTTGACACTACGACCTATACCAGTCCTAACGAGCTTTCGTTTATGCTTGGCAATAATTGTCAGATGAAGTGATTATTATATACACTTGAGTATGCAACCAGGAAAGCCCTGGAACCTATTTGCATCACTGCCGCTGATGCGATGGGAATTTCTAAAGGAATCACTTTTATGCATCAGCATATATTTCTTTTGCCATCTGCGGTTTCCTATATATTACCTCTTATGGTAAACCGCTAATCATCTCTGCGCATTACATGCTAGGCAGCCTGTATAATAAACATTGTACAGATGAAAGTACACTTGCTATTGGCTGCTGTACAGACATGATTTTATCTACAGAGACCATAATCCTTACAAGGCGACTATTCGGACTTGAGTTAAGGTTTTCTTTATCGATCTCCATCATAACATTCCGACATATTCGATGACATCTAAGGCCACAAAGGTCGTCGTTGCTAATGTTTACTATTGGTGGTCGACACAATTTGCAATATACGCAGAAGAGTAAAAGTTTTTCTTCACTATCGTCTAAGTTTTAATCCTGGCATCAGTGGTGAAATGTTTTTAAACAAACTTGATTTACGACCCCACATCACGTCATTGAATTGTGCAATCATAGAAGGCAGCTGATAGCTACAATAATTCACAATACACCCAAGGTTATGGTTAATTAACAGCAACTTCAGAAGAAACACCGGGCCAATAAAGTAAGAGTTTTCCCCTACCTCATATGTGGCTCACCTCGCTCAGTGTTATAGAATGGCTGTCATATCACATACACATTTTATGTTGCCATCGTGTTATCTTTGGGACGTTAACAGAAATAACGTATTTGTGTAGTCTTTAATTTTCATGTTATCGTAGCATTTTATCGCCTGCTTTGTCCAAAATCACAGCTATACGTTTCGATGATCCTGCATAGTGCTCGGCAGATTCACATAAATTTCTTGTGAACAAGCATGGCATGTCGAGACGCACAGATAAACATAGTTTGATGCGTCTGTTTATCCGACCACACGTAAGCGCTCTTTGCATTTAGTCTAATCCATTTCAATATAAAACCTAACCCCGAAACCAGTTACCACCAACTTCATGTTTTGGCATGCTCGTTGCGTTCACGGTGTTCATACACTTTCAAACATATCAAGTCCTCGATGGATGGCTACTAACTATTTATGCATGCCGATATACCAACTGGCGGAGTTTTGTTCAATTATCCCCCAACCTTCCAAGGAAACCGAAAGGAAGGCCGGTGCATACACACGCTTTATTGGGCTTAAGGAAGTCCAAGAACCCCGCTGCGCAGAGCTGGGGCAAACATTAAATGGCATAACAACATTAAGAACACTAGCAGCGTTAACAAGCAATATCGAAACAGATTACGTATGAATATGCAAAAGCGAGGAAGATAAATGGCAGATGGCCCAGAAGGCCTGGAAGGCCTGAGTGTCAGGAGGAAGGAAGAGGCAAAGAAAAACAACAAAGCGGAAACGAAAGGGTTTATAAGTGAGACAGTTAACGGCGAAGCTAAAGGATTCTTGGAAAAACGACCGACAGTTGCCCCCGTTTCGATCTCTGTCGCAATATAGGAGTCAATGAGAGATGCGAATTTGAGATCTGATTAATGATTTGTGAGTGGCACGCATGGAGGCTGTGAGCGAACGTAGTTGATGGGAAAGCCGTATTTGAGTAATTTGCATATCATTAAGTCACTGTAGTTGTAATGATGTAGCAGGAGGAACTAATTGTGAATGTGTAGTTTGGAAGGCGCCGGTATCTTGGCTAGAGCCTAATTAGGATGGCCGCTAGAAGATATTGCGCGATGACTAGCAGGTATTGCCTCTGTGTAAGCGAGAGTTGCGGGTGGCGGCCACGACATTGTAGATGAAGGAGAGACAGGGAGGATAGAAAGTGAGGCTGGTGGCTTCATTGGCGCGAGAAGGTCCTTGCTAAGCCGTTTTGTCGCTTGTCGGTGCGTCGAGGTGAGATTTCCAGGAGCAGGTCTTCCCCGTGTACCGTTCATCGAGTCCGACTTTAGCGCATTCTTTGCAGATATGTTTGTATTTACACCTCTGACCTCTGGGGCATCCGTTACTGTCGAAATTCCATTGGAAGCAAATCGGGGGACTGCTTGTAGCTGGTTGAAAGCAGCAGATGAGAAGGCTCGAGCATCTCGTTCTTAAGACAGTCGAGAGATTGGGCCCATTGCCGTTGATATCTTTCCCTCATTTCATTAAGAGCGGCACCGTACAATGAGCGCACCGCGGACCACTGATATGTAGACGCCATTATCATGAGCTCATTAAGGTGGTCTAAGCAACTGGTTCTCTCAGTTAATGAGGTACAAGATGTGGCAATTCTTACTTGACCAAGCACGAGCTCCGGAATGGATAGCTGATCATAACTGACTTCTGTCATGCCGGTTCCGTTCACGAATTGTTCAGGGGAAGAAATTTTGCATTTACCTTGGCTATTGAGAGGCGTTTGATGCTGAGAGGAGATGGGAGCTGGTAAACACCAGGATGAAATCTGAGGCTGACCTTGAGGCGGCGGCAGGGTAGGTGGAAATACGTCTATGAATGTAGGTTGGGGCGTGGATCCAATTGAGCTCGGCTGCTGTAACGGGTCAGCGAATGAGAAGGGCGCCCTTGTCGCTGAAGCAACGATGACGGATGGAGCCGAGGTAGGCATCGCGGAAGGTGTGAAGATCGAAATGTAGTGAGGTAAACCAGAGAATGCAACGCCGTAGGGAAACGAAGAGGTGACCTGGATTGGCGTCGCCAGCAATGTTGATTCGAGCTCTCTCTCCATCTCGGAAACCCTTTGTCGACGGAACTCGAGGTGTGACTGAAGGGCTCGAGCCTTTCCTCCTGGCGTCTCAATCGCTCTATTTCGCATTGCAGCAGTACCTCGTTTCGATTGTCTTCGATGAGCGGGGAAGCCACGGATCTCCAAGAAATCGAGGTAACTGCATCTACACAGCTGACAGCAAATGACACGGTAGAAGTGACCGTGGTCGAAGTCGAAGTTGTGCTCGTAACGGACGCCATAGTGCAGCTAGAACCCTACGGTTGGGTGAGACCTTTCAGGGGTAAAAAACAAGAGCTGCAAATCCTTGATGCCCTTAATATACGAAGAAGGACAACCGAGTGAAGCGAGTCCTGGCCCAGCTGAGAGTGACCACGAGAGGCCGCGCGCGGGTTTAAACGACGATGAAAGTTGTAAAACCTTTCTGAAGGCTTTTCTCTCGTCGCCAAGTACAACGTTATTAGATCGATTATCATTCTTATATTGAAGCTTGCTTTTTCTTGTTATAAACTTAGCGACATTAGTTGGGTTTACGCACGATTGGTTATTTCGTTATTGTAGAACCGTTGTGAGCTGAATTTTGAACTGGATATACCAGACATTCATCAGCGCTAATATGATGTTGAGATAATTGCGGCTGCTGCTACTTGTACGTCGGAATTGAAGGCAGTTAAGTAACATGGACTTCAAGGTGATATTTACCCACCGATAATAAAGCACTATTGCCGTGAGGACAAATGCATAACCTATATATGATAATATGAACATTTTGCAATTGAAAGGTTTTCACGAAACATTTAGCCCTATAGTACATCAAGATGGGCGTTTTTGCAAACCAGCAGTGTTATTCATCCTCTCGCAGAATCATCTTTAACATAAGTGTAGGCCATGATCTACACAGACTATTAAGACCGCCGTGAGGATTATGTGATCAAACTGTTACAATTGCTCATATCTAACTATATCAAACCGTTTGCGATTGAAATATAGCACAATGTAATTGACAGTGATACATGGTCGTTACTGTGGGCCAATAGTCAGTCTATTTATAGGCTACGACATCAAGGTCGATGTATTACAAATCACACAATCACACAAAAGGTTGGGCAAGTAACAAATGATTCTAATGCCCGAAGAATTATCAATGAATGATAGTTTTGTCCCGGTTGCGGGAAAATGTTCCTAGATCAAATAAGAATTCCAGCAAACAAACTGATGCCATCTTTATAAGTCATGCTTTATTCGAGCAACTCGCTTATATGACTATTATGCGGGGAGATTTCCTCTTCGTTAGAGAAATGTGTGAATAAAGATGATTGATGCAGTGAGGCTCTAACAGATGCGTATCCAACTAGGGTGTCATCGCCATGTCGGAATTTTTGGAATATTTTGTTTGGCTATCCTATCAAAATCAAGACATGAACGAGCGTGGGATTGGGCCGGAGCCATTGCAAGGTGTTTCCAGCATCTTCTAGTTAACTTGGACGGCACGGAGAATACATTGAACTAGATGAGAATATTACCAGACAAATATCTGTAGACCTCTTCCGCCTACCAGTGGCTGTAGTGCCTATTATTGCAAGGTAAACTATAAAAGGCACCATTGGCCAGTGGCCATAGGTAACGAAGCGGCGCAATAAGCTTTCAGGCAATGATATTGCTAAGATATGTAGCTATTAAATTCTCTTGTAATTTTACTATGTATACGAGCAAACGTACCTAGACATATACGCCCATATTCATATACATGTTAATATGAATATATATATACATATATATATATATATATATATATATATATATATATATATATATATATATATTTATATATATATATATATATATATATGCAAATATATATATATATATATATATATATATATATATATATACTGTATATATACATACTAATATATATATATATACATATATATGCTCGTTGCAACTAAACCACGCTCACTGAGACCAATGCCGCTCTCAGTTGCAATCCGTCGCATATGTATGTATTTTATTAAATGTTTTCGTATATATTTCAAAAGTGTTCGATTAATAGCCAACTTTAGACAATACAACATATATCAGGTTGAATGACTCCTCTTTACATTAACATAGACGAAATCAAAATGTCTTGAACCGCTATGGAATGCTAACGTGTGGAGAAGATTGTTCCCCATTTGAGCTTCCTACTTTTGTATTCAATGCATCTTATACAAACTGCGACTTATATTCACCTTGGGGCTTCAGAGATGTCAAAAGAGCTCGGTTGTGGTTGTGGTTGCAGATAGTATCTCAACTTCGAGATAACACAGCGTTGCGTATTGTATCAATTAGAGCATGCACGCAATGATAACAATGCACTACACGACAATTATAGCGCGTACGTAGTGGGTAATATGATATAACAAAGAGGGTTAGAGTGGCTTAGCATGACGGGGATTACCGGCGCAAGGATTGCTAAGAACAGCCGCGTTTAAGGATGGATCAGAGCGGTGGTTAGGCTGGGCTATCTATTTGGGATCACACGGGCTAGAGTATTTTATTTTTGAATATATTGGGGTGGTGAATTTCGGTGGATATCAAAGTGGCATTAGAACAGGGAGCGACAATGATCTGGGTGGAGACGCGGAAAGGATTCGGATGGTCTGATTCTTCGGATAGAGTAACGACAAGAATTAGGTTGGATCACCACGGCAGGGATCGGGTGGGTGATCACAGCAGGAATGACTGTGTGCCATGGCGTGAGTTGCAGTTCGGTATGAGATGGATCAGGGTAGGTGCAAAGGAAGTTAATACGGTACGCTAAGACAAGAGTAAGGTGGCTACACTGGGGTTATGGCGGGGAGGACGAAGATGCATGCGGTTGGATCATGCATATTCAGGCGTTAGAAGTTAGCAATACATGATTTGGCGTAAATTGCTAGCACAAAGTGATATGCCACAAAAGTGTTCCTTTATTTGATAAAGAATTATCTATTATGCGCTCTCTGTATTGCCTGTGGCGATGCGTACAGAGCACCATATGTTGTTCTCAAAAGAGAGCCTAACATGAGAGGTGCTTGTACAGCAGTTTACTTATCATTTCATTCGTTCTCGGTCTGATAGTTTGAAATAAGATAATTTACCGCACGTGTAACTTGTAAAGGTATTATATTTCTTGTACGTACAAAAATGAATACCTGTTGTACGTGTTGATTATCTCACAGGTTGACAAAATGTTTACTAATCATCGGGATAATCCAATGTGACCCGCAGCATATGACAGCATACTTTCTGTTGGCCAAATATGAGACGGTATGAGCACAGCGCCCAGTCAGTTTTGCGTTGTCACAGGTGAGAGTTATTAACTTTTCAAGCAATATCAATATAGCAACTAAACACATCGGCGACTGTTGCCTTAAAAGACCGGCAAGAGTTGGGTTGTCACAAAAGGGTTATGGTGGGATTGAAGTAGTCGAAACCATGACCATATATGCAAGGTCCATGTAAAACCCTATGTTTGATAGGTACATACCATCATTCATATTCAGGCGATACTGGCGATGCAGGAAAAATGTGGTATTTTACGAATAACATGTGAAAGTACTGTTTAACAAAGCAAAGAGCAATATGATTTAAATGCTGTGTTGAAAAGCCCGCAAATACAGTGAAAACGACGAATGCATATGAGAGCATATAAACAAAAATTGGAAAGGTCAACGATGACAAACCTAAGTAAACTGCTGGCTAATGTAGAATCCTTGAAGACTAGACGTGTGCATCCAATTAGCAGTGACATTCAGACGCCAGCACTGGATAACTACAACAAGATGTTGATGGTATTTTAAACAACATGTTTACGACTGACCTGCTTCGAGACTCTTCACTCTGTATACCCTAGATTACCTTGACACAATTAGATGGCAATGACGCATTTATTCATGTCGCCATTTCGACTAATACCAGCCGTAACGAGCAATTGCTTTCGTTTATGCTTGGCAAATAATGTCAGATGAAGTGATCATTATATATCCTTAAGTTTGGCTAACAAGAAAGCCCTGGAGCCTATTTTCATCACTGCCGCTAAAGTGCTGGGAACGCGACAGCATATCCAGGTATTGAACCACTTCCATCGATTCCCACTACACTCTTTCGACGGAAAATGTACCTGATAAGAAACTGATCGCTTCGAATTTGGTAGCGTTCATATAAACAACTTAATTTCATGTTTGACAAAAATGCTGAATACTGAACAGCTGTTGGGTCTTGTGCAAGTTACCGTCCTGAACGAACTAACAAACACAAACAATTAGTATTGTAATGATATGGCATAAAGAATGCACTTTTAAGCATCAGCATATATTTCATTTGCCATCTGTGGTTTCCTATATATCACCTCTTCGAGTTTTACTTCATAAGCGTTTTGGAACATCTGTCATCAATTCCTATATAATTTCAGCTGGGCACTCAGCTAGCATTAATGTTAGGTTTGATACAGGCGAATAATTTGCCAGGTTGTCCGGTTCAAGTGGGGATGTCGTGAGCAGTGGGAAGACGATGGCATGTTTCTACGATGACGAAAATGTAAAATTTTGTACAAAAAAGTAAATAATGTTTGCGAATCGAATTTCATTACGTTGCCGAATGCTGCATACCGAAGTATTGCTGAGCAGGACACCGACCAAATATTTTTACTGGTATATAAAGACTTGTTGCGAAAGGGTTATCGTGAACGGGACTTATAGACAGTGATGGCAGGTTATATACCGATACGCACAAGCAATGAAGGCGAGTTAAAGACCGATACTCATAAGTAGTGAAGTGAAGCTATATACCGATACCCACAAGCAGCGAACATGATTAATCGACTGATTCACACAAGCAGTGAAGGGGGATTTAGACCTATGCTAACAAGAGGTGGGGTGGTGTTAAACGCCGATACTAACGAGCAGTGAAGGGGGATTTTAGACCTATGCTAACAAGAGGTGAGGCGGTGTTAAACGCCGATACTAACGAGCAGTGAAGGGGGATTTTAGACCTATGCTAACAAGAGGTGAGGCGGTGTTAAACGCCGATACTAACGAGCAGTGAAGGGGGATTTTAGACCTATGCTAACAAGAGGTGAGGCGGTGTTAACGCCGATACTAACGAGCAGTGAAGGGGGATTTTAGACCTATGCTAACAAGAGATGAGGTGGTGTTAAACGCCGATACTAACGAGCAGTGTAGG